>CM053628.1:49078795-49089425 GCA_028646595.1 Phalanger gymnotis | reverse complement strand
GAGAAAACTACAGCTGGAAAAAATCCGAAGCAGAGGCGACCCCTGTGTGGACCCAGGAGTTCGAGTGGTGAATGTGATTTACGCCATCTTATTTTTTTGCGGCCTCCTGGCTACTCTTGTGAGGCGGGCCTACTGGGCCTGGAGGCTTGTGTTCACAATACTGGAATGGGGAGGTTGGTTCGCTAATTTGTTGCTCTGGGCCCTGAATAAATTTTTTGATGCCTTTTGCTTGGAGAATTCTGTGTACCCATCGATTTTGAACCATTCAGATATTTATATGATCCTTTTTGAGATCATAAATTCGGCCTTCCTACTACAGATGGATCCGTGACTTCTCCACAGGGGGAGATGCATCCACCAGTTCTGATGTTCTGTATACAGCATGAACGCAACAGTCACACCCCACCCCCACCCACTGGGGGACCCAACTTAGGAGTATGATTGTGAGTTGGGGGAAGAGGGGATGTTACTTATGTCCTAAATTCCTTTGAGCTCTTTCATGCTCTGTTTTCAGTTCTATTTTCTATGAGGCAAGGTCTCTTTACAAGAGGCAACATCATATAGAGGATAGAGAGCTGGCCCCAGGAAGACCTGGGTTCAGATTGTGCCTCTGCCATATACTGGCTTATATTGCCAAGGCAATATTTGCAACGGTTGTGATATGAGTATGCCGGAATGGTTCTGAATCACAAAATATAACAGACACTCCATATAGAAGACAGAAGAAGCAAAACATTTATTCAGACACCAGAGAACCAAATCTCAAAACCAGTAAGTCCAATCTATCCAAATAGCAAAGAAATTAATACATATTATCCCCGCAGAAAACGACTCCATCCCATAACCTTCTGCCCCCCTGCTGGGGCCTTCCCACAAACTCACTCACAGCATAGCCAGGTCTGTTTTCTCCCTCAGCTCTAATGCTCTGAGCATTTCTTGCTCCACCCTTTCCTGTTCCTCTCATTCAGCAAGCTCCTCCCACCACATGTGACTTAGGCTTCCTGTGACATAAGCAGGTCACATGGGCTTATCAATGGATGGGAAAGCTCTTCCCAGTTACATTACCATTGCATGGCTGTGTGATTCTGGAAAAGTCATTTAAACTCTCATAGTGTTCTAGGCAGCTCTGAGACTAGAAGTTACAAAGAGAGTGCCATCCTGCATTGGTTCAGGGAGTTTCCTCATCCCATGCCATCCCCATGCCAATGTAATCATATGTCCAATTCTCTCCTTTGCCAAAGTCAGTGGCCTATCAAAAAGTATTTCTTAAGGGTTTCCCTTCTGTAAGAAACTTTTCTCCATCCCCTTAACGCTAGTGCCTTCCCTTGGAGATTTTCTCTAATTTATTTGGAATATGTTTCCTTTTTAACATAGTCATTTGCATGTATCTCCCTCGTAGTAGGTGCTTAATAAGTCCATATTGACTTCAGTTGACTTACTGTGCACCTGTTATAAGTGCTCAGGTTCTGAAGGAAGGAAAAACCAATCTCTGCCCTCAGGGATTTCCCATTATAATGTGGGAGACTAGGAAATAATTAGGTATTGCAAGATATAGGGCATTAGTAATTGGAGGGACTGGCAAAGGCCCCCTACAGAAGACAGGATTTGAGCCAAATCGTGAAGGAAGCCAGGGAAATGAACAGGTGTAAGTATGGGAGAAAAGAATTCTGGGGATGATGGACTGCCCACACCTGCAGCCACAGATGTGGGAGATGGAATATAGTGTGTGAAGAACAGAAAGGTCAGTGGATTGGATTGGCCAATGGGTTAGAGAGTATGTGGAGGAGGCTGGGAAGGTAGGAAGGGGCCAGGTTCTAAAGGGCTTGAAATACCTAAGTAAGGATTTTCTATGTAATCCTGGAGCCAATAGGGAGGCACTGGAGTTCACTGAAGTGGTGGTTACTGGTGGTGGCGCCATGGGCAGAACTATGCTTTAGGAAAGAGAGGGGGAGGCGGAGGGAGGGAGTCTGCCTTCAGGCAAGGAGACTCAAGGTAGTACCCTCGATAATGATTTTGAACAGGTGAGCATTTGTGGGGAAAGATAATGCATTCCATTTTGGACTTGTTGAGTTTGAAATGCCTGCAGGACATCCAGTGTGCAATATCCACAAGGCGGTTGGTGAGATGCAGTACTATGGCTTAGAGAGGTACTAGATCTACAGATATCTATATCTAGGTACTAAATATAGAGATATATAGGTATGGAAATCCTTAGTAGAGAGATGAAAACTGGACCCAGGGGAGCTGAGGAGATCACCAAGTAAAGCAGAAGAACAGAGGGCTCACGACACAGCTGTATGAGACACCTACACTTAGTGGGCTTTAACATAGTGGAAGAACCAGTGAAGGAAACTGAGAATGAGTGGTCAGACAGTTATAAGGATGATTAAAAGAGAATAACATCATGAGAATTTAGAGAGAAGAGATTATCCAGGAGGAGAGGGTGATAAAGAATTTCAAGAGAGGTCAAGAAACATTAATGGTGTTGGTGGAGTTGTGAATTGATCCAACCATTCTGTAGAGCACTTTGGAAATATACTCAAAGGGCTATAAAACCAGGCATACCCTTTGACCTAGCAATACCACTATTAGGTCTGTATCTCAAAAGAGATAAAAAACAAAAAGGAAAAGGACCTACATGTACCAAAATATAGCAAAATAGCAGCTCTTTTCTGGGGGCAAAGAATTAGAAATTGAGGGGATGCACATCAATTGGGGAATGGCTGAACAAGTTGTGGCATGTGATTATGATGGAATACTATTGTATTATAAGAAATGATGAGCAGGATGCTCAGAAAAACCTAGAAAGACTTACATTAACTGATGTAAAGTGAAATGCACTATGTACAAAGTAACAACAATATTGTAAGATAATCAGCTACGAATGACTTTGGCTATTCTCAGCAATACAACAATCCAAGACAACTCTGAAGGACTTAGGATGAAAAATGCTCTCCATCCCCAGAGAAAGAACTGATGGTGTCTGAATATAGATCAAAACATTTTTTTAACTTTATTTATTTTTCTTGAAGTTTTTTCTTTCAGTCTATGTTTTCTTTCACAACATGACTATTATGGATATGTTTTGCATGACTGCACATGTATAACCTATATCAAATTGCTTGCCTTCTCAATGAGGGAGAGTAAGGAGGGAAGAAGAAAGAGAATTTGGAACTCAAAAGTTTTTTTAAATTAATTTACTTGTTTTTAGTTTTCAGCATTCACTTCCATAAGCTTTTGAGTTTTAAATTTTCTCCTCCTCCTTCCCCTCCCCTCTCCTCAAGATGGTGTGCAATCTGATATAGGCTCTACATATACATTCTTATTAAACATATTTTCACATTAGTCATAGAAGTTAAAAGTTTTAAAAAATGAATGTTAAAAATTTTTTTCTGCATGTAACTGGAGGAAAAGAAAATACTAAACCAATAAAAGAAAAGAAAAAGAAAAAAGAGGTCAAGAAGTATGAGGATTAAGAAAAGATGGTATGCACAGTGGGATCTTCTATCCTCTTCACTTTTCAGTCAGTATTGCAGCTGTAAAGATGGAGTCCACCATAGAATGTCATTGACAACACGCTATTCTAGTCTCCCTTCGTCCATGATGCCTGTAGTGCATGTGTAAATTTTTCTGCCAAAGATTTTATAGATATGGGAAAACAGGTTTATGGGTCAGTGGTTATTCATATTCTCTCCTCACTTTGGTTGGCAACAATAAGATCTAAGACTATCCTCAAGAGTCTTCCCATTAGGAGTTCAGTATCTTCTCTTCTTTAGGGTACCTTGTGAACCAAGCCATCCAGATCGTGCCATCTCCAGCACAGACATCCTTTAGATATATTTGGTCTAGTCCAACTGTTCTTCCCATCTTGCGGGGTTTTTTTTGGTACTGTTTCTGTTTCCTCATACAGTACATCAGGGACTGTCATGTTCAAATTCAAATGAGGTGTGATGGAAAAAAAAGATTGGTATAAAAATCTTTATAGAGCTTGTCATTTTTCATCTGTTATCTTCTTTCTAGTTTCATCTTGAAATGCCTGAGGGATGATTTTACTTGGTTAGGTCTCTTTACACTTTCTCCAAATTTATTTTCCCCTCTAGTTCTACTCAGTCAGTATTCTATGGAGTGACACTACTCGTAATTACCAAATCTCTTCTGTTAGAACTTAGAAATGAGTTTAGACTCCACTGGTGTTGCCTTTTGTCACTGCCCTGCCACTTGGCAATGAGATCAAAGCATTTTTCTAGAGCGTTTTTTAAAAAAATCTCCTTGCTGTGGCAATTGATTGACATAAGTAAATTTTCCTGGGGAAACGTAGTCTGTAGTGATAGCTGTTCTTATATCCATTTTTCATTTTTCCACATCAGTAACTTGATTAAGTAAAGTAGGTCAGTTGCCTTCCTTGCATGCCATAACTTCATCTCATTTTTGTTCTTTGTCTAATTGGATATTGATTTCTACTTTGGCTCTAATGAGTCAGTGTTAGAATATAAGATAGCTGCTCTAGAAATGATTCTCACATACGTAATTGGTCCTTGCTTATCTTTTAACATAATCAGTTTCACTTTTCTTTTTATTATTTGGTGATCATTATATCCAGTGCTTCTTAACTCTCTTCTTAAAGTAAGAATTCATGATATATAGGATAGAAGGAGACAAGCATTTATTAAGTGCCTACTGTGTTCCGAGCACTGTGCTGAGTACTTTACAAATACTATCTCATTTGATTCTCAAAGAAACCCTGGGAGGACAGTGCTATTATTATCTTCATTTTACAGTTGAGGAAACTGAGGCAGACAAGTTAAGTGACTTGTCTAAGGTCGAACAACTAGCAAGTGCTTGAAGCAGGATTCTAACTCAGGTCTTCCTGCCCTCTAGCCACTGTATCGCCTAGCTACCCATATGGATGAGCATGAAGCTTCTATACAGTCTTCAAGATTTTTTGTTTCTGAATCATATTTTCCAACATATTTTTCACTATTTTCCTATATCTGTCTTTGCATCAAAACCACTGACTATTGAACTATTAATTTAATTCTAGAGGGGCTTACTGTGTTTTCCTCTGCCACAGGTGGTGCAAAAGCTAAAATTATTTTTGTAATGGTCTTATGAATGATTATCCTAAGCACTGCAATATAAGATGACCCAATGTTCTTCGAAATGATGTTTTGGGTTTGGGGGGTTTTTTGGTGGCCTTTAGACACCCAGTTTGCCTCAGTTTCCTCATCTGTAAAATGAACTGGAAGAGGAAATGGCAAGCCACTCCAGTCTTTTTGCCAAGAAAACCCCAAAATGGGGTCACAAAGAGTTGAACACAACTGAAATGACTCAACAACAAAACTAGATGTACAATAAAACCAATTCCACTTATTTATTTGAGTTTCCAAAGAGGACCTATGTGCTATATTTCATTCTGGCTTCCTTTATAATGACAACGTCAAGATTGAGATACTTGGATTCTTCTATCTTGTCACCCGCTAAGCGGCTCATACTTCTGAGAAATTCTCCTTGGTACTTAGCGTAGGCTGTCTTGTACCAGAGTTATCTCCATACTTGTCATTCTCTTATTCAGCCTCCTAATGCAGAGTGTACACTCCTTGAAAGCAGGCCCAGTAGCCATCATTGTATCCCTAGGAACATTCCCCAACATAACCATTTGCTAGGTGGCGACACAGTTCTCACTAAGCATGTGTTTTATAGTTCACTCCATTGGGAAAGGTCCCCTATAGGAAATGGGCATGTTTAGATTGGAGAAAAGAAGACTCAGCAGTGATGTCGTATTTTCAGGGAAAAGAAAGTGAAGAGAGGCAGACTGAGGCTTAATGCCCTGAATGCAAGAGTCATTTAGTTAAAAAAAGAAAAAAAATAAAATTCCAAAGAGTAGAAATTGTCTCAAAATATTTACAATCTAAGGGAACTTAGACTAGTTGTTTAATGGTAATCCAAGTAGTTTGGGAGTCTATTAATTTCTACCCTCTCACTCCAAACAATATATAGGCTATCCCAAAAATCTTATTGCTGTTTACAGCTATGGAAGCTTAAATACTTCAAATACAGTTATCTCTTTCACATTGTAGGGGTTAGGATCATGGTACCCCTGCAATCTAGAAAATCCATGTGAAATTTTTTTGGTCCTCCCTTGGTATCAGAGAAGAAGTTTGAATTATTGTGATATTAAAAGATAAAATATGTTGATATTATATAATACTGTACATATATCTTATGCATTTCTGAGTTTCTAAACTTTTTTCTGTATTGTATGCTGGCCTTCACATGTCTGTCATCTATGGCTTCCACAAAACTCCCTCAAAATTCCTATTTAGTTTCTTATGCCAACCTATGATATTTCAGAACTGTGATGAGGAAAGTCATGATGTGGAAGGAATAACTTTACTTTGAATGCTTAAATACTCAAGCTTTAATAACTTGAAATGGAACTAAGACTTTTAGGATATCCTGTCTATGGGTTTAACAAGCCAGCAGGTATTTCCCTCTGATGTTGTTAATGAGCAGCTCACTTTGGCTATCTAGACACTGTGATCTGGGGGTGCAATTTAGGCATTAGTTATACTTGCTGGATAGAAAAAAGGTCAAGGCCAAATGCAGCTTGGAAGTTTTCTGCTCTCAGGCAGCAAGGCGAGTGAGGGCAAGGGGGCCAAAGACCCATCCTAGTCCTTGTCATCACCCTCAAAAAATGAGACAGCGATGCAAGCTATGGCCAGGTAAAAGACATCCTCAAGTATGAGGTGGGATTGGTGACCTCTGAGATCTTTCCTGACTCTGTGCAATTATCCTTGGATCACTTTTGTGATAGGTCAGGCCCTGATTGTGCTGAGTGAACAAACTCAGAGGCATTGAGTCCAACCCCCTTTTCTACAGCTGAGGAAACAGGCCCAGAGACAGGACATGACTGGTCCAGAGTCACACATAGAATCCTAGATTTAGAGCTGGAATGGAGAGAATAGGCTTTTATTAAGTGCCTTCTATGTGCCTGGCACTGTGCTAGGCACTTAACAAATATTGGTTCATTTGAGGCCATCTAGTCTAACCTTCCATCTTATAGATGAGGAAACTGAGCCCCAGGGATGTGACATTACTTGCCTAGGACCACATGAGTCAGACCTGCTTCACGTAGCAGTCCTCTGATCCAATTTGACTGTATCACATTGTTCTTACTCTGGGTGGACCTGGTTTTATGCAAACCCAGTGTATGAAAGCCTAGGTTTACAAAAGACCAATCAATCAACAAGCATTTGTTAAGTGCCTACTGTGTACATACTAGGCATTGTGCTAGTTATTTGGAATACAGAGACAAAAGTGAGCCAATAATGGGTATGGGGGAGGGGGAGATTAGGGCTTTATCAAGAGATACACTGTAAGGTTCTTTAAATATGTCTCCATGGACTTTGAAATAACTGTTAGTGTGGGAAAAGCACTTTGCAAACCTCAAAGCATTACAGAATTGTAAAGAAATTGAAGAATAATTCAGATGTGACTTATTTTACAGAAATTCTATTTACAGACCACTTTTTTCAGGAACACAGCCACTGCCTAAAGCAGGGTGTCTCCTCTTTAGAGGATGGAAGAGTGGACTTGGAGTCTGGAAGACCTGAGCTCAAATCTCACCTCAGACACTTGTTGGCTGGCTGACTCTGACCAAAGATGTCACCCCAGCCTCAGCCTTGGGTTCCTCATCTGTAAAATGGGGATGAAAAGAGCATTTCCCTCACCTGGTTGTTGTGAGAATCTCACACACACAAACACACACGCTCTCATTCTCTCTCTCTCTGCCCCCCCTCTCACTCCTCCTCCACCGTTGCCTAGCCAGGTTTTTTAAAGGGTTAATCTCTTTTCTTCCCCTTCTCCAAGATCTAGTCTAGATCACATCTAGAGAATAGCACAGACATGCTGGCCTTGCCTATAAAACATTGACTTTCTTTGGATTAGGCAAACTGAAGGATCTTTTCTGGTCATACACATGGGAGGTTCAGCCCCTTAGGGAGTCCTCATAATCACATGGCCTGTTTCTGTGGGGGAATATTGACATATGTCTCTCTTCTCTGAAGTTTCCCTTCTCTCAGGACCTCCAAAGATGCCTGGAGCCTAAGGGCTTTTACTTTGTTGAATTGCTTACTAAAAAAAAACCCTGCCAGACCTCCTTGTCTGCACTGCTATTTGTGGTCCCATAAGGAAGCTTTTTGAGGCGGGAGGGACAGAGGATTCAAGGGGCCAGGGGAACAGCTTTGGGCAAGGGAAGGCACAGTATGTAGGACTGGGGGCCAGATTTGACCAGGTGAAGTCCTACTTACTGGGCTCTGTTCACAAGAGTGCCCTTTGCTGCTCCTTGTCTGTATGCAAATTGTAGGCATTAATTCTAGAGGGAAAAGAATTGCGAACCAGGCATTTGGTATTGAACCACCATATTTGTTACTCAGGCTAGAATGTAGGTTTTGGAGGAGATTTACGGAGGAAAGAAATGTATATGCCAAGGATGCTGTTATATATGAGCCATGTAGAACAGAAGCCACTGTGCCTCTGTAAAGTCTGGCATCAGTGTCATGCCCCTGTGACTGTCTCTGCCCATTTGCAAAGTGGTAAGAATTTAGCTGGGCATGAGTGGATAAGGAGAGGTGCTCCCTTGCCTGGGCCATCCACTGACTTGGAGCTCCCTGATTTGTCATTGTCAGAGAGGAGAAGAAATTGGAGACTCGGCCAGTGACAGGGCTGAGGCCTGTCTCCAGGCCCCAAGGCCACCTGCATCCCTTGTCTGCTCCCTGTGCCCCAAGTCGCAGGATTGGTCAGAATGCCTTCAGAGTGTCTGCCTTCTTTGCCTGCTGAATCAGGCACAAAGTGGGCACTCCGTTGATTGCTCGAAAGTGAGAAGGCAGGACATTGACACTTTCCCCATTGAGGTTTTGATGTCATGGGTCAGCACAAGAAATTAAATGGGAATTTTGAGGGAGTTTTATGAAAGCCACAGATAAGGCCAGTAGGAGACACAGAGCCTATGACCAAATACTTAACCCAAATTTTACAATAACGTACCGTAAATACCCCATAAAAGAAAAGGAAAAAATTCAGACTTCTCTGGTATGAAAGGAGGGCTAAAAAAATTTACATGGATTTTCCAGATTGCAAGAGCTTTGTGCCCCTAACCTTCATGATGTGGAAGGGATGACTGTATACTTTTCCTAGAACTCCTCGGTTCAGGTCAGCCCTATATTTGGGGGAGAGGGGGTACTAATATAATTAAGAGAGTGGCAGGGTCACAACTACTCAATGAGGTCTTATCATTATGCTTTATTTCCTTGCTACTAGATCAAATTTGTTTGTGTCTGAATTCTTTGATAAGAGTAAATGCTCTGTAAGCTGGCCAAGAATGATTTTTTGCTCCAGTAGACGGCCAGCTCTGTTGAGCTAAAGGAGCATGATTCTGGCTCACTGAATTATAGCAAATTCAAAAGAGAAGGTAAAGGTTCCACAAATAGGTGGGGGCTCAGAGCACAGGCCTCATCGAGTAGATCCACATACCCACAAATCCCTTGCCATCCTCTAGAGCAGAGACACTGAATATGGCAGCCCATGGCCCGAATGTAGGCCACAGTGGGACCTAAACCAGATGCAATGTACTTGGGAAACATTTGCCAAAATAAAAATATATCAAAGCATATATAATGTTACATGTTAAAAGTAAGTCAATCTGCTGCCCACAGGGATCCTTAACTTGGATCCTTATCCGCCGCCAGGGATTTGTGGTCCTCATTTGATACCACTGGGCCTCAGTCTTCAAACTTTTTGGATTGCTTGCCCCTATCAGTTAAAAAAATAATTTTGAGCAGCAAAGTAATGTATTTTATATATAATATAATCTATATTATATTACATTATATTTTATATAAAACTATACCAATATATTATAAAAACATATTCAAAATAGAGATTAAACAAGATGAAATAAATACTATTTTAAGATAATTTTAAATTATATTAATAGTTCAGGAAACCTTTATTCTCACTAAAGATATTTTTTGGTGAGAGTAATGGAATTGAATATGATGTCTGTTCTTTTAGAAAGCCTCATTTTAACCCTTTATGATTATGTCAGTTAGAAGGTCTAGTTCTCAGGTCACTGGGGAAGGAGCTGAGCTGTGGCAGCTGAGTCTACTATCTTACCCCCCACCCCCACTCCGGCTCCCCACAGCTGGGAAAGGACAGGCTCCCTCTATTTCAATGCGCTCAGGACACTTACAGCCTGCTAATATTTATCTGTTTCCAAAGTTGTTTTTCTTAGAGTGCCTTTCTACATAGCTGCATTCCGGCTTCACCACCCCACCAATTTCCCCATGGCCTCATTGGCTTATGACTAAACATCTGTCTATGGGGATTCCTGGCCTTCTTTTCTGAATTCTGCTGAGGGAGGTGGGGGCTGTGGCCCAGTACACTTCCACAGGCATTTTTGTGTTGTATGGAATGGATCCCAGGGGTCATACCTTCACTCCTGGACTCCACAGCTGGGGGCTGGGCTGAGCTTCACTCCTTCCTGTCTTTTAAGGATCCTTTTCCTTGTGGGCACCATGATGAGATTGCCCAGGGCAGCATCAGTGGCTGAGAGTGAGCAGAAGAGAAGAAG
>CM053628.1:49045196-49071325 GCA_028646595.1 Phalanger gymnotis | reverse complement strand
CTCCTAGCCTACAGATTCGTTCCTTCAGCCTTTCAGATTCTCCCGGCTGGGAAATTTGCCCCACTCAGACTGCTTGCAGTTTCTAACTCTCTCAAATCTGCTCAAATTCACTTTTTTATAGGAATCCTACAGAACTTGTGAGAGAGCTCTGATAAGACACTGTTTTCATGCGTCCATCTTGGCTCTGCCGGGACAGCAGATTTCAAAGGTCTCAGGAAAGGTTCTCATGGATTATAGTTCTACAAGGAAGTCAGTGTGGGATGGGAAACTCATAAGAATGAATTTCTAAAGAAACAATGGCAAACAATTCTGTAGAGGAGGAAAACGAGAAGTTGTCTGAGATATAAATGCACAGGGAACTCGACAAGCAACTTAGATGTGAAATTCTGCATAGAGATGGAAGCAAGGGCAGGTAACAAAGGACAAGTAGAAAAGCATGGGCAGTACTCTGAGAAAAGTAACCAGAGTTCCAAGGGGCAGAGTTTTCAGGCTGATGAAGAAGCTATGGTCAAGAAAATGCCATGTATTTTAAAACTCTGCAAATGGGAGAGAAAGCAGAGTTATTCAATTTTTATTTTGGTCCCATTTTTTTTTCTTCCAAGGAGACTAATCTTTGGACTAGACAGGAGCGAACAAGGATAGCTCCCAGGGAATTGCTCCCCACAATATACTTCTTGTGAGGTCATTAGGAGATAGTAGGTGATTGCCTGGCTGTCTTTGATGATTCAGAACTCACCAGGCCCAGACGAATGACATCTTCAGGCACTGATAGAACTGGTCTAACTGATGGCTGAGTCATGATCAGGGATGTTTGAAAAGTTGTGGAAAAGGGTTCCCCAGGATTGGAAAAAGGAACACATTGCCCTGATTTAGAAAAGAAGGCAGACAACTTGTCCTGCAAAATTGGAGAATAGATTAGAAAGGAGATCATTAGTGAACAGCTGGGAAAAGCAGCTTTACCAATACCAAGTCATGCCAAACTTCTCTTCTGCAGAAGTACACTTTACCTAGATTTTAGCAAAATGTTTGATCAGGTCTCTTGTGCAATTCATACGGAAAAGATAGAGGGAGGCTAGATACAATATAATCAGCATTTAGAACTGGTTGAAAGTCCATACTCGAGAAGCAGTCATTAATGGGTTTATGTTCACTTTGAAGGAAGTCTCCAGTGGAGTGCCACAGGGATTTGTGCTTTGCCTTATGCTGTGTGACATTTTGATGAATGACTTCACAAAGGCATAGATGACATGCATAACTAGATTGCTGTATTGAAGTATTTGACGGATTGTCATGTGGAAGAAGGATCTGGCTCGTCCTATTTGGCTGGAGAGGGCAGAACCAGGAACAATGGGTAGAAGTTACAAAGGGGCCAATTGAGACTTGAGGTCAGGAAAACCTTCCCAATAATGGAGCTCTCCCAAGGTGTGATGGGCTACCTTTGGAGGTGGTGTTTTCCTGCCTCTTGAAGGTCTAACAGCAGAGGCTGAGTCATCACTTAATGGGCACGTTATAATGTGGATTCTTGTTTGAATACAGATCAAACTAGATGGCCTCCCATCCAGCTCTAAAAATCTGTGATCCTTGGCCCTGAGTTCACATCCTACCTCCCAACACTTATTTCCATCTCTAAAATGGGAATAACAGTAATCATATCATCTACCTGACAGCCTTGTTCTAATCAAGCAATAAGCATTTATTAAGCATGCACTGTGCCAGGCACTAGAGATGCAAGTAAAATGAATGAAACAGCCTTTATTCTCAAGAAGGTTACTTTGTAACAGGGGAAACAGTAAGTACAAATGTATAAGTATGTGCAAAATAAATATAAAGAGAATAAAAACAAATAAATGCCAAATAATTAAGCATGGGGTAGGTTGGGTGGGAGAGTGCTAGCATTTGGGGGAGATCAGGAAAGCTTTGTGTTGAAGGTGATTCTTGAGCTGTGTTTTCAAGGAAGAAACACAGAAAGCTGCCTCTGTGAGACATAGACAAGGAGGGAGTGCATTCCAGGCATTTGGGATGGCTAGTGCAAAGGAGAGGAGAGGGGAGATTAAGAGTCATATGTGAGGAGCAGAGAGAAGGCCAGTTTGGCTGGGAGTGAGAATAAAATCCAGTTAGTCTGGAAGGATCAGTGAAAGCCAGATTGTGAAGGTCTTTAAAAGCAAAACGGAGTTTAAATTTTATTCTGCAGACAATAGGGAGCCAGTCAGGTTGATTATGTAGGGGAAAATCACTTTGTGGCAGTGTGAAAGACAGATGGGACTGGGGAGAGATCTGAGGCAGCCAGACTAATTAGGAGGCTGGGCAAGGGGAGCTGAGAGGTGGTGAGGGCCCTGAGTGACAAGGATGTGCCTGTGTGAGGAGAGAACAGTCAGATACTAGACATGGCAAGATTTGGCAAATGATCATGGGGAGTGATGAAGGGTGAGGCATCTCGGCCAATGATAAGATAATCCTGGGAGACTGCAGGATGGTGGTGGCTTTAATGGAAAGAGGGAAATTTGGAAGTGGAGAGGGTTGGGGGTGGGGCTGTTAATGACTTCTCTGATGAGGCTGCTTGTAAACCTTTAAGGAGTGGAGATGTAGAGGCTGTTCTCCTAAGTCAGCCCTTCAGCTCTCCATTTTGGTCCACAGCGCTGCTCCACTGGTCCCTCTGTATCTGTTTATCTAAGGGATGACTCAAAGTAGCATCCTCATTTCTAGACATATTAGATGCCAGCAGTCTGTCCTTAGTGCTTCAGCCCAGATACCCCAGGTGCTGCTTGGACCAGCATGGACTCCCTCCCGGGAAGATGTTGGCAGTAATTCCTCAAATAACTGGATTTGCATGGCTTTCTAGTGGGAGTCTGGAGGCTAGCAATTCTTAATGAATAATAATTTATTAAGACTAATTATAGTTTATTATTAATATAATTTATTAATAATTCTTAATAATCAGGGGACTAGGGGCCAGTCACAAACCCTTCTGAAAGCTCAGTTTCTTCACCTGTAAAATGCAGCTAATAATCCTTGCATTAGCTCCCTCCCAAGGATTGTGTGATTAGATGAGGTCAAGGGTGGAAGGTGATGAATGGATGAATGGATGAATCAATGGAGTATTGATTAACTGCCTGGTGTGTGTCAAATACAGTGGATACAAGGAAAAACGTGGGACAGCCCCTGCCCTCCAGGCTCACTTTTAATGGGAGACATGACACATGAAGAAGGTTTGAGCAGCAAACCAAATGGAAAAGTTCCCTCGTCTTTGTGGTGCAACCGCAAAGCTGACACTCAGGCCTCTCTTTGCATGGCATTTCTTCTGACAAAGTCAGATCCGTATCTGAGGTTGAACCATTTGCCCATGTCGAGGCCTGTGGGGGCCAGAAAGTTTTTTAGTGGCTTTTCAGTAGCTGTGGCTGCTGAAAAGGGTGGGGCAGTAGCACCAGCAGGGGCAGGTGTACAGTCTCATCCTCACAGGCATGGTTTCCCAGGATGGTGGCTATGGGAGTCTGGATTGGCAGTGGCCCTGGTGATGCCACTCCTATAGCTCTTGGGTTTGCCTGCCGATAAATGGCAGTTGGTCACCAGTTGACATTGGTGGGAGCAGTGATGGCGGGTCCTTTCTTCACAGTGATTTATCTCCTCAGTAGTCTATGAATGTGAACCATTAGCAGTACCAGTGTCACAGAGACCTGAGTCCAGATCTTGCCTCAAGCTTTTACTAGGTGAGTGACCTTGGGCGAGTCACTTAACCTCTATTTGCCTCAGTTCCCTTATCTGTAAAATGGGGATCATAATAATAGTGCACCTACCTCCCAGGGTTGCTATGAGGAAAAAATAAGACAATATTTCTAATTTGTAAACAGTATTTTTAAGCACTTTGCAAAGCTTAAAATGGTATATAGATGCTAGCCACTGTTATTATCTAAACAAATCTTCCCTGAGTAGCTTTAGCATGCAAGGCCTATATTAGATACTATGGCAGAAATGAAGATTAGTAAGACAGACATAGCCCTTCCCCTCAAGCAGCTCATAGGGGAAATGAGACAAGTACAGAAAGAAGCATAAAATGGGGGGGTAGCCTGGGGGCAGGGAGAAGCAGAGATGTGGAGAGATGTTATAGTATAGTGGAAGGAGCCTCGCTATTAGAACCTGTGGGCCTGGGTTAGATTCTCAGATTGACCACTTACTGTCGTTCCTTCCTTCCCTTCCCTGGGCCTCAGTTTCCCCCTCTGTAAAATGAGAAGATTCAACTAGGTAGGCTCTGAGGTCTCTTCTAGCATTTTGTTTTGGAGGGGGGTAGGCAAGGCAATTGGGGTTAAGTGACTTGCCCAAGGTCACACAGCTAGTAAGTGTGTCAAATGTCTGAGGTCAGATTTGAACCCAGGTTCTCCTGACTCCAGGGCTGGTGCTCTACTCACCGTGCCACCTATCTGTGCCTTCTGAGGTCTCTTCTAACTCTAGATCTAGGTTCCTATGTATGACCTTGGGCAAGTCATGAGCCTCAGTATCTCTCTCTGTAAAATAATGGCCCCTGAGGTCTCTTCCAGCTCAAAGTCCTATGATCTCTTGGATTTGGGTTCTAACTGCGATGACCCCAAGCTAGGTACATGTCTGCTTTTCATAGATTGATGTGTATGAGTGCATTCAAAGTTCAGGTTAGAATTGCCTGGCCCCTTTCCCACCTGGGGTTGCTGCTTTACATATATGGTGGCATTGGTAGAGAAATCAGACATTTCTGTAATACCTCTGGGGTGTGGACCAGTAGAGAGAAGTCTACAGACAAGACCAGAATGGACTGGGCCTAAAGGCAGGGGTTTTTACCCTTTTCTTTGAAGCCTATGGGCCCCTTCTTATTATAATGTTTTAAATCACTGAAGGAGATGTTATATTTTACTCGGAGGTTAGTAAAAACAAGACGTAATGTTCTTCCCATCTGAAGGCATTGGCCCTCATGAAATCTATCTAGTCTGTGGACCCTAGGTCAAGAATGCCTGGAGGAGGGTATAACCAGAAGTGGTTGGCCACCCTTATTTTTCTTTCTAAGAGGTTCAAAGGAGAGAGAGCTCCCTCCCGGCTAGCAGTATGATGGGAGTATGGATCGGTGAAGACATAGCCCTTGAGGTTAATTGTAAAGGAAGGCTGGGATTTCAATGGGCAAAATGAGGAGGTGGGAGAAGGGCAGCCATAGGCAGAGGGAACAGTTGGTGGGAAGATGGGAAGGTGGCATATTCAGGGACCAGTCGTGAATGCCACTCAGTATAAGCTCAGGATGTGTCTAGTGGAGTGGTGGCAGCTAAGGCTGGAAAGAGATGGTGTGGGATGAAGGTGAGGCAGCCAGTCTAGAAGGTCTCCTTTCACTACCTTGAGTCAATGGAAAGCCATTTGGGTCTTGGAATGATGGGGTCAGAGCAGTGCCTTTATGAAACAGAGGCAGCTTTGCAGGATAGGTTGAAGAGGGAGATACTGAGGCAGGTAGCAGGCTACCGCACGAATCCAGCTGAAGGGTGGTAAAGTCTTGACCTAGAAATGGTAGCTTTGGCAAGAGTGAACGTGAGTGTTCTATAGTGTGTGTATAGGTTCCCCAGGAGTGGTGAAGGGCAGAGGAGTCAGAGACTCAGTGGTCACCAGGGGCCCAGATGAGAGCCCAAGGAAGATGACTTCCCTCTTTCTTATGCTTCTTTCTTATTTAGCAGCTCCAGGAGATCACAGGATCCTAGAGCGAGAGCAGAAAAAGGACATCAGTGGCCATCTAGGTCAATCCTTTTGTTTTATAGAAGAGGAAACTGAGGCCCAGTGAGGGGAAGAGACTTGCCCAAGGTCATCCAGAAGATCATAGCTCTAGAGCTGGAAGAGACTTGAGTCCAACAAGTCCAACTCATTTTACAGAGAGGGAAACTGAGGCCTGGGGAGGGGAGACTTGTCCAAGGTCACAGAGGATCATAGCTCTAGAGTTGGAAGAGACCTCAGAGTCACAAGTCCCCCATTTTATAGTGTTGGAAACTGAGTCCTAGGGATGGGAAATGGCCTCCGTATGAGCCCTTATGCAATAAATGGCAGAGCCAATATTGAGTCCCAGATCCAGTGCCCCCTTTTATTGGAGAGGCGCATGGTAAGGGCTCCTATTCCTGTTGTGCAGTCTCATGGCACTGAGCCTTTCTCTGCCACTCTGCCTCATGGGGAGCCCATCTAGAGGGATGGGCTTCCCGCTGAGGAGACAGCTTACTCCTTGTGCCTTTACACACTTCCTCCAGGTGACTGGCACTTTTGCAGGAGGTATCAATGTCATCCTTTCACATTTTCCCACATGGCTGTTAATATTTCCTACTCACCAGGGACCTGTGGACTTAACCTTGAAGTACTGTGTTAGGAGGAAGACAGAATCCATCGACAAGAGATTCTGCTTTGACATCGAAACTAACGAAAGGTAAGCAGGCCCAGTGGGCCAGACCCATTCCCTCAGGCATGCTAGCTTTAGGACTGCCATGCCAGGTTGCCATGCATGGAGTTTTTCCCCTCAAGATCCTTATTTTATGAACATCAGTCTGCCCTAAGACCTCATCATTCACCCTCACATTCGACTCTCAATAGGAATCCCCCTTGGGTAACTTCCTACCTCCAGTACTTCCCACAAACCCTTCACTCTGCCACATCCTCAACTTCTGTGTTGGGTGGCAAATCTCCCAAACTATTTTTAGCAGCTGTTATTTCAACACTTCAACAACCTGTGATTTTATCAGGGTGGCTACTCACTCCGCCAACCCACATTGCAACTCCTCAGTGATTTAATAGAAGTTCCATGAATGTCGACATAGTCAGAGTAAACACCCCAGAGCCAACATGGGGATGAGCTTTTCTGAATGTAGATTGCTCAATCCTCCAGCAGCAAACAAAAGCATGCCACTGGGGCCCATCCTTGTAGCCTTTCTGGCCTAACAGGACCTAACAGGGCATGGCCTCTTCCCGATTTGCTTTTGAGAAGCCAATTATTTCTGTGACACAGTAAGGCATCAGAGTACATTCATGGAGATTCAGGCCATTGATACAATTAAATACATTGGTCATCACATGTATGTGGTTTCTAATCTAGGCCAGAAGAATAGATTAACCAAGATTACTCTGTCCTATGGCCCTGAGCCAGTCACTCCTGTGTGGGCTCCTAGATCTAGGGATGGAGAGAACCTTAGAAGGCATCATGTCAAACCTTTTCATTTTACAATTGGGGAAACTGAGGCAGAAAGGGGTTAAGTGACTTGTCCAGGGTCACATAGCAAATAAGTGTTGGGGGTAGGATTTGAACCCAAATATGGCCTAGATGATCCAGTTCTAAAATTCCATGTTCTCAGGGCCTTTCCCCCTCTGATGTTTTATGTTTTTACTTCCTTTCTGACGCAGACTTTTTATGGTTATGGTTCTCAGGTCCCTTCTAGCTCCAAACTTCTATTAGGCTATAGTTCTAATGAGCAGGCACCTAATTCAAATTAATTATCAGTATGCATTATACAGTGAAGAATAACTATTCTTTATCCTATCTATCTGTCTACCTATCTGTCTACCTATCTCTAGTTCTCTATCAGTCTATCAATTTCTATCCATCTCTCTATCTCTCTAGCTCTTTATCAATCTATCAATTTCCATCTATCTCTCTATCTACCTATCTCTCTATCTAGCTTATCTATCTACTTTATTGCACTATTATCTCAGGATCGTAAGTATTTAGAGCCTGAAGGGCCCTTAGAGAAAAATCCAATTTAAGGCCCTCATTTTATGGATAAGGAAACAGCCCCAAAGAAGCTGCCCAAGGTCAAACAGTAGTAAGTGAGGGGCAAAGTTGATATTTAAACCCAGGCCTTCCAATGCCAAATCCATTGTTCTTTCTGCTACAGCTAGGTGGCGCTGCAGTGGATAGAGTGCTGGACTGGGAGTCAGCAAGACCTGAGTTCAAATGTGGCCTCAGACATTTCCTAGCTGTGTGACCCTGGGCAAGTCACTCAACCTCTGTCTACCTGTTTTATTTATGAAGTGGATATAATAACAGTACCTACCTTGCAGGGTTATTGTGAGGATCAGATAAAATAATATTTGTGAAGTGCTTTTCAGTCCTTAAAGTGCCATATAAATGCTAGCTCTTCTTCTTCTTATAATAATCATCATTATTAATTATTACTTTAAAGCAGAGGTTCCCAAACTTGCAGGTCATGGAACAATAGCCAGTGGACCAGATTCAACCCATGGACTCTAGTTTTCCGACCCCTGGGCTCAAGCATTAGACTAAATCTAATAAGATGAAACAGAATAGAGATAAATGTAAAGAATTATACTTGGGTTCAGAAGGTCAGATCAGAGAATTACTGTAAATCAATCCTTGGGCTGGGGCCTGGATAAGGCAGGCCAGCCAGGAGAAAGTCCTTGGACTGGTACTGCTCGCCAGTGTCCACGGAGTCTCATATCTCATGTATTGGGTCTGGAGCTTGTGTTCTCAGCCTCACATTCTGTTCCAGAACTGACTTTCTGGGTCCCACTTAGAGTTGGGGTTGTTTTTTATCTTTGTTTTTTTCTGGGTTAAGATAGCTAGTAACCAGCAAACCAAAGCTGGGCTGGTCTGCTCCTTGGTCTTTGTTTGGATCACACCTAGGATTTCATTGATGTGGGGAAATTTCTCTTAATCCCCCTAAGGGGTCCATGGATGGATTTCAAGGGGACTATGGACTTGGATGGGAAAAAAATTACATCTTGATTTCAATATCACTGGCTTCCTTTATAATTCCATGTACTTTATTTTATACTTTTAAAAGGTGATTCTAAGAAGGGTGCCATGATGCTAAAAAGGCCAGGAATCCCTGTTTCAAGGAGTTATCTAGAGCATGTGGCCCATAGCACCCCCAAGCATGGCTTGAACCAAATTAAAATGTAGTTCCTAGGTGATTTTGGTATGGTGATGTATTAATAAAATAAATATATTAGAAAATGTATTTTCTAAGACATATGATATGAGGCCCCAATTAATAATGATAAGGCAGGGATCCTTATGTATGTTTTAATGGCCTCTGTTTCTGTTGGAGTCTAGAGGACTCTAGAGCTACAGGTTACGTGTCTTGCTCAGGGTTACACAGCCAAGTCAGACGAGGGACTTGAACCCAAGCCTTTGAGTCTCCGAGGGCAACTCACTGTCCACTATGCCACACTGCCTCTCTATGTAGTCATTAGATTGGTTAAGTGATCTAACAAGTAGCTTCTGGGTACCTTCCTGTTCACTATACATCATGGGGTTTGAAGCATCCCTGGAGTATTCTAGTCTCATCCATAGCTAAGCAGGAAGCCCTTCGAAGATATGCCCAGAAAGTGAGTCATCTACCTTTTACCCAGAGACCCCTTGAGATTGGCAGCTGAGATGGTCCATTTGACTGGGATAGATGGAATTCATGCTGGAGACTTGGAGCTTTTCCAGATAGAAGGGGCTTTAAAGATCATCTTGTACCTCTTCTCCATGTTGTAGATCGAGAAACTAAGACCCAAACTGGGGAGATGATTTGCCTAAAGTAAACTAGGTATTAAGTATCAGACCTTAAGTTTGAACCCAGATTTTCTGGCTTGCCTACCTAGTGGTCTTTCTGAATGGGTAAGAAGGTTTTCCTCATCTGGACAATAAGAATATGCTTCACTGAAGTTTCTTTTGATTGTTTGGAACTCTGCGCTTTGAGTCAAGAAGAAGAAAAAGTTTAATGAGAGCTCTTTAAGTACTAAAAGATAGCTTTTCCCTCCCACCGGCAGCCTTCTCTTTTTTTCACACCTACACCCCAAGTCCCTTCAGTTGCTCTTCATCTGGCATGGCGTCTATTCCCCAAACCCTCCAGTACTGGTTGTCCTGTTCTGGGACTCTTGTCAATTAATTTGTCCTCTAACTTTGTCATTTTCTCTTTAGACCAGGGACTATAACACTGCAGGCCCTTTCTGAAGCCAACAGGCGGCTATGGATGGAAGCTATGGATGGAAAAGAACCCGTGAGTTACCTAAGGAGTTGCCTTCCAGTAACACAAGTCTTTGAGAACAGTGACCTCTAGTGGTAGCACAGGCTAACTTGCTTGAATAATGAATCTGGGACTTTGGATGGGGAGGGTGGCACTGTGTTTTGTGCTAAGATCATAGGATCATAAGATTTCGAGCTGGAAAAGATAATCTCCTCCAACATCTGTTATTAAACAGAAATCTCCTGAGATTGCTAAGGAATAAGTGACACATATATTTGAATTATTCTACCACCTAACTTGGCCTAATCTCTAAAAATTCAGCTGAATGAATAAAGCATTTATTAAGCACTTACTATATACTAAGCACTGGGGATAGAAATAGAGAAGTCTGATCTTATGGTATAATAAAGGGAGACAACACCTAAGGAAGGGATCAGCTGCAAGTCAGATGGAAATATCCCATGGTCCTTAGGGGGCAGTGGCAAAGCAAGTGCTGATGTCTCTTCTTGAATGTCATTTGCACTGATTAAATGTCACTTTCTGAAGTTGAACAATTTGGCAGGGCCTTGGTGGCAAGGACTTTCTTTTGCTCAGTAGTCGTGGTGGCAGCCCCCACAGGAGAAGTTGCCAGGCCACATCTTCATGGGGTTGCTTCCCAAGATGACAGCTGGGGGGAAGGGTGGGATTGGGCTAGAAGGATTTATTGTTGCTACTTCTTGACTGATCAAAGGATCTCTTCCTGGAAGGGACCCTGGAGAACAGCCAGTATACCCTCTTCACTTTACCCATGTGGAAACTGAGGCTCAACGGAGGGAAGGGACTTGCCTAAGTTCACACAGTTATTTAGAGGACCTAGAGCTAGAAGGGAGCTTATAGGCTATCTGATTCAGCCTTTTCATCGTACCAGTGAGGGAACTAAAACTGAAAGAGATTTGAGACAAATGCCCATGGTCACATATTAGATTGGCCATCCAGAGCCGGGAGACCTTGCGGAGGCCATCTAGAGCTAGAAGGCCCTTTGGAGGCCATCCAGAGTCAGGAGGCCTTGCAGAGGCCATCTAGAACTAGAAGGCATTGTGGACGCCATCTAGAGCCAGGAGGCCTTGTGGAGGCTGTGTAGAGCTGGGAGGCCTTATGGAGGCCATCTACAACTAGAAGGCATTGCAGTGGCCATCTAGAACTAGAAGGCATTGCAGAAGCCATCTAGAACTAGAAGACATTGTGGAGGCTGTCTAGAACTGGAAGGCATTGTGGAGGCTGTCTAGAACTAGAAGGCCTTGTGGAGGCCATCTAGAGCAGGGAGGCCTTGCAGAGGCCGTCTAGAGCTGGGAGGCCTTACAGAGGCCATCTAGAACTAGAAGGCATTGTGGAGGCCATCTAGAACTGGAAGGCATTGTGGAGGTCATCTAGAACCGGAAGGCAGTGCAGACGCCATCTAGAGTCAAATCCTCTCATTCTACAGAGGAGTCAGCTGAGGCCCCCCAGAGGAGACGTGATTTGCCCAAGGTCACACAGGCAATAAGAGTCAGAGGTGGAAATAGAACCCAGGTCCTTTGACACTAATCACAGGGTTATTTCTGCTTGAACTCTTGCCTCCATATGGTCTAGAATTTATGTCTGGAATTTGTAACCAGTCCTCACGCACGCACCCTGATAAAAGGTCGCAACAGAGTAGCCATTCTGCTACTTAGTAGTATGAAAAAATGCGAAGCATTCCTAAGGGTGTCCTTGGTAGATTTCCCCCATCTGACAGATGTGTGCTTATCCACTGGGAGAGGGTGGTGTTGGGACATGATTGGGTCTGAGGCTGGGTAAAAACGAATTATTGTGTTCAGCAGAATTTCCTTTATGTGGAGAGTTGTCTGTTTATCAGTGTGTCTGTATTTCTGAGTTCTTGTGCTCCTATAATGTCTCTGATTTTCCTTGGGGATATCCAAGTGGTAGAAAGATATGGGCAGAATGATAAGATCCTGAAAACAGGTTGGGGGTGGGGAGGAGGGAGGACTCGCTCCAGTGAGTAAGGGAGCTAAGGGTGCATCCAAAGACTGGCTCTTCTCTTCCCACTGCTGCTGTCACTTCTGTAGCCATATGGCTTTAGTTGTGAGTTGTTTTTGTGAAGCAGTTGGAATTTTGCAAAGATGCTACACTTATACAAATTTGAGGAACTGCTAGTTCAGCCAGAGAACTATGGATCGTTCTTTGGTACGTTTCTGTGTATATATGCAGGTATACGTGGGTGCATACATATGCTTGAGAGAAATGCTCATGCAGACGTATTCACATGTGCACACACATGCTCAAGTATGTGCACACAAATGTTCACATGTATATGATTTGTTGTTGTTCACTTTTGACTCCATGGACCATAATGTACATGGGGAGATACTGGAATGGTTTGCCATTTCCTTTTCCAGCTCATTTGACAGATGAGGAAACTGAGGCAAACAGGGTGAAGTGACTTGCCCAGGGTCTCACACCTAGTAAGTGTCTGAGGCTGGATTTGAACTCAGGTCTTCCTGACTCCAGGCCTGGTGCTCTATCCGCTGCAGCGCCACCTAGCTGCCCCTATGCATATGGAAAGCCCTGAATTTGAGTCAGGGAACCTGGGTTGTGTCTTTGCTCTGCCAGTTTGTCTCTGTGTGAACATAAGCTGGCCTCAGTTTTTTAATTTATAAACTCAGTTGCTGCATTTTGTCAGTTGTCTGTCCACAATGTCCTTGGAGTCCCTTTTCTCCTCACTTAGCCACCCTGTCTAGTTCATGCCCTTGTCACCATTTGCCTGGGCAGGACTCCTAGGTGGAGTCCTACTCTCCAAACTATCTTCCCCGTAGTTCCCTAAAGCACCTTCCTAATACACAAATCTGCCTCTTCCTTAAGAAGCCTTGGAGGCTCCCTATTATGTCATCATAGCCGCAGTGCAGTAGAGAGGGCTCTGGGCAAGTGTGATCCTGAGCAAGTCACTTCACCCTGTTTGCCTCAGTTTCCTCTTCTGTAAAAAGAGAAGAATAACAGCACCTGCCTCACAGAGTTGTTGTGAGGATCAAGTGAGTTAACATTTGTCAAGCACTTTACAAACTTTAAGGAGCTATAGAAATGCTAGCTATCTTCATCATCATTGTTATCTTCATCATCATCTTCATCATCAATGATCATCTAAAGCCCTTTACAACCTGGCTCCAATGTACCTTTCCAGGCCTCTTATTCAATCCTCCTTTCGTGAATTAGGTGTGGCTGCCAGATTGGCCTACCGGTTTACCAAGCATGCCAGCTCAGGCACTACCTTTCCTGATGCACCTAGATACTGGTGCTTTTTTCTTCTTCCTCAAGTGATCGGGTAAATACTTAAGTGTATAGGTGTTGTATCCTCTCAGTAGAATGTAAGCCTCTTGAGGGCAAGGACTGTTCTTTCCATTTGTCTTTGGATCTCCTCTCAGCTAGTATAGTGCCTTACATATAGTCGGATTGGAGGGAGGTTCTCTAACTTCTCTTTGACAGTTTAGACATGGGTACATGAATGGCAGCATGGCAAGATCATTGCATCTGGAGCCATAACACCTAGGTCCATATTCTGTGCCTCAGTTGGGAGGGGGGTTGGAAGAGATGACCTCTAAAGGCCCATCTAGCTTTGGGATGTCTTTGACTTATTTCCCAGGCATCTCTGGGCAAGGCCTTGTTCTGCCTCATTAAGTGGAGGCTTAGGGACACAGGTATTTCAGACAGTCAATTAGAAAGCATTTATTAAGTGCCTACTATGTGCCAGGCACTGTGCTTGTCACTGGGGGGTACAAAGGCCAAAATCTACTGTACCTGCTCTTTAGGACTCCATGTTCTTATCAGGACAGATGTATGAGTAAGTGCAACATACGAACAGAGTGAAAAATGATAATAATAGCTTGCATTTATGTATCCTTTTAAGGTTTACAAAGTGCTTTACAAATATTATCTCATCCTCACAACATCCCTTGGAGAGATAGGGGTTGTTATTATCACCATTTTACAGTTGAGGAAACTGAGGCAGACAGTGGTCAAGTGAGTTACACACTGGTAAGTTTCTGAGCCCGGTTTGAACTCAAGTTTTCCTGACTCCAGGCCCAGTGCTCTATCCACTGACCTACCTAGTTGGTAATTTCAGGCAAAAGGCACTAATTGCTGGGGAGATCAGGGGAGAGCTCTTGGTTGAGCCTTGAAGGAAACAAGGGATTCTACAAAGTGGTGGTAAGAATGAAGGGTGTTTTAGGTGTGAGCCACAGCCTATGCAAAGGCCTGGAAGTCAGAAATGGAGCATCTTGGGTGAAAACAAGAAGTCCAGATCTTCGCCAGGTCAGAGGATGAATGAAGGAGAGGAGACATACAGGGAAGCCTAAAAGGGTGTTGGAATATAGGTTGTGAAGGGCTTGAAATGTTCAGAGAAGTTAATATTGACCTTGGATGAGCCCCTGGAGTTCATTGGGCAACAGAGCGATATGATCATCATCATCAAACTTTAGGAATATTCCTTTGGCAAATGTATAGGGACAGGGATGGGGCCTGGGATTTCCCTGGTATGGGGAACTTCCAGATGAGGAAACTCCTACTACCAGTACAGACAGCACCTTCTCTGCAAGTTGATAGATACATTGAGGTATCTGCTGAGCTTGGAGTCAGGAAGGCCTGAGTTCAAATCTTGCCTCAGATACTTACTAGCAGTGTGACCCTGGGGCAAGTCACTTCACCTCTCTGCCTCAGTTTCCTCATCTGTAAAATGGGAGCAATAATAGCACCTCCCTCCCAAGGTTTCTTTGCCAACCTGATGGTGCTATAGAAATGCTTGTCATGATGACAATGACGGCGCTCTATAGGCCGTATTCTAACCGGTGTAATTGAACAAGACATAGTGGAAAGAACCCTAGATTTGGGGTCAGAGCCCGGGTTTCAATCCCAGCTCTACCATTTACTCCCTGTGGTGGCTGTGGGGTAGTCACTTAGTTTATCCAATAAGGTTTCATTTCCCGCTATGTAAAACAAGGGGATTGGATTATATATATGACCTTGAAGGTGCCTTCCAAACAGGGCTGTGCTGATGAATGTTTAACAACCAGCTCTCCAGGAAAATGTAAGCAAGATATACTTTTTCATTTAATCTGCATTATTAATGTTTTCTGAAGTCCAGATAATCGACAAAACAATAAATCAAGCCCTGTTTTGTCCTAATTGCAGATACTGAGTTGGAAATGTTCACGCTGAAAATTGACCAAGTCCTAGGCTCTTTTGTGAATACCACCCCCAATGCCTTGTTGGAGGTTGGGAGGGATTTCTTACCTGCTCTTCATTGGCCTTGAGCTTGAAGAGTCTAAACAGAGGTGTTACACAAGCAGCCTGGGCCGCTTGGGGCCCATGACACTCCCTGGTGTGGCCCAAACCAGATTAAGATGTAATTGGCAAATGTTGAACAAAATAAATCAAAATACAAGAAAACAAAGACAACATTACATTTTAAAACTAAGCCAATGTGTAGTCCAACAGGGATCTTTATGTATGGATTCTTAGCCTTCATTTCTATTTGACTTTGATGCCTATGGCTCTGTGATGCTCTTAACTACTAACCCAGATCTGGGAAAAACATGGTGTGGGTTGGCTCTCACTCCTGCAAAGAGCTTGTTCAAGGCCCAAGGTGTCTAGAACATCCATAGAGCCAGTCTGGGGCAGGAGGCAGCTGCCTGGGGGGCAGCTCTGGTAGCAGAGATGACAGCTTGGAATGGCAACCCCCAGCAGCTGCGGTTCTATCTCTCTCTTCTTTTGTAGATCTACCACAGCCCCATAACGAAACAGGAAGAAAGTGAGTCCATCATGTGTCTGTTGTGCTGATCTTATAAACTACCAGCTGTTCCAATTGCAGCAAATGCTACTTGTTTTGGGATATCTGGGTACAGGTGGGCAAAGGAGTACCCCTTGTTGGGTGAAGAGCAGACTTAGCTGGTGGCTGCTGTGTAACATCTGCCAAGCTCACAAGCAAAGGAAGCCACTTGTTTATCTCTTTGTGGGGCTGGGGGACAAATACAGTTGTAATCTAGAGACGTAGAAGTCATTCTTGTTTGTATGTTCCTCCTAAGAGGAAAATTAGAGCCATCTCAAGTGTGAGGCCTAGTATTTAAATCAACCTCTACTCCCCGCTGCTCCAAGATGGTTAATGTTGAGCAGCCAAGCCTGGAACTCCTTAGTGTATCAGTGAAACAGCTGGGTTGGAACCCTGGCCACTGTGGTGATGACTAACTGTCTCCCTTTTCCTGAACAGTGGAACTCAATGACGTCGGGTTCAAATTCGTAAGGAAGTGTACTAATGCCGTGGAGGCCAAAGGTAAGAAGAAGCTGGTCCTCCCCACCTTCTGTCATATGTTTGCGACAGAAATAACATTGTACAGCCAGCAGGACCCCAAGGTTCTAGTCTTGGCTACTCCATGGCCTTATTTGGTGGCCCTGGGCAAGTAATCTATCCTTCCTGGACATGTTTTCTGTGTCTTTCAAATGAGAGTGTTGGCCTCCAAAGACTCTAGCTTCAGCAATACAGAATTGACTTCTGTTTACCCAAGTAGCCACACATTCATCCACTCACTCACTCAGATAATCACAGAATCAGAGAGCTGAGATCTTAGAGATCATTTAACCCAACCCTATTTTATCTTTTGAAATCCTCTTATTGTGGTTTCCAAACATATCTTTACTCTCTCTCCCACCCACTGAGGGTTTCTGATAACAAAGAAAGGGGGTGGGAAGCAGTTAGCAAAATTAACACAGCAACTAAGTCTATGAGGGAGATGCACCCTCCTCCTGGATCCAGCTCGGTCACTGTAGTTACATTGTTACATTTCATTTTATTGTTTTTATTTATGTTGTTATAGTCAATGTGTGTGTAGTTTTCCAGGTTCTGCTTTATTTATGTTGCATCATTTCATAGAAGTCTTCCCGTGCTTCTCTGAATTTTTCTTATTTGTCATTTCTTTAGACATAGTAATATTCCATGGCAGTCACATACTGTAACATGCTAATCCATATCAGACCCAGAGTCATGTAGAAAGTTAGTGGGAAATCTAAGACTAGCGCCCAGGTCTACTACACTGTAGTCATTAATTGATTCATTCATTTTTTCATTCTTTCTTCCTTTCAGCAAGCCATTTATTACATGCTACCTGTGCTAAGAAAAAATAAAGAACAAACTGAGAAAGATGCTAGGTGGTGCAATGGATAGAACACAGCTCCTAGAGTTGAGAAGATCTGAGTTCAAATCCAGCCTCATACATTTACTAGCTATGTGACCCTGGGCAAGTGATGTCACTTCTCTCTGCCTCAGTTTCTTCAGCTGTAAAAAGGGTTACGAGGATCATATGAGACTGTATTTGTAAAGTGCTTAGCATAGTATCTGGTACGTAGTAGGTACTCAATATTTATTAAGGTTGCTTGCCCTTGTGGATCTTATAGCCTGGCTCATATACATAATTCAGCCCTTTTGCTCAACTGGCTCTCATTCCCTTCATTTTGCTTGAATTTGTAGCCCCAGCACTTAGCATATGCCTGGCACATAGCAGGAGCTTAATAAATGCTTGCTGCCTTGCCTTTTGCCTTGAAGGCCATGTGGAAAATAGCAGCACGAACAAACTGGAGTTAGTTTTGAGCAAGCATCTTGCAAAATGTCAGCACATTCCATTGGGGTGGGATCCAAGTGTATTTACTTTCAACAATTTGTGGCTTCCTGCTTAAAAGGGGAAAGAGCTTCAAATGGCTTATAAAGTGTTTTTAGAGAGTGCTTGGCATCTTCCAAGTAGTGTTTTGATGAGTCAGATCTAAGTGAATTTAAACATGAAGATTTAGTTTCTACTATAATACATGTAGATTTAAACATTACGGGGGGCAGGGAAAGAAACAAAAGGCAAGAAAATGTGAGTAGTGGAGTTCTACCAAGAGACAGTGTGATTCAGTGAGCTTGTCAGACCCCTGCACTGCCTGAAGTGTGACCTGTGCCAGCCTGAAGTACTGCCTATCCCAACCCGAAGTACGGCTTATCCCTACCTGAAATATGGCTTATCCCTACTGTAGTGTGGTTATTAAGTACCTTCCATGGCCCAGGCTCTGGGGAGGGAAAGATGAAAATGAAATAGTCTCTGCTTTCAAGAAACTTACATCCTACTTGGAGGAAAGAAAATATGAATCAGTTGGTCCATCCCTAGCATTTATCATGTACCTACTATGTTCCAGGCACTATACTTGGTGTTGGGAATACAAAGACAGAATGAAATAGTCCCTGCTCTCAGGCAGTTTGCCATATAGAGGGGGAGACACATATAAATACATAAAAATAAATAATGGATACGAAATTAATATATGCTTCTTTCCCAGGAAATCTGCTTCTTATATAGGAGAATCAGTTCCCGCTAGGCCTTACTCTCCCATTTCTGGAATGTTGCCCAAACTGTACCCAGTGTATCCTCATCCCACTTTCTTCAGCTTTCGCAAAGGCAGGGCCAGGACATGGAGTAACCCAAGCTTTGCCCCATGTGCCACCATGCAGGGAAGCAGACCTACCCTCAAAGGGAGACAACACTTCCTTCTTCATGAGAGAGTCTTCAGTGGGCTTCACCCACTCTTCAGGCTACAACTTTCTATCCCCCAAGGTCTCATGGCTGTCGTACCCATATCCTGGGATCCCAACTACCTGCCAAGGAATATTACCCTCGAATGGTCACCTGGCTTCGGGTCAGCCAGGATAATGGAAGGAAGAATGGGGAGGAGGCCGTTGAAGGATAGAACAGTGGGGGAGGCAGCAGCATTCTACTCCCATCCCACCCTCTAGGCACTTCAGCCCTAGGCCTCCCAAGCCCTTTCCATCCTCTGTTCTTAAACTCCCTTTTATCCTAGATCTCTTCCTTTCATACACGTTCTGTATTCCCCTACTCAGTAGAACTAGAACTTCACTTTCTTGTAAAGACACCACATCTGCTGGTGCTCTCTCAGAGGCTGGCAGCTTCTTTTCTCATGCCCCCGATGAACAAGGCCAGGGCCATTTCCAGATTTTCCATCTGTCACTCCATACCTACATCTTCTCCTCTAAAGAACCTGTACTACACTGAGAGACCTAGCTTCTAGGGCCGACGAGGCCCTCCATCCTCTGCCCTGGTCAGGGTACATCTCCATGACTGGGGTCATTTCTGGGCACCACAGTTTCCTGCAAGAATGAAATCACAGGGCCTGGCCAAAGACAAATCATAAATCAGACAGTTTTTTTAATTATTCAAATTACTCCCACATCTCTAACACTTTGCTAACAACAGCACCCATTTTATAGATGAGGAAAGGGCAGTTGCAATGGCAAGAGATTGGCGAAGGTCTTTGGGATGGGTCATGAACTCTTTCTACTACATTCCATCACCTCTTATCTGCAGTTTAGGTAGGGTGAGGGGGCAAGTGGTCCTTTGGAGGAGGCTGACTTCTCCTCCCACAGGAAGAGCTCCAGCGGGCCTTGGGTAGATCAGTCTGGACAGTCAGTGAAGGTTGTTCCCACTGATGTGGAAGCTGCTACTTTTCTACTCTGTGAACCTCAGGTGCCCTAACTCAAAGCAATCTGCTCTCCCACCCTCAGGCATCACAACAGAGGGGGTTTACCGGACTGTGGGCAGCAACATCCAGGTTCAGAAGCTACTGAATGCTTTTTTTGGTAAGACGATGCTCTTCCCTGCTTTGACGATAGTAGGTTAGACAGTAGGAAGACTTTCCAGGCTATAGAGTCAACAGCATGGGGACATTCGGAGGTAAGTGGTTTAGAGAAATTGCTTCAAATACAGCAGTTCGTGGTGAACACTCCAACTTATGTTAGCCTAGAAACAGCCAGTGTGAAAAGAAGAGAGAAGACAGAATAGTAGGAAAGCAAAAGCTGGTTAGCGTGGGAATTTCGTAAGGTTTGGGCCGCCCGGACAAGAACGGGACTAGAAGAGAGAACATGAGAAAGAAGGGGCCTTAGAACAGAGAATATAAGAGGAGGTGCCTTAGAACAGAGATTGTCACAGAAAGAAGAGGTCTTAGATCCCCAGAGAAAGAATTCATGGTGTCTGAATACAGGTTGGAACAACTTTTGGTTTTGTTTTTTCACTTTCTTTATTTTTCTTGAGTTTTTTTTTTTTTGGTCTCTGTTTTCTTTCACAATGTGATTACTATGGATATGTTTTGCATGAGTACACATATATAACCTATTTGGAATTGTTTGCCTTCTCAGTGAGGGGGGTGGGGAGGGAGGAAGGGAGAGAATTTGGAACTCAAAGTTTTAAAAAAAATGTTAATTGTTTACATGTAACTGGAGAAAAATTAAATACTAAATAAATACAGAAAAAGGAGTCTTAGAATAGAGAATGTCACATCTGGGAAGCGCCATAGAACAGAGAATGTGAGAGAGAAAAGGGGCCTTAGAACAGGGAATGTCAGAAAGAAGGACCTTTAGAATAAAGGATATCACAGTTATGAGGGACCTCAGAGCATAGCATGGCAAGAAAATATGTGGGCCCTTAGAACTAAGAATGTCTGAGCTGGGAAGGGCCTGAGAACCAAGAATGTCAGAGCTGGCAGGGTCTTCGAGTACAGAATGTCCAGGCAGGGGGTGGCTTAGAACAGAGAATTGCAGATGTGGAAGGGACCTTACAACATAGACTATCAGGACTGGGAGGGGTCTTAGAACAGTGAATGTCAGAGCTGGGAGGACCTTAGAACAGGGAATGTCAGGGCTGGGAGGGGCCTTAGAACAGGGAATGTCACAAAATGATGAGGCCTTGGAACAGAGAATGTCAGACAAAAAAAGGACCTTAGAATACAAGATGTCAAAGCTCTAAGGACTCTTAGAGCATAGAATGGCAGAAATAGGCCCGTAGGATAGAGAACATCACAACTGTGAAAACCCCATAGAATGTCAGCTTTGGAAGGGGCCTTAGAACAAAGAATGTCAGAGAAATAAGGGGTTTTTAAAAAAGAGTATGTAAGAGAAAAAAGGGGTACAGAGAATGTCAGAGAAAGAAGGGGCCTTGGAACAGAGACTGTTAGCAAAAAAAAAAAGAGGAGCTTAGAACAGAGAAATTAGAGAAAGAAAGCTTCTTTTGTTTTTGTTTTTTGGAGGGGGGAAGGCAAGGCAATTGGGGTTAAGTCCCCAATTCCAAAGTCACACAGCTAGTGTGTCAAGTGTCTGAGGCTGGATTTGAACTCAGGTCCTCCTGACTCCAGGGCCAGTGCTCTACTCACCAGCTGCCCCGAAAGCTTCTTAGAGCATAGAATGAGGCCTTAGAAAGAAGTCTGAGAACACAGGATATCAGACCTACAAAGGCCTTCGGAGAATAGAATGTGAGAAAAAGGCAGGCCTTTAAAAGGAAGAGAGAGTAGCAGAACCAGAAGGGGCCTTAGAATATGGAATGTCAAAGCTAAGAGAGGCCTTAGAACACAGAATGTCAGAGCTAGGAGAGTCCTTAGAACAGAGAATGTCAAAGTCGGGAGGGGCCTTAGAACAGGGACTATCAGAGCTGGGAGAAGCCTTAAAACAGGGCATGTCAGAGATGGGAAGGATCTTAGAACAGAGAGTGGTAGAGAAAGAAGGGCCATTAGAGAATGTCATAGGTAGGAAGGACCTTAGAGAAGAGAATCTCAGAGAAAGAAGAGGCCTTAGAAGAGACAATATAAAAAAGAAAGGTTCTAAGAACAGAGAATATACGTGAAAGGACAAAGAATATCAGAAAATTAGGAGTCCTTAGAAAAACGTCAGAGAAAGAATGGGCCTTAAAACAGTATATAAGAGAAAGAAGGATTCTTAGAACAGAGAATGTAAGAGAATCAAGGGGCCTTAGAACAGGGGGAAAAAGAGAAGGAATGGGTCTTAAAAACAAAGAATGCCAACAGAAGAAGGAACTTTAGAATAGAGAATGTCAGAGAAAGGTGCCTTAGAACAGAGAATATTAGAGAAAGATGAGTTCTTAGAACAGAGCATATCAGATCATAGAAAGTGCTTATAACAGAGAATGTCAGAGAAAAAAGGGGCCTTACAACAGAGAAGAGGCCAGCTGCTCATACTCATGTAGGTCAGGAGCCCTCCTAGACCCTCTAGACTGAAGGCAAAGGTTGCAAGCTGCACCCCTTCCCTCAATCATGATTCCACATGCATCAGTTCAGTCAGTCCCCAAGCACGTATTAAATGCTTCCCATGTGGCAGGTGCTTGGGTACAAATACAATCATGAATGAGACAGTCCACGACTTCAAACGGTTAAATGCTGAATGCCCCTACAGGCCTATGAATGCCGGGTCCTTGTCCATGTGGTGGACCAAACCAGGCTGGGGGTAACTGATGGGCCTCAAACCTGTTGGTGAGTTAGGGGGTGTCACTCCCAAGAGTTGGGAATGGGCAAATGAGAATAATTTGCTCCAGCGACCATGTAGGCAGCTGAAGCAGGTGCTGTGGAGCACTTAGAGCTTGGTCAGACATGGAAGATGCCAAGGTCACTCAGTGCATCCTGAGCCATCACGAGCTGCCTTGACTCTGTAATGCCCCTGGACTTTGACTCTGGAAGAGAGAAGAAGGCCAACAACTTTGTAGAGCTGTGCCTCACTTAAATGCAATTCACTCTCAAGTCAATTGTCTTAGGTCCTGTTTGAAACAAAGGATGAATGTTTAATACATGTTTCACTTCCCTGTCTTTACTATCCTATTCTATATTAATTCCTTTTGCTTTTAAGAGTCACACATCCTTTGTACGATCTGTTAGAGGGGTGTTTTGATGGGGGCTTAAAGCGAGGTTCTGGATAGTTGATGAGCCAAAATAATAGAGATCACCTAAACCTAGGAGGGCATGAAAGGTCCCAGAGCCATGTGGGAAACCGTGTCCAGTGCTATGCTAGATACTGCTGGGGACACACAGTTATCTTTAAAGATACTTTTTATTTTAAAAAAGTGGGAAGAATTCCATTGGAAGAGCCTTACTTTTCTTCTTTTGTCTTCCAGATCCCAAATGTCCAGGAGATGTCGATTTGCAGAATAGCGATTGGGATATTAAGACAATCACCAGCTCCTTGAAATTCTACCTCAGGTATTTCTGCTTGGCCCGAGGAAGTTAGGCCACGTGGTGATTGGCATTTGCGTGAGCCTGTGGAACTAGGGGGTTAAAACAGATGGGAGGAGGTACAGTATATTTAGAACAAACATTTCTTAAGTCAATAATGTGTGTAGAATCTTGTGCAAAATCCCGGGGAGGTACAAAGTGTAGTTGGTCTTGGCCCTCATGGGGTTTACAGTCTAGAGATAGGATGAAACACCAGCACGCATAGCTTAGGAGCGTTCTGGAAGGCCTTCTTCATGAGTGAGCATCCGAGTTGGGCTGTAAATAGCAAATAGTAACTGTTTCTCTTTTGGCCAGCAATGGTGAGGGTCTTCCCTCCCAGTTTGATTTTTTTTTTGATTAATGAGGCCATCCCTTGACTCACTTCTTAAGGAGGCCTATTCACTGAATGGGCATTACCTCACTTTAAGTACATGAAGAGGCCTTAGCCTAACAGGGCCAGATCTCCCATTGCATCCTGGGTCATCTCCAGTCATCCTGATGAATATCAGGCCACTGAATCCAGATGGCTCTGGAGAAGAAAGTGAGGCTGGTGACCTTGCACAGCCCTCCCTCACTCAAATCAAAGTCAACTGCAAGTCAGGTCATCATTCCTCAATGTCATGGTCCTCTTCGAGAACGAAGGACAAACACAACAACAAAGGTCAAAGAGGCATCCGATAGGTCTAATGGGAAGTGGAGAAAATCTCTGGTGAGACAAGTGAGGCAGCAGAGGGCTTTGCAGGATGGCTGGTACATAGAGAGGAGCAGTATGGTCCAAGTTAGGAAAGGTACTGTATTGTTAGATTGTGGTCAGCCTTGAATGCCAGTTAAGGGAAGTTAAATAATACTGCGCTAATACCCAGTAGGCAATAGTGAGCCATCGATGGCTTTTTGAGCAGATGGCCTCACGGTGATATTAACAACGAATAAAGAGAAGGGCTTCCCAAGTCTTTTTGGTCTCTGTACCCCCTGGCTTTCAGTAAACCTTCCCATGCTCCCTGTATTTGGTATAAAAGAAAATAAATTCTAGAGTTGACCATGTTTGTGCTCAGGAGAAATAAAAGATAGATTAATAAATTCCTGAGAAAACCATTCAGTTCCTCACAATCTTTTCACTAACACAGTAGTGTTTTTGGGAATATTTCAGTTGGACAATGTAATTATTTACCCAATATTGCCCATACCCCCTTGCCAAGCCTCTCATGCCCCCTAGGGTGGGGAGCCCCTGGATCAGGGGGAGTAGGGAGCGGAGACAGAAAGTCGCCTTAATAAGCCATCATGGAAGTCCAGCTTTGCCCGGGTGTGATCAGTGAGGGCCTGTGCCAGTCGGCCAGTCACAGGACTGAGAGGAGGTGAAGGATTTGGTTTACCATCCCTGGTGGGCGTAGGTGGAGCCGCAGGGATGAAGAGAGCTCTTGTAGCTTTAGGGCAAAGTGAATGTTTACATGCAATCCTGAACCCACCAGAACAGATGAAGGAAAGTTGTGTAGCTGCCAAAGTACAGGCTGTATTGTCCAGGCCCCTGGGGCCTTTGTCATGTCTGCCAGGAGGCAGTAAAGAACTATTTTGTTGGCTTTTTTTTTTTTACCAGACTGCTCATACCTCTTAGAGTTGCTTCTTAAAGGCCTGGCTTAGTGGGACCTGGCCATAATGTATAATGAGAGCACTTCCGGGCCTGCTCTAGGATTTAGTAATCTCCTTTCTAAATTGCAGAGTGGTAGGGGCTTTAGTCTTTGGTGGATTCTTAGCCACCGGTGGCTGTGTCTTAGAGAAGAAGGAGGAAGGGGAAGTTGGGGGCCAGAAGAGGTGGGGGAGGAGTTGGAGGAAGGGCGACAAAGATTGCTCTGGTGGTCCCAGGCCCTGGGAGTGGGAGGGCAAGGGAGGGCAGTTATCAGGCTCTTGGAAATCCTTCCCTCTAGAGCAGGAGAATTTCATTGCCGGCCCCCCCTCTCTCAAAGGAACTCTTTGCCCTCTCCTTTTATTTTAGGAATCTTTCGGAACCTGTTATGACATATAAGCTCCACAAAGAGCTGGTCTCTGCCGCCAGTAAGTAAGTCCTAACCATTTTGTCATGTTTTCCCTTCCTTGGACAAAATCGGAATGTGCTGAGTCAGCCCAGAGGACCTAGCAGGATAAAGCACTCAGGAGGGAGCAGCATTGTGCTGTACTAGTGAGAGTATTGGATTCAGAGCCCTAGGTCTTGGGTTCACATCCCATCTCCATCACTTGGTAAATTTGCAAGCATTTATTAATCAATTACTTAGTGTCAGGCACTGTGCTAAGGGCCAGAGATACAAAGAAAGGCAAAAAACAGCCCCTGACCTTAAGGAGTTTACATTCCACTGGGGAAGACAGCATAGGTACATAGGAGATAGCTTCAGAGGACCTGTGCAGCCTTAGTTCCCCCTCTTAAAATGAGAGGATTGGACTAGATGATGTTGAAGGCCCTTACCAGCAGAGAGAGGGAGGGAGGAGAGCAGGACTAGCCACTGGCTTGCTAGGACCAGAGAGAACAGATCCATAAGTGGATGTAAAGATTTGCTTTCTCATTTCATTGCTATAGGGAGCCTCTTCCCCCAGGCAGATTGGTCCCTCCTCTGGACCTTAGTCTTGGGGGGGGTGGCCTGGGTGACTTGCCCAGGGTCACACAGCCAGTGGGTATCAGAGGCAGGGTTTGAACCTAGGGCTTCCTGACCCTGAATCCAGCTTTCTGCTCGCTATTCCAGACTGCTTTGGGGGTTCCATTGCTGGTGTTCATCAACTGGAAAACAAAGCTACTGCCCACACTAACTAGGCCAAATGGGTTCGTGACTAGCTAATTGCACTTTAGGCTCACCTCCCCCATGGTCCTTATTTTATAGAGGCAGGAACCCAGGCCCAGGGAGGTGGATGCCCAAAGTCCAAGGGCTTCACCCAGCTGCGCAGATTCCACACCCAGGGCTCTCCCTGACACCCCAACATGGCAGCCTGTGCCTGCTGCCACTGCAGAGGCCAACAGACTAGGGGAAGAGAAGGATGGGCAATAAAGGAGCCTTGCTGGTATAGGCCAATCCTCAAGAGTCCAAGCAATATTCCCTCTCCTGCTTTTAGCAG
>CM053628.1:49010526-49044696 GCA_028646595.1 Phalanger gymnotis | reverse complement strand
CTGTCTGTCTGTCTATCTGTTTGTCTCTCCCCCTCTCTCCCTCCCTCCCTTGCTGTCTCTGTCTCAGTTTCTTCTCTTCTTACAAGCATAGCTATATGCTGGGGCCCCAGTTCCCAGAGTCCTCTACTCCCACAGCCCAAGTGGATAACCCATGTCTGTCTCTTGATATTTTTTCTCAGAGTCTGAAAACCTGGATTACAGGCTGGGAGCCATTCACGCTTTGGTTTATAAGCTTCCCAACAAGAATCGGGATATGCTGGAACTCCTCATAAGACACCTGGTCAAGTACGTATCTGGTACAAAGGTCTCCTGCTAGAGAGGCTAGGCCTGGTTTTGTGTCAGCTGAAAGGAGAATGACAGTAAGAACGGCAGTCACTACAGCTCTTATTTCTGGTCTCTAAGCTTCCAGAAATTCTCAAACCTTAGACATCAAGATCTGTAGTGACCCCTATCAGGTAGGGAGTACAGCTATCTTCTCCCCATTTTTCAGATGAAGAAACTGAGGTTAATGGAGAAGAAGTGAGTTGCCCCAAAGCAGATAACCAGTAAGTTGTGAATCTAGAACTTGAACCCAAGGTTCTGGACTCCAAAGTGTCAGGGTCTTTCTACCTCCCAAAGAAGCTTCTTTGACAGGATACCAGATGTGGGAGTATGAAGACCTGGATTAGGGTCCAAGCTCTGCCATTTATATTCTGGGCAAGTCATTGTCTGACTCAGCCTCAGTTTCCCCACCTGGAAACGTAGAGAATAATACTTTTCCAACCTCCTTCATGGGACTTACAAGGAGCAAATGATGCCAGAGGTGAGAAAATGCCCACTTGGGTATCTATTTTCTAAGCCCCTTTGGGTAATGATCACTCTACTGGGTAGCCTGAGAGAGCTGAGCAGGGATAGGGTAGTTCCTTCAGTGAGGGAAGGGTCTCTCTGCTGGCCAGCTAGGATGGGGACAGCTTGGTGAGTGGCCAGAGCTTGGCCACAAAGAACAACAGATCGTTTCTCTTTGGGATGCCCTGAGGCACACTTAGAGCACCAGCCTGGAAGGACCCAGAGGACATAGGTTCAGGGCTCAGGTCAGCTACTGAATACTATGTAAAGTCAAGTCACTGAGAGGAAAATAGCTTAGAAAGCGTAAAATTACTCTCTTGGCCTCAGTTTCCACATCTGAAAATGAGCTTGGTCCGAATAATCTTAAAGGTCCCTTCTTTAATACTCTTTAACTTCTCTGTTCTCTATAGAATTCCATTCATCACCTCTCCCTGCCTGCCGCTCTGATATTCCATGTTCTAAGACCTCTCCCATCTCTGACATTCCCTGTTTTAAGGGCCCTTCTGGCTCTGACATTCTATGGTTCTGTAATTTCTTAGACTGGAAATAATAACTCACATTTATCTAGCACCTTACATTTTACAAAGCACTTTCCTCACAATGACCCTTTGGAGTAAGTAGTAGGAACATTATACCCATTTTTTCTGATGAAGAAACCAAAATGGAAGCCACAAATATAGATAACCCTTTCCAAGAGTTTGCCTATCAAAGGAAGAAGAGCTTAACCTTGGAGGGAAGGCTGGGTCAAGTGAAGACTTTTTCAGTATGAGGGAGATGCCTCTATTTAGCAGTGCAAGTCCACCCCCATTTAGCTCTCTCTGGCTAGATTACACTGGCTTCTTTGCTACTGGTCTTCATATACAACATCTCATTTCTTATCTCTGGGCTTCTGTTCCCCAAGTGTGGCTTTGTCATACTGGGTCACCTCCACCTCTTAGGCTTCCCTACCTTCCTTCAGGAATTTCTTCTACATGAAGCCTTTCCGGATCCTCCCCAACTACTAATCCTCCCTCTACTTCCACCCCATTACCTTACATGACTTTGTGTGTTTTATGTTTACATGTCTGTGTTCCTATCTTCTCCTCTGATAGACTGTAAGCTTCTTGAGGGCAGGGCCTTTCTCACTTGTGTGAGCCTAGCACATAGTAGATACTTCATAAGTGTTTATTGATTGACACCTTGACCTGGGCATCATCATAATAGCTGATATTTATATTTCTGCTTTAAGGTGTGCAAAGTACTTCATATAATTATGTCATTTGATTCTCAGGACAAGCCTGTGAGGTAGGTGTGATTATTATCCCCATATAATAGATGAAGAACCTATGGCTGAGAAAAGCTATGTGTCTTACAATGGAAAGGGCTCTGGAGTCAGAGGGTCTGGGTTCACAACTCCCTGTGTGACCTTGAGCAAATCACTTGACCTCCCTCCACCTCAGTTTCCTCCTCTCAGAGGTCCCTTCCCTCTTTAGATCTAGGATCCTATTGGCTTGGCCAACAAAGGTCACAGAGCTAGTTAGTATTAGAATCAGGATTTAAACCTAGGTCTTTCTGATACCAAGTCCAGTGCTCTATCCATTCCAGGTGCCTTGATTATTATGTATTGTGTTAATGTTACATAATAATACATGATAAGTGCCTTAAGGTGGTGTAAACAAGGTGGAGGGAGAAGGATGTGAATAGAGAGACCCTCATTGTAGCCTCCTGTAACAGCAAGCACCCTAGCATGCCCAGGATGACTGCTAGCACAGGTTCTTTGATCTGCTTTTAAAGGAAAGCAACTTCAAAGGGGTCAACAATCTTCTTTAATTACTTTCACTAGTTCAGGGCAAGGGTCAGCACCCTGAATGTGGAGATAATACAGAGAAATTAGCATAAAGTCCAACAGATAGGGCTCTAACTGCCTGATCAAAGCAATATTGCTATAAACTTTACATACGCCATGGGATGGAGAGAGCCTTTACATCTGAGCAATCAGGGATCTGAACATACAGCCACTCGGAGTCTCCACCAGGGAATCAAAAGATCTTTCTCATAAATGAACCCCCAAAGCAAAATACCAACTCAGAGTATATATATACTTCTCAGAGCCGGAAGGCATCACAACCTTCATGACTCTGTGTCTAATTAGAAATTAGCAAAAGGTGTGAAAGCCTTACTATAAGCAAGCCTCCCCTAAGCAAGCTTCCCTCCCACAATGGCCTCTATGTGACTCAGGATGTATCACAGCTGTGAGCTGGGCCAGAGCTCAAAGCAGGTTGCACAGACCTATTAATGGATGGGGAAGATCTTCCTATTCCATTAACATTACACCTCCCAACAACCCTGTGAGGTTGCTACAACAAGGATTATCTCCCCTCTTTTAAAGATAGGGAAGTGGGGAGACTGAAGCTCACCAAGGTAAAGTAACTTGGGTAAGGCTACAGAACTAATAGGCTGTTAGGCCTTGAATCTAACTTTTCTGGCTTCTTGTCCAGTACTCTTCTGCCTGTACCAGTAAGTAGAAGATGTCAGGTACAATCTCTTTTCAAGGAACATGGATCCCTTCTGGTACCTCCCAGAACATCAGGAGGAGAGAGAAGGGCCAGGAATGTACATGGGAAACTCAGGGCTTCCCCCAGTGACATGCCAAAGTTGTATTCTCTGAGGAAGGATTCTAGTGTTTAGAATCTTAGCTTTAGAGCTGGAAGGGATCTCAGAAGCCAACTAATCTAACATCTTCATTTTACACATGAGGAAACTGAGGCCTAGGGAGGATAAGGGACTTGTTCAGGGTCACACACAGGATCCTGGATATAGAGTCAGAAGGGGCCTTAGGGGCCAGTGAGTTCAACTCCTCTCATCTTATACCTGAGGAAACTAAGATCAAGGGAAGGGACTCACCTAGGGTAACACAGCTAGAGAGTGACTGAAGCGGGATTCAAACCCAGGTACTCTGATCACAAAGCCATAGCTCTTGGTCTTTTAGGCACAACTTAGGTGACACTTCTTTGTTGTTGCTCAGTCGTTTCAGTCATGTCCAACTCTCAATGACCCCATTTGGGGTTTTCTTTGCAAAGATACTGGAGTGGTTTGCCATTTCCTTCTCCAGCTCATTTTACAGATGAGGAAGCTGAGGCACACGGGGTTAAGTGACTTGCCCAAGGTCGCACAGCTAGGAAGTGTCTGAGGCTGGATTTGAACTCAGGAAGATAAGTCTTCCTGACTCTAGGCCTGGCACTCTATCCACTGCAGCACCATCTAGCACCACTTCATCAAATCCCTCTTTTCACAGAGTTGGTCTGCAGAGGATCTGTATAAATTAGACTATACTCTGCAATGTGAGCTTTGGTATTGATATGTTTTCCCCGCCACCTCCCTCCTCAGTAAGCCATCTCTATTTTTCTCTAAATATCTTCAACTTTATACCTCTCCTTTTACTTAGGAGGTTCTAATTTGTATTATAATTATTTATGCACATGGCTTCTCTCTCTTTCTAGACTCCTGGAGGGCATGGATCAGCTTCTTAATAAGATCTTAATAGTGTTTCAAATGAATCAAGCCTGGCACATGCTCAGCCCTGTGAGTTAGGCTGAGCAGATATCCCTATCCCTGCTTTGCAGAGAAGAGTGTTAGCCAACAGTCCAGGTTCTAACTTGCTAGGCTTCATTTTGAATTGAAGAAAGTAAGGTTCCCAGAGGTTAATTAAGGGTCTTACCCAGAATCACCAGCCCGTGTGTGTGTGTGTGTGTGTGTGTGTGCTTGTGATAGAACTTTGACTTGAACTAAGGTCTTCTGGCATGCCCAGTGGCTTCTTTAGTACAGAAATCCACTTTCTTTGCAATGTAGAGCATTGGATTCAGAGTGAAAAGGACATAGGTTTGGGAATGGGAGGACCCAAGTTCTAATACCACCTCACGTGGAGTTCCTAGCCATGTGATCTTCACTGCCTTTCTGTGGGCCTTCATTTCCTCCTCCTTAAAATGAGAGGGCTGGACTCAATGGATTCTGAGGTCCCTACCAGTTAGAGATCTAGGATCCTGTGTGTGACCTTGGTAAGTCACTCTCCCCTCCGTGCCTCAGTTTCCTCCTCTCTAAAATGTTGGACTAACTGGCCTCTGAGGTTTCTTCTAGCTCTAGATCTAGGGGCCTTCCCCCTCTGTAAAATGAGGAGGTTGGATTAGATGGGCCTCTGAGGGCCCTTCCAGACCTCGAGCTATGAAGGAAAAGGAAGGGGAGGGAGCAAACATTCCTTAAGTGCTTACACTGTGCTAGTAAGCACTTTACAGATATTCTTTAACGATACTTTGGGCCTCCAAGTCCTAGCTCTGCTCTTTACTAGCTGGGAGACCTGAAAAATGAAGTGATTGTAGATGCTAAGTGAGGGGCACAAGGCCTTCAGCTTAGGTCCTGTGAGCCTCGGGCCAGTGCCCTCTCCTCTCTCCTCTCTGCCTTGTGTCCCCCAATAGGATGGTGCACACAGCAGGCACTTAATAATAACTGACTTCTGAGTACCAAGAAAAGGGCCCCACCCACCCATCCAAGCTACTACAGCTCCAAAAACTTGTTCCCAGGTTCCAGAGTGCCAGGCAGACTGCCACATCATTTCCTTCACTGGGTGGCAGCATCGAGTTGATTTTGTCTTTGATGCTTAATCTCCAGAAATCTGGGTAACGGGGACACAGGGTTGCTCACCTTTTAACTGCCAAAAGGGCCCTGTCTCCAGCCTGGAAGGATCAAAGGCTTGAGAGGCTGCTGCTCATTACCATTTGAATGACAGTGTTTATTAAGAGCTTAACTATTTTGTATTAAGATCAATTAATTTGTCTCCTGCCCTCAGGCCTCAGTCTGAGAAGAGCTGCCTGGTCCCGAAGGAGCAAACTTTGAAAGGCCCTGCGCCTGTTTGGCTTGCTGGGGGGCCTTGGGAGGCTAGCTGAGCTGACCCCCTCCTCCTCCAAATTAGCTACATTCAAGGCAGTTCCTGTGGGACAGCCCGCCTCTCACTTGGGTACTTCAGCTGTTCGGGGAGAAGCTGTTCTGCAACTGGGGTGGCTGAGGGGAGTAGGATGGAAGGCTGCTGGGCCTGGATGGCAGATTTCTCCCAAAGGCTCTGGCTTTTCCCTGCCTTCAATTCCTGCCCCACTCTTCCTAACCTCTGTTGCCATGTTCTCCTTGGACTTTGGAGGCAGGGGATCTCCTTTCTTAAGTAGCTTCTTCTGCTTGGGATGGCCTCCTTTCAACACCCCCTTTGCTCTCCTCAATTAACACCTGAATCAGGTATAACACAAGTCTACTTGTTAGTAGCCCTGCCAAATCAAATAGTCCTGGCACTTGGAGCAAAACCCTTTGGGAAACTGGGCCTTGGTGTCTGTTTGGGTCAAGTAAAAGATATTGGACTTGATTATTTCTTATATGCCTTCTAGCTCGAACATTATTCAGTTATCCCTTCCCCGGTGTGACTTTCCCCATCATGGTTTTGATATGGCGAGTCGATAAAAGAAATTGAATGGGAATTTGGGGGGAATTTTGCAGAAACCACAGACAACACATGAAGGGCAACAGATGACACAGAAAAAGTTTAGTAACTCAGAAATGCACAAAATATATGTATAGTATTGTATAGTATCAACATCTTTTATCTTTCAATACCTTAATAATTCTGACTTCTCTGATATCAAGGGAGGGCCAAAAAATTTTATGCAGATTTTCCAGATCATGGGGGCACCACGTCCCCTTGCACATGGTATAATTATGTTCTGTGTCATAGTAGAATCATAGGGCCCTAGATCTAGATGAGAGGTCAGCTAGTCCAACTCCCTCATTTTACAAAGGTGGAGACTGAAGCCCAGGGAAGGGAAGGGACTAGTGTGAGATCACACCAGGAACGCAGAGGCCATCTCCAGAAGTCAACAAGCATTTACTAAAAGAATAAGTGCTGAGGACATGAAGAAAGGCAAAAAAGCAGCCTTTGCCCACTAGAGACCCATGGTTCCCTGTGGTTTGTCCTTTTTTCTTGAAGAGGACCGTGACATCAAGAAGATGATGCCATGGCTTGCAGTTGACTTGGATTTAAGTGAGGCGAGCTATGCAAAGTCACTAGCCTCATTTTCTCCTCTGGAGCCATCTGGGCCCAGTGGCCAGATGTAGATCAGGATGACTGGAGATGGCCCCAGATGCCACACTGCTCATACTGAGTTCCAGTGGTTTGCCATTTTCTTCTTCATCTCGGTTTACAGATGAGGAAATTGAGGCAAACAGAGCTAATTGATTTGCCCAGGGTCAACACAGCTTGTAAGTATCTGAGGCTGGATTTGAACTCATGAAGATGACTCTTCCTGACTCCAGGCCCAGCACGCTATTGATCGCAGTGCCACCTGCCTGCCAGGGCTGACTTCAAGTACTGGGTTTCTAATCAGAATATACAAGTTTAGATCTTGGCTAAATTATAGCCCTTCTCTGGGTCTCACTTTCTTCCTCCATAAAATAAAAAGTTTTAGACTAAATGGCAGAAGGATCCCATCCTGGTCTAAATTCTGCAGTCCTAAGGCAGGGGTGGGGAACCTGTGACCTCGAGGCCACATGTGGTCCTCTAGGTCCTCAAGTGCAGTCTTTGGATTGAATCCCAACTTCACAGGAGAAATCCTCTTAATAAAAGGATTTGTTCTGTAAAACTTGGATTCAGTCGAAAGGCTGCATCTGAGGACCTAGAAAGCCACGTGTGGCCTTGAGGCCACAGGTTTTCCACTGCTGGCCTAAGGTCTCTTCTGGCTAGAACAAGCAACCAGCCAACAGTCCAGGTTCTAACTTGCTAGGCTTTATTTTGAATTGAAGAAAGTGGGGCTCCCAGAGGTTAAGAGTCTTACCCAGAATCACCAGTGTGTGTATGTATGTGTGTGTGATAGAACCTTGACTCAAACTAAGGTCTTCTGGCGTGTCCAGTGGCCCCTCTAGTATAGAAATCAGCCCTTGTGACCTCCCACCTTGTATTATTTGTAAGCTGTTGGCCTTCTTTTCCCAACTTGATTGTGCCTTACTCTGGTCTTCATCATCTTTCCCTTCCCATTCCCAGCCCAGTATCAGGCAGCAAGGGACTTTAGGTTCATTACTCTGTCTTCTTTCTTTCTCACAGTGTGTGTGAGCACAGCCGAGAGAACCTGATGTCTCCCTCAAACATGGGAGTGATATTTGGACCCACTCTGATGAGGGCGCAGGAGGATACTGTGGCTGCCATGATGAACATTAAATTCCAGAACATTGTGGTGGAAATCCTTATCGAGCACTTTGACAAGGTATGCATGTGTCCCACCCTCTGCCCTCCCCATTGTCCCCCTCCTTCCCTTGGTGGCCTGGCATTGGCATTCCCCTCCTTCCTTTCATGGCCTGGCCCCAGTGTTCACACTGGCTGCAGCTACACAGGCTCTTATAGAATTTCCCTGATTCAATTTGGGGAGCTGATGAACAAATCCCACTTTTGTTAAAATAAATGCTTTTTTTTTTAAATGGAAAGCGACTTTATGAATTGAAAGTGCAAGGTAACGGAACCTCTAATAGGTCCCTGAGAGGCTTTCTGGTAATAATATAGTTCACACTTCTGTCCCTTGGGCTTTTGCAGACCAGCTTACATCCATTAGTGGACCTCTGAGACTGTCTGGTCCAACCCTGTCATTTTCGAGCTTGGGAAGCCAAGGTTTTGAGAAGGGAAATGACTTGGCCAATTTCACATAGTTAGTAAGTATGACTGGAAAGCAGTCACTGACCTGTGCTCATTCTTCCTGCATTTTGGGCTAGCTAGACCAGGCCTGATGGGCCCCATTTTATACAGCAGCTATAAGGTTCGCAAATTACTTGCTGGATATTACCCCCTTTGATCCTTACCACAACCTTGGGAGGTAGGTGCTATTATCACCCCATTTTATAAATGAGAGAAATAAGCCTGAGAGAGGTCCGCCCAGCTAGTGAGTGGAAGGCATGGTCCTACTCTGGTCTTCCTGTCTCTAAGTCCAGGGCTCTGTCCATAACATAGCCTAGCTGCTCTAAATGAGGGAACTAAGTCGCTTCCTCAGAGCTCCAGAACCCAGGCTTTCAGATTCAAAAAGCCAGTATTCTTTCCACTCTATTTCACCTATTTTTATTCATCCCAATCCATCAGACCATTGAATGTTAACACTGCAAAGGCCCTTCAGAAACCCCCAGACTCACCCCTGGGATTTTATTAGTCCAAGAAATGCCCAGATGGGGAAATGCTAGCGATGCAGATCAGGACCTCCTGGGTCATTTGCTGTCCTAGAGAGCTGCCCAGGATCACTCTGCCAGCATATGTCTTTGACAGGATTTGAACCCAGGTCTTTGTGGCTCTAAGGCCAGCACTTTCCACCTTAAGGCCTCTCCAAAAGAGACCTTAGAGCATAGAAAGTAGAACTGAAAATAGATTATGACAGCTTGAAGGAACCTAGAACAGCATATATGTAACATTGCCTGATACCTCAACTCATACCCCCTGCCACCGGCTGGGTCCTCAGCGGGGTGACTGCTCCACTCCTGCTATACACAGAACACTAGGACCAGGAGGACCTTTGAACATAGAACTTCAGAGCTGGGTGGAACTTTCAAATGTAGACTATAAACTGTCAGAGCTGGAAGAAATCTTAGAACATAGAATGATAAAGTATAGAGGACCTTGGAATATAAAATATCAGAGCTGGGAGGGGCCTTAGAACAGGGAATATCAGAGCTGGGAGAGGCCTTAGGACAAAGAATGTCAGAGCTGGGAGGGGCCTTAGAACAGGGAATGTCAGAGCTGAGAGGGGCCTTAGAACCCAGAATGTCAGACCTTGTTGGCAGAGGGAGGATTTTAAAGACCATCTCCTCCTCCCTGACATTCCTAGGCCAGAGGACCATTTCATTCTGAGAAGGCAGGCTATAATAGTAGGGATGAGGCTGTTTTCCAGAATTTGGGATCCCGATTGAATTGGGTTATTTCAGTTTCTGAATGGCAGCTCTTAGGCAGGCCTGGAGGCTCAGACCTTTCTGGCGTTAGCTGTATCTCAGTTATGCTGGTGCTATAGCGAAAAAGGACTGGCTTGGGGATTGGAAGACCAGTGCTGGAATACCCGGTCATGCTCTTACAACTGGGTGACTTAGGAAAGGAATTTCACTCCTCTGGGCCTTAGGTCTGGAAGCCCCTAGTCCAGCCTCAGACACTTACTAGCCGAGTGACCTGGACAGATCACTTTACCCTTGTCTGCCTCAGTTGTCTCAAATGCAAATGGAAGTCATAAAAGCACCTTCCTCTCAGGCTTGTTGTGAGAATCAAATGAAATAATATTTATAAGGCACTTAGTATGGTGCCTGACATGTAGGAAGAGGTTAATAAATTCTTGTTTCCTTCCTTCCTTGCTTCCTCCCTCCCTTCCTCTGGAAAGTAAGTGGATTGTTCTAGATCAGGGTTCTTAACCTGGGGGCCAGGATAAATTTCAGGGGGTCAGTGAACTTGGATGGGGAAAATGACATGTTGATTTTCTAATCCTTGGTCTTTTATGCATTTTAAAATCCTGATTCCTTAAGGGGCTCTAGGCTTTACCAGCCTGGGGCCAGGGCTCAAAAAGGGTTAAGAAGTCCAGGCCTCAGTGGTCTCCAAGATCCAAACACGGACTCCAGAGCTAGAGGGTTCTCTTTCTCTCTCTCTCTCTCTCTCTCTCTCTCTCTCTCTCTCTGAAGTCGCTCACCCCTCACTTTAACTTCAGAAAGATTTTGATTTAAGGAAAATGAGGTTTGTTACTTAAGGCAATTAGAGAGCACAGCTTATTCTTATCTATAAAAATGTATGACAAAGGCCCCAGCTCCTGAGCCTGCCTTCTCTGCTGAGACTGGAGGAAAAGAAAACTGGAGGGGAGGAATGCTTGTCCCTCCCTCCCCCTACCCCCTCAATCAGGGGACTCTTACTCTAATCAGACACAGAGAAAATGACAGTGGGGAGAGGGGGGAGAGAGAGAAAGGAAGGGAGGGAGAGAGAAGGAGAGACAGAGGAGAGAGAGACAGAGACAGAGAGAAGGGAGAGAGACAGAGAGATTGAGTGCGTGCGTGAGTTTGGTGGCATAAAATATGGGGCTTTTGAAGTACTCCACAGCTGCTTGTATGAATGTCAGGGAAAATCCCAGCCTAGCAACAATGGAATGGGTTCTCTCTAGAAGTAGTGAGTTTCCTGTCCAATGTAGGATGCCCACTGGCCCAGACTGCTGCTGGGGCCCTTCCTGCCCAGGTTGGACTCTGAGGTCCCTTTCGGTTCTAAGATCCTGGGCTGGTTCTTGGTCAGCCTGTGGTTTGACTGACTGCCATTACATTGACTTTCTCCCCTTGAGGACATACAGTATGAGCACCCGGGTATCCCGAGTGTGCTCCTTATATTCCCTGTGACTAGGTGAATTGCTTAGGTTTTCTGGGGCTGGTATGGGACCATTGCATGTGTCCTTCAGCTTTTTGTAGCCTGTGCTCCTTTGGTCTTGCTCTCCATAGGGAGCTGACTCTCCCAGACTTGTTCTGAAAGCCAGCTTCTGTGGCCTTTTCCCGACCAGCAGAGGGCAATGATGTAATATGACAACCAGTCTGCACCAGCTCCTCCTGGAATGACAGCTAGCTAGACATTGCTATAGCTATAGAGACCTATCTGTCTATATGTATAGAGGAAGAGGGCGAGAGGGAGAGAAGGAGCATCTAATTAAGGCAGGTCTTCACTTCCTTGCCTTTAATTTCTGAAGTGATAAGGTTAAGCCAAAAGTTATTAAAAAATAACATTTTCTTCATCTTTACATGGGAGGACATTCTCATCGTCTAATATATATTTAGCTTGGGCGTTAGCAAACATTTGAAAGGAATCTGCAGAAAATGTCTTAAGTGGTGAGTTATTAAGGCAGAAATGTAACAGAAGTGTTCATTAGTCACAGTGAACCGAAGGGAACATAGCTTGGAATTTTCAGTTCTAGCCAAATCAACTTCCCCTGTGCTCCACATCCTCATACCTGTGAAGTTCAGGCAAGCTTGGGGGACATCTCTGGTCGACTGCAGACTAGGTCATGGCAGCAAGAAGGGACTTTGCTTGGACCAAGAAAGGGGGGGACTCTTCCCTTTCTCTCATCCCTGGTTATAATATTTAGAGCTGATAACGACCTGAGAGACCACACAGGCTAGCTAGCCCCTTCATTTTTCAGATAAGGAGGCCCAGAGCATTGCCCAGTGTGACATAAGTAGGCAGGATTGAGGCACAGGTCCTCTGACTCTCGCTCAGTTATTAACCCAATCTGATGCCACCTCATTCTACCCTCCAAGGCCCATGGAACCATAAGTTTCTGATTCTTCCTTCTTCCCTTCAGATCCCAGACCCTTCTTCCTTGATTCTGGATTATCCCAGGGAGGATAATCTGTACTGAAAGCCCAGTGGCTACTTCCTGGAGTTAGCCTGGAACAAACATTGCCTTTGATGGATGACACCCCCTAACCCTTCCTGGATTTGGAGCCAGGCTGTTGTTTTCACATTGTTCTCAGGAGGGTCTAAATTCATTGTGTCCCTTCCTGATCCCCTGATCCCAAAGCAGCTGGCCCAGACGTGGGCAGAGAGACAGAGCATAATTGATAGGCCCCTACGGTCTTTGTTCTAGCCACGGACTTAGGCTTAGACAAGTAAGACTGCACAGCTTACTCAAGGTGCAGGCCTTGTCTCAAAGCAGGTCTGATGATGCCCTCTTGACAAGCTGAGGTCAGACTACCAGAAATTCTTAGTGGCTAAGGAGACAAATTCTTGAGGATCAGAGTTCTAGAGTGGAGAGGAACCTTAGAAGCCATTGTTTCCAACTCTCTAGTTTTACAGAGGAGGCCCAGGGAGGTGGGGTGATTTGCCCAAGCGCATACAGTTATGTATTGGTGGTAGGATTTGAATCTGGGTTTTCTGACTTCAGTTGGTGCTCTGTTCCCTACACTAGACTGCCTCCCTGGGAGAACCCAGAATCAAGGAAGAAGGGTCTGGGGTCTGAAGAGAGGAAGGAAGAATCAGAGGCTTAGGGTTCTGGGGGTCTTAGAGGGCAGAGTGAAGTGGGGTCAGGTTAGGTTAATATCAAAGTCAGGTATTGGGGGAATCTAGGCAATGATCAAAGAGGGGAAACAGTGAGTTTGTCAGCCTCAAGAAGGGCCCAATGCTATGATTCTCTTTTGTCTGCAGTCCCCCTATGCCCTGGAATAGCAGCGCTGATACAAATGTGGCCCCATCAAGATGCTGTTGATTTTGTTGTTCAGCCATTTTTCAGTTGTGTCCAAACTCTTTGTGACCCCATTTGGGGTTTTCTTGGCAGAGATATTTGAGTGGTTTGCCATTTCCTTCTCCAGATCATTTAAAGATGAGGAAAGTGAGGCACACAGGGTGAAGTGACTTGCCCAGGGTCACACAGTAAGTGTCTAAGGTCAAATTTGAACTCTGGTCTTCCTGACTCCAGGCCTGGTGCTTTATCCACTGCAGTGCCACCTAGCTGCCAATATTTTCTGCCAAACTAGGTGATAGACTGAGGCTTGAAAGTGGGGTCTCTCTCTGGCTTTAACCCTTGGATCCTGCACCCAATAGACCCTTAGTAAATGTATGTTGTTTGAACTGATCTCATCACACATTTTCAAAAAACAACATACAATTAGCTTCATGTGAGTAATTTGAAACACTAAGATTCTATTCTTAGCAGTACTTTTGTGGTCAACATCGAGGAGAAAAATTAGTATGTCTCCTACTCATTCTGTTCCCAACACTTGAATTTTTTTTTAAATTAAGCCTTTTTTCTCTCTTCCACTCCCTCCCTCCTCCAAGAAAAAGAGACTCCTGTAACAAAAATGTATAGTCACACCTTTCTTTCTTTTTTTTTTCACACCTTTCTTTCTAAGGACAGACTTGGTTGGGGAGTCTATCAGCCCAGATGGATAAATGAGACCGACCTTGGCCAGAGTGTAAGTGAACACTCAAGAGAACATTGAGCTTTTTCTGGCTTAAGTTCTGTTGGTTGGATTTATAGTAATTTGAGTTGCATTTTATAAAACCCGATATTTCAGCCTTGAAATAGTATCTGGGAGAGAACTAGACCAGTACTCAAAACATCCCTGACTTCCATGAGTTAGAATGACGCGAAAGCTTTTGCTCATCGTAATTTGAGATCCTCCAGCCCAGACCTAAAGAGATCCTCCAGGCCATAGAGAAGGGGCAGAGGTTGGGGTCCTCCAGGCTCCAACATGCAGATTTTTTGGATCCCCCAACTCAGCACCTTGTTGGCTGAAGTGCCCAGCAGCCAGGGCCCTTGGTGGCCCTACAGAAGAGCCGAGGGGGTACTGCCCAGGGCCAATCTGAACTAAAAATGGGAATTCTAGACTAGAGAGTGGCCTCAGTTCTCCAGCCCAGCCTGGTTCTTTTCTCTCAATGGCTTGTAGAGGATGGCTAGAGGCTAAGCTGCTACCAGAGCAGAGTCTAGTTTAGAAGGAGCAGTCAAGGCCAAGATCAAAGTCCCGTGGAGCATGATGGGATTCCTTGGTCCCTTAGGGCTGTAGGTTTTTTGGCTGGAGAGACATGGGAACCTTCAGGGAACCTTTCAGAGGTCACTGTCAGAGACTGTCCCTACTTGGGCCAAGGAAAGCCCAGGGTTTTGTTCCCTTCTTCCAGTTTGGGAGGAAAAATGGCACTCCTCCAGTGCTGTCTCCACACAAGAATTTGTTTGCATATCCTAGGTCTAGATCTACAAAGACTCTCAGAGGCCATCTAGTCTAACCCTCTCATTTTATAGAGGAAGAAACTCTTCCTCTATAGCCCCGTGGAGGGGAAGGGATTTGCCCAAGTTCATACATAGGATCCTGACTCTAGAGCTGGGAAGGACCTAAGAGATCATCATGTCCAACCCTCTCATTTTACAGATGAGGAAACTGAGGCCCAGGGAGGGAAAGAGACTGGCCCAAGGTCACACAGATAGCAAGTGCCAGAAGGGGCATTTGATTCCAGGTCCTCTGACTCTGGAACCTGCTCTTTCCATTGTATCTTAAAATGGTTTCTCCTCCACCCACCAAAAAAAAAAATCTATTGCAAAAAATCTCAGGCATTGTTTTTCCTTGAAGCCCCTGACTGAGATCAGCACAGTAAATACTGAGGGCAGGGCCTATGTTTGTTTTTATTCATCCGTGGAAGCCCCCACCTGCTCCCTTCTACTATAGTACCCTGCCTGTAGCAAATACTTACTAAGTGGTGTTCAGTTACCTGGTACCTAGAATTAGGTTGCTCTCCTCTGCTCTGTGGCCCCTGGGCAAAGATCCTGGCACATCACTCATGGTCTTCCAAGGGAAGCACCATATATAGGGCTCCCCAGTCAGCCTCAGCCTGGAAATCTGTACCAGCTGTAATCTTTCAGGACTTGTGGTTGGTAATAGAGAGGCCTCGATAATCCCTCAGGGCCCTACTGGCCCTCAGTCCCCAGAATAGCAACTGACAAGCATCTGGTCCCAATCTCCTTATTTTGGAAACAAGGACATTGAATCTCAGAGAGGTTAAGACACTTGCCCAGTCACACAGCAGCAGAGTCCAGAATCAAAACTGGGTGGCTGACTCTCCATCCATATCTCTTTCTCGGCTTTCTCCTGCCAATGCTTTCTATGCATTTGAATCGTGCTTCAGCTGTTTTTCACTATTTCCCCCCTCTGATTTAGCCTCAGGGCTCATTGTCTGGAACAGCTGGAGGCCGGGGAGTCTCAGATACATTGATCCCCACCAAGCTGGGCTTGCCTTTTGGGCTTGGGGTGTGTGTGCAGAGGATTTACTCTGCTGGGGACCTGTGACTGACTTTAAGGAAAGATCATGGCTCAGTGAGAAGGGACACCCCTCCTCCCCCCGCATTGCTTACCTCTCAAGAACCATCTATCATAGCAGTCCTAATGCCCACCCCCACTGCTTTCCCAAGGTTCCCACCCACTCTTTCCGCTGTTCCAGGAAGGTCAGCTTCCCTGGTCTCTGGCAGGCATGTGATCTATCCCTTGGCCCCAAAGTCATCCACAGAACAATGCTTTCACCCCTGTATGGGACAAGCCATCAGGAGCCTTGGTGTTCCATCGCACAGACTGGAGAGAAAAATACCCCCAAACCCAGCTTTGAACCTGCTGGAGGCAGCCTCAAAAATTCTGCATCTAGAGAGGGCATTTCCGCGGGGCTCCTAAAAACATCACTCGATTGTGACCCTGAACTTGATAAAGTGCCTCTCCACCTTTGGGAAATTTCTTGCCAGGCTTAGTAACTAATCCTGGCTCTTCTATGAACTCCCTATGTGGCTATGGGCAAGTGACTTCCCTTCCCTGGGCCTCAGTTTCCCCCTCTGTAAAATGAAAGGGTTGGATTAGGTGGCCCTTGAGGTCCCCTCCAGCTCTAGGTCTTGGATCCTCTATGTGACCTTGGTCCAGTCCCTTCTCTCTTTGGGCCTCAGTTTCCTCCTCTTAAAATGAGGGGGTTGGCCTAGCTAGCCCCTGAGGGCTCCTTCAGCTCTAGATCTAGAGTCCTATGTGTGACCTTGGACCAGCCTCTTCTCTCTTTGGGCCTCAGTTTCCTTCCCTGTAAAACGAGGGGATTGTGAGGTCGCTTCCAGCTCTAGATCTTGGATCCTATGTGTGACCTTGGACCAGTCCCTTCTGCTCAGTTTCCCCCTCTGTAAAATGAGGATGTTAGACTAGGCGGCCCCTGAGGTCCCTTCCAGCTCTAGGTCTAGGATCTGACAATCCAGAATCAAGAATAGACCTGTGGTTGGAAGGGACTTCAGAGGCCATCAAGGTCAATTTCATTTGACAGGTTGAAATTATGTAAATGACTTATCCAAGGTGATGCTGTTAGTGATGAAACTGGAACTAGAACCCAAATCTTCTGCCTTGTAATCAGTCCACAGTTAGAAGGCTCCCAAGAGATGTCTGGTCTCCCCTTCTCACATTCCCCTTTCAGGGGCTGTACTTAGGGAAATAGACCTAGCATCTACTTAGAATGTAAGCTATTTGAGGACAGGGAAGATTACTTCTTTGAAGCCCCACACTTAGCACATACAGCAGAGACTGAGGAGATTCTCGTCTATTGATTAATAGCTGTACATTACATTAGGTACGAAGGCATTCTCAGTAGTGGGTTAATGTTTCCCCATAATTGTGGTTTTAGAGTAAATCTCTTCATGTGACAGTTATTTGATGAGACGCTTTGTAAGACCATATGAGTAGTGCTGCAGAGAACATATTGGAGCCTATGGAATCCTAGGATCCATATAGCTAGAAGGGATGCTAGACACTGCCTAGTGTTAAAACCACACTAAGACTTTTGGGACACCCTATACAAGCACATAGGGTAGGTGTATGTGTGTATATGTGTATGTATATATATATATATATATATACACATACACATATGTGTATATATATATATATGTTTTCTCATCTTTATGCAAATAGTTTTCCAATAAGGAATCCATCTCCTTTTAAAATTTCTAGTCAAATATGCCTCTAGGTAAGAGGAGTTTAGTGGTTTCTTCTGCACTTTTGGCTAGCCCAGTTTAGCAGGAAACAAGGGTTAGCCTTATCACAGGACCCAGAAAGTGCCAGGATTCTTCCATGCATGTGGGATTTTTTTAGGAGTTACCCCAAGTGCCGTATTTGGTTTTTTCATCTTTCATCTGGCATAAGAAAAGGAAGAAAAACTCTTCATTCAAATAAAAATACATGGATACATTTGTTTACTTACAATTAACTTTCAAACAGAAGTTTAAGCTAATAATGGCATGCATTTTTACTCCATAAAAAGGATCTTTGGTTCTTAATGAGGGGAAGCAATGTTTGGACTTCTGACTCCTGCTGCCCTCCATCTGTTAGTTTTGTGTGGTTTGGGGTTTCTCTTTCTAAGAATCCTTTCTCTCAAGTGATAATCTCAGAGCGGGCAAAAATCCCTGAGAATTTAGTATTTGTGAGTAAAAGGTTTGTATTACTTGTTTATTTCTACAATTGTTTCTACGGTTAAGCTAATTGGAAGACAGGGTATGTAGACAGAAATGTCAGCCATAACACGGTTTTCATTGTTTCTGTTGAGAAAAGGGATGATATTAATCTGAAAAGTTTTTTTTTCTTTAGGTTTTTTTTTCTTTATCTGCCACCATCCATGAGCTGTCTTCCAGGAAAAAGTTACTACCGGTCTTCCTGGGGTGCTTATTTATTTACTCAGGTTCCTTGCTCGATGTTCCAGTCCTTTCCAGATTAGTAAAAGGCTGTGCTAGAATGAGTCAGTCTGGAATTTAGGAGGATTGGGTTGTTTTGAGATAGAGCAGCCAGAGGAAAACAGATCTGTGGGGAAAGAACACAGGAACATTTGCTTTGTTTTTCTCATCCAAGACACCTTTCTGTATGCTCTTGTAACCATTATCCCTTTCACATCATGACTTTCCCCATTGCAGCTTTGATATATCATGGGTTGGCATAAGAAATTAAATGGGAATTTGGGGGGGGGAGTTTTGTGGAAGTCACAGACCTGCGAAGGGCAGTAGACAACACAGAAAAAGTTTAGAAACTCAGAAATGCATAAAATACGTGTACCATATTGTATAATAGCAAGAAAAAAAGAGAAGGAAATCTGTGCGGCCAGAAGACTTCTCTGGTACGAAGAGAAGGCCAAAAAATTTCTTGCAGATTTTCCAGATCAAAGAGGCACCGTGTCTCTAACCCCTGTGACATCGAAGAGATAACTGTCGATACTTTTTCGGTCTTGGCGTTTCTTTGCATGGTTTTAAACATAGAACTATATAGAAGTCTAGAGGGCTTGTTACGTGCTGAGACAAAAGTGTTTAATATTAGACATCTCACAATTGATGAGATATGGGTCAGCAGGCAAATACAAGGAGACCCCCCCAAGCCTCGCATTTCAAACCAGCCCTAGGGTATACACGCAGCTGTGATTACACCTAACCCTCTAGATTTTTTTTTTTCTGGTTGGCTTTTGGAAAGTTTGAATTGTATTCAAAATTACATTTGTTAGCATGTGTAAAATGCTGGCAAGCCTCAAAGCACTATAGAAATAATTATAATATTATTCTACTTTTTCCTAACTGGAGCTGTCCAAAGCTCCTCCCAACTTCCCTCTGTCTTCCCTGTCTCCTCCCCTCAAATCATTTGCTGGAATCGCAGAGGCGCCTTCAGATTCTAAATTCTGTGATCCTATGCCCTTTCTTTACCAACAGTCTCTTCGTCAATTCATTTTCCGCTGGCTACTGGATTCCTATTCCTAAAGTACAAATAGAACCGTGTTTCTCCCCTGCTATAAAACCCTCCATTGCTCTCCGTTGCCTACAAGAAATACCCCAAAGGGAATATTCAGACTAGGCCACATTTAAGTTATTTCTTGGCCAGTGCTGGACTCGAAGACAAAGTGGACCTAGGTTCAAATTCTACATCTGACATTTACAAGCTCAGGGACCACGGGTACTGTCCCTGAGCCTCAGTTTCATCATCTTTAATTGGGGTTAATACTTGCCTCACAGGGTTATTATGAGGCTCAAATGAAATGAAGCATGTTATGAACTTTGAAGTTCTATGGAAAAATTCATTATTATTCTACGCTAGAATATAAGCTCCTTGAGGGCAGGGACTGTTTCTTTTTTATCTTATCCTTTTACCTTTGTATCCTCTATATCTGGTACAGTGCTTGGCATACAGTCATTGTTATTTCTTGATTGAATACGAGGACCCCAGAAAGCAACGTAGTAGTGGAAAAGCATTGAACCGGGAATCAAGAACTTGGGCAAGTCATTTCTTCTCTGGGGCCTTAGTTCCCTCATCTATAAAATGGGTGATCTCCAAGGTACCTTCCAGTTCTAAATTCTGTGATCTTTGCCCTCCTTTGCCTACAGTCTCTTCTTCAGTTCATCCCACACACACGGCCAGATTCATATTCCTAAAGCATAGTTCCCCCCTGCTCAAAAATCTTCCATGGCTCCTCATTGCCCCTACGGTGAAACCGAGTCACTTTAGCTTTTTATTTGAGGCCCTTTTCAATCTGGCTCCACTACTCCCTGAATGTTCCACTCAAGTCAACATGTTCTATTTACCCTTCTCCTTAAGCTTTTCATCTTCTGGGCCTTAGGTTATGCTCTTACTTCTGTCCAGGTAGTCAAATCCTGCCCATCCTTCAAGACCTTTCTCAAGTCCCGTGGTCCTTCAGGAAGCCTTCCCTGACCACTCCAGCACAACATAATCTCCCTTTCTTCTCACCGTCTCCAGTACTGCCCCTCTGACCACTGGATGTTTCAATAGAATTAGACTAGCATTTAAGCACCTACTAGGTGCCAGACACTAGGCTAGATGCTAGGGATACAGAGGCAAAAATGAAATGGCCCTTGCCCTCAGAGAGCTTCCATTCTCTAGGGGGATAACAGCATGTACACAAATAAATAAATACAAAATATGAAAAAAATCAATGTAAATTAATGGGGAATAGGACAGGCCTCTTGAAGGAGGTAGAACTTATCAAAGGTTTGAGGGGATCTTGGTGTTCTGAGAGGCAGAGGTGAGGAAGGAGAGTATTCTAGGCATGGAAGATAGTCTGGACAGAAGCATAGAGGTTTGACTGGGCCATAGAGTGCATGGAGAGTAGAGTGTCATCAGCCTAGACAGCTAATTTACTAAGTGCTTACTATGTGGCAGGCAGGGCTGCTTGGTGGCACTGCAGTGGATGAAGCGCCAGGCTTGGAATCAGAAAGACTCATCTTCCTGAGTTTGAATCTGGCCTCAGACAATTACCAGCTGTGTGACGCTGGGCAAGTCACCGAACCCTGTTTGCCTCAGTTTCCCCATCTGTAAAATGAGCTGGAAAAAATGGCAAACCACTCTGGTATCTCTGCCAAGGAAACCACAAATGGGGTCACAAAGAGTCTGAAGTGACTGAACAACAATATGCCAGGCACTGGGGATACAAATGCAAGCAAACTAGGCTGTTCCTGCCTTTGAGGAAATTCAGTTCTAACGAGGAAAGACAGTATGAAGGAGAGCAGAGGGGGAAGGGAAGGAGCTCCAGGATGGCATGGAAATGTCTGGGAAGTAGAGTAGAGATCTGATGATGGGCAAGAGAAGGCAAAAGCTCATGTAGTAGAGCCATGGTGGTTCCAGGAGTGGAGTCTAAGCTTTCTAGGGGAGGCAGATAGAGTAAGAATAGGTTTTGTTGCCTTAACAAGGTAGTAGGAATAACTTTGTCCACTTAGTGTAACTGACTCCATTTTGTCTAGGGCCCCGTTATTGTGACTCAGTTATTTTGAAGGAGTGGAAGTGACATTGGATGGAAATGATCTGGAAATCTGAGCCAGATTGAAGAGAACTTACAATTCCAAACAGAGGTGTTTGTATTTGATCCTTGAGGTAATAGGGAGCCACTAGAGTTTCTTGAGAGCTAGGGTAAAACCTGTGCTGTAGGAAAATCAACTGGACAGCTCTGTGGAGGATGGATTGGAGAGAGGAAAGCCTGGAGACAGGGAAACCAGTGAAGAGGATGTTATAGTAATTCCCAAGAGAAGACTTGCATTTAGGTGATTATGACATGAAACAGGAAAAGGGAAGGATGGGAGGTGTGTTGAAGCTATGGATTGGATGTGGGCAGAGAATGAGAGCAGAGTGATGGGTAGAGGAGAATGCCGGGCTTGTGAACCTGGGGGACAGGAAGGGTGCTGGCACCCTTAGTCACACTTCAAATATTAGAGGAAAGGGTGGCTTTATGAAGAGAGATAATGAGGCCTATTTGGGATAAGGTGAGTGTGAGGAGTCCATGGGACATGCAGTTGGGGATGCAGCCCAGAGGAGAAAGGAGGGTGGGAGATGGCAATTGGGGAGTCGTCTGTGGAGCCACGGGCATGTGCTGCTTTATGACATTATCTGTTGCTTGTCTCCTGTCTCATTATTTAAGTTAACTTTTCTTGTGTTTATATATGAGCTTCTCAGTTAGAGGGTAAATAATGACAACTGACATTTATATAGAGCTTGAAAGCTTGGAAAGGACTTTATGTTATCTCATCTGGAACATGCTTTGTAAACCATAAAACATCAAATAGATGTGAACCTAGAATTTCCCCGATGAGAGGAACCTTAAAATGTGGACTATCCCAACTGAACAGAACCTTAGTATTCTTAGTATTTTAAACTCTTCCCCTCTTTCTGCCCTTGGTTTCTTCTTCTTGCTCTACAAACAATAATCAAGTCAGTATCACCATTCCTACTGAACTGGGTAGAACAGTCTCTTGCCTCATAGCTCCATTCAGCGTTCCTGTGACTCCCTTCCCTGGATAACAGTCCTCTATGTGTAGTAGAATGGAAGCTCTTTGAGGGCAGGGACTGTCTCATTTTTGTGTTTTCATCCCTAGCACCTAACTAGATAGTTGGCACATCGTAGGCATCTAATAATTTTTTTCGTTCATTTATTTCAACGTAGAGTGTTGGTGCTGGATAAGACCCAGATCTTAGACCATGAAATGTTACAAGGTCACTGCCAAAAGAGGCTTTCCAGAACACCTCTCACGGCTAGTGAGTGTTTGAGCTGGGACTAGAACTCAGATCTTGGTGTACCCATTTGAGTATTCTTTCTGGCACGCCACCCTGTCTCTCTTCCTATGGGCAGATCGCTATGCCCTTTTAGGAGTAAATAAGCGAGCAGGTAATTGTTGGGAACCAGGGAGGGAGTGAGCTGACGCATCATCTGGAAAACTCTAAAGCTCAGGACTGGAACTGTTCCATTTGCCTCAGGCTAAGGTTCTAGGCATTTCTATTCACACCTGGCAGAGGAAAGGGGGAAAATAGCAAAGGAAAAAAAACACTTCTAGGGAAGGTGACTTTGGAGCAGGCAGTGATTGGCTGAGGCTTGGTTAACATGGCTTCTGGGAGGATAGGGACACTGGCGATTTGGAAACTCCATGGGGAATGAGCAGAGCAGTTCTTATGGAAGAAGAGTTGGGAGCAATCATTTTTAATATTAATTTTTTATTATGAAGTTGAGAGTCATCAACAAATACAAGGATCTCCATAAGCAAAGAAGGACCAGAAAAGAGGATTGCATGTAAAACTGTGAATTTACCATGGATAACTTTTTATAAAATGAACGGCAAATTGACCGTGAGAATACCAACATTCGCGTTCTTGTCTGTCCTTCCGCTCCCTTCTCTGTATTGTTTAAATATTTCATTGATACTCTTTTATGAGGGGCATCACTGTCACCCAGAGCACTCTCTTCTGTCCCTAAATAAAAACCTTACCTTGTAACAAAAAAAAATAAAAGACTTCCCTTGATGAGGAGGGAAATACAGAGTATTCCACTCCAGAACTCTGGTTCTGTCTCTCTCTTCACCTCTCTGTCAAAAGGTGGGGAGCAGGCTTCTGGAGTTATGGTTGGCTATTGCACTGATTAGCATCCTTTTCAGAGTTGTTTGTCCTTGAAATGTTGTTGTTATTGTCTAAATTGTTCTCCTGGTTCTGCTCATTTCACTTTGTATCAGTTTATACAAGTCTTCCCAGCTTTCTCTGAATCTGCTTTTCATTTTTGCTTTTGGCTCAATAATATCCCATCATATTCACAGATCTTCATTTGTCCAGCCATTCCACAATTGATGGGCACCCCAACTTTGCTTCCAGTTTTGTGCAACAACAAAAGTGCTACTATAAATATTTTTGTACACATAAATCATAGGGTCATAGATTCAGAGTTGGAGGGGAACTTTCTCTAACTGTCATCATCTTACAGATGAAGAAAATGAAATCAGGACAGCTGAGCTGACCTGCCTAGGGTCACCTAGCTAGTAAGTTAGTATCTGAGGCAGGAATTGAACTTGGGTCTTCCTGACTCCAAGCCTAGCACTATATCCACTGCACCACCTAGCTGACGAAAGGGTCCTTTCTCCGGTCTTTTATCTCTTCAAGTTATACGCTTACTAGTGGTATTGCTGGGTCCTGTAGGATACATACAATTTGGTCGTCATCTTTGCCAAGCTGGTAGCTGGCAGGTGGAACTTCGGAGTTCTTTGAATTTGCATTTCCCTTGTTAGTGGTTTGGAGCATTTTTATGTGATTGTTGATGGCTTGCATTTCTTCTTTTGAAAATTGCTTCTTCATATCCATCAGCTATTTAACTATGTTCATATCCATTCCCTAAATGGATTTCCAGCAGACATCTTAGACTCAGCATATCCCAAACCGAACTCATTATCTTTCCCCATAAACTCTCTCCCCTTCCCCGCCCCTCCAACTTCCCTATTACTGTTGAGGGCCCCACCGACATCTTGGTCCCCTAGGCTCGAAACCTATGAGTCATCCACAACTCCTTACTGTCTCTCCCCCTCCATGTCCAGTCAGCTGCCAAGGCCTGTCTAGTTCATCTTTGCCATCCATATGCCCCTTCTCTCCCCTGACACGGCCACTCTTTATCACCTCACACTTGGACTATTGCAATAGCTGCTTGAGGAGGGAGGGGCTCTGCCTGCCTCAGTCTCTCCCCATTCCAAAGCATCCTCTAATCAGCGGCCAAAGTGATTTTCCTAAAAAGCACAGATTTGACCATGTAACCCCACTTCTCAATAAACTCTAGTGGTTCCCTATGGCAAAAAGTCCTCTTTTTGGTATTCAAAGCCCTTCATCCCCTAGCCATCTTTCCTCCTCCCCACCCCCACCTCCCACCTTTGCAATCTTAACTCCCTGCCATATACTCTTAAATCTCCTCTGTGCTGTCCCACAAACAAAATGCTCCATCTCTCTGCTCCAAGAATGGTCTCTGGCTGTGCCCCCGCATGCCGGGAATGCTCTTCCTCCTCCTCCTCTGCAACTCTTGGCTTCTTTCAAGTCCCAGCTAAAATCTCACCTTCTATGGGCAACCTTTCCCAAGGCCTCTTAATTCTAGTGCCTTCTCTCCTTTAATTATCTACTATTTATCCTGTCTAGAGCTTATTTGTACATAATTGTTTGCTTGTTGTCTCTCCCATTAGATTATGAGCTCCTTGGGGGCAGGAACTGCCTTTTGCCACATTTTGTATCTCAGCGCTCAGTGCAGTGCCTGGCACTTAGATATGTAATAAATGCTTATTGCTTGATACATAGTTACCTTCTTTCTTTCCCTTCTGATTTTGACATCATTGATCTTGTTTGTGCCAAAGCTTTTAAATTTTATGTGACCAAAATTGTCCATTTTATCCGCTATATCTTCTCTGGTCTTCATTTAGCCACGAACTTTTCCCCTATTATATCTTCTTTCCTGCTCCACTAATTAGTTTATGAGATGACCTTTAATATTGAGGTCATATGTCCATTTAGAACTTATTGTGTGGTATGAGATGTTGGCCTTGGCCTAATTTCTCCTAGACCTACTTCCACGGGGAGTTTTATGTCAAATAGTGAGTTCTTAGCCCAGTAATTGGTGTCTCCATGTTTATTGAATGCAATGCTATTACCTTCAGTTACTTATGAGCCTTGAGGACCTAATCTGCTCCACTGATCAACTTTGATTTCTTACCCAGTACTGAATTGTTTTGATGATTACAACTTTGTAGTATATTTGAAAATTTGTTACTTCTGGGCCCTTTTCCTTCCTACTTCTTTTGATTGTGCCCTTCAAATTCTTGACCTTTTGTTCTCACAGGTGAATTTTATTATTATTTCGTATAGTTCTTTCAAGTGAATCCTTGGGTAGTTTGGCATGTCAGTGAATCTGTCCCACCCAAAAACTCTGAAAAACTTAGGTAATGTTGTCATTTTGATTATATTAGCATGACCCAACCATGAACAATCAATTCAATTCAGTTCAATAAATACTTATTAAGTGCCTACTATGTGCCAGGCAATCAATTGCTCTTCAGTTATTTAAATCATCCTTTTTTTCCGTAAAGAGGATTTTATAGTTATATTCCTATAATTCCTGTATGAGTCTCAGTAGATGGATTCCCAGATACAGTCCGTAGTTATTTTGGATGGAATTTTTTTAATGACTGCTGGATTTTGTTGGTAATCTAGAAGTGATTTGGGTGTAGGTTATTTTATATCCTGCTGCTTGACTGAAGTGGTTAATGGGTTCTATTAATTTTTAATTGAACTGTTTGTCTTCTCTAAGTAAACCATCATATTTTTGTCAATTCCCGAAGAACAAAATTTTGCTTTTCTGCCGTGTGTGTTCCTTCACTTCCTTTTTCTTATTTTATTGTCCCAACTAGCACTTTTATAACTATGTCAAGTAATAGTGGTGACAATGGCCATCCTTGGTTTAGCTTTGATCTTATAGGAAAGACCTCTAGATGTTCTCCAGTGCAGAGAATTATGCCCCTTGAGTTCATTTCCTACAGTTGTCTGAGGACCCTGTTGGTTTAATCAGCCAACCAAAGGGTGTGTCTTGATGGCATGCCTTGCCACTGTATGTGTCCATCTGGGGCTAGGGAAGCCTTTGGCACAGATACTGACAATGTAATCACTGTGGGAAAAATGGGTGACAGATGGAATGAGTGCCCTTAGATTCAACTGTCTGCTATGTGCCTGATGCCTCTGACCAAGATCTTCTGTCACCTTTCTTCCTGGGCAGCCAACAATAGAAGCTGTGGCCTCTGATACAGTGGGGGAAGTTCAGCGAGCCAGATTCTGGCTTACTAATAAGGAAGATCTTCCTAATAATTCAAGTTGTCTAACAATGGGAATGGGCTGACTTGGAAGGTCTTGTAAAATGAGGGGCGGGCCTAAATGGCCTCAAAGACCCGTTCCTGTTCTAAACAATTCTATGAATCTTTCTCAATGTTTCCTGGATCTTTTAATCCCACAGATCTATTCAGGCCCACCAGAGGACAATGCTGCACCCCCAGTGCCTCCTCCCAGAGTGACGGCAAGAAGACACAAGCCCATCACGATTTCTAAGCGCCCACTGCGGGAAAGGACCGTTTTCTATACTTCTTCAGTGGAAGAAAATGAAGGTCAGTGCCAACAGCTTCCGAACAGTGAGTGGCCTTCTTTCGTCAAGGAGAGGGAGGGCTTACAAAGTGGAGCCATCCACTTCTCCTGGGCCTAGAACAACAAAAATGGTGCCAGGAGTTTTATATCCCAACTTTTCTCTGAGAAAGCCTAGTAAGACAGCTGGCCACCAGGCCTCCGTGACAGAATTGAACTTAGTGCTATTCCCCCAGAGGCCAGTAAAGAATCTGAGATCCTGCCAAGGTGGTGGCCCTTACATGTTTTAAAAACTTCAGTCTTATTTGATTTTTAGCTCTCCCACCTCCTCCTCACCCCTCCACCCCCATCTTCCCTCAATTGAAAAGACAAGAAAAACAAAACCCATTATTATCACATATAGTCAAGCAAAACAAATCCCTGCCTTGGCTGTGGCTCCCACTTCCCCCTTTCCTTCCTGAAAATATGCCTCAATGTGTACTCTTAGCCCATCACTTCTCTCTTTGGAAGTGGTGCCCCTAACATGTTAAAACACATACGAGAGGTAGAAGACTTGAGGGCATGTGAGGTGCCTACCACTAGTAGTCTGTGTGTACTTTTCTCCTGTTCGTGCTTAATTCAGTGTATATCATTTCATCAGTGTTCTCAAGTTGCTTTGAATTCCTCATAATGCAATGATATTTTATTATATTCATAGATTACAATTTGTTCAGCCATTCTTTATTCGATGGACATATCGTTTGTTTCTAACTTTTTGCGATTACAAGGAGTTCTTCTTGGTATGTGTGGGATTTTTCTTTCTGTCACCAACTTTGTTGATCTCTAAAGCCAAAGACAGGACTACCAAATTGAAGGGTATGAACATTTTGGTGCTTTTCTTTCTTAATTTCCAATTCTTTGGGGTAGCTAGGTGGAGCAGTGAGTAGAGCACCAGCCCTGGAGTCAGGAGCACCTGAGTTCTAATCCGGCCTCAGATGTTTGACACACTTACTAGTTGTGTGACCTTGGGCAAGTCACTTAACCCCAAATGCCTTGCCTTGCCCCCCTCAAAAAAAAATTTCAAATTCTTCAGAACTGGAGGATCAAGTCACATTTCCATCAGGAGTGAATTAACACATCTGCTTGCCCACAGTCCCTCTAATATTTGTCTGTCTTTTACCATCCTTGAAAATTTTATGTGAGTGAACTTAACGGCTTACAGTGGCTTGAATTTGCATTTTTAACATTAGTGATTTTGAACCCTTTGTCATGTAATTGTTGATAGTTTGCATTTCGTCTTTTAAAAACTGTTGATTTTTTTGATTTCTCTTGGGAAATGACACTTAGTCTTCTTGATTTTCGTCAATTCCCTGTAGATTTTAGATGTCAGAATCGCATCAGAAATGTTTGATGTAAAGTTGTTTTTTTTTAAATAACGTTTATCTTTTCTTCTTGTTCTGGATACATTGATTTTGTTCATGCAAAAGCCTTGAGAAAACACTAGATTTTGAGTCGGAGGACCTGGTTCGAATCCTAGCTATACCTGCTATCTCTGTGTGTTTGGGCAAGTCACTTAAACCTCTCTAGGCCTCAGGTTTTTGACCTGTAAAATGAGGGGGTTGGATCAGATGATTCGCATGGTCCCTTCAAGCTCTAAATCTATCATTATGCAGTACTCAAAATCGTATATTTTGTCTTTTATGATCTCTCCCACCATATGGTGGAATTGTTTAGGAATTCTGCTATCTATAGTGGTGAATGATACAACTTTCCATTTTTTTCCAGTTTTTTTTTATGATGTGAATTTTTATACTTAGATTATTTATTTGAAATTTTTGTGGTTCATGATATTAGATGCTAGTTTAAACTTATTTTCTGACAAACAGCTTTCCATTTTTTCCAGCAATTCTTATTAGATAAAGAATACCTCCTTCAATAATTGGTATTCTTGTTTATTGAACACAAGGCTACTGTAAATGTTTGCTTGTAGGCCTTCTTTGTCTAATCTATTCCACTAATGTACCTTTATCTTTTTTTAACCAGTAGCAGATAGGTTGTTTTTATACATTTCTGTTATTTACTTTTTTTAGCATTCGTTTTTTAAAATTTTGAGTTACAAATTCGCTCCCTCTCTCTACACCCTTGAGAAGGCAAACAATATGGTACCCATTGTGCATGCATAGTCATACAAAACATATTTCCATATTAACCATGTTACAAAAAAGCAAGAAAAGTAAAGAAAGTAAAAATTAATATGCTTCAGTCTGCGCTTAGAATTCATCAGTTCTCTCTCTGGAGATGGAGAGCATTTTTGCGTCCTGAGTCCTTTGGGCTTGTCTTGGATCATTGTCCTGGTTGGAGTAGTTAAGTCTTTCACAGCTGATCATCATACAATATTGCTGTTATCGTATAGAACCGTCTCCTGATTTTAGTAGCAGATAGTTTGGATAATCACTGCTTTATAATATAATTTCAGACCCAGTAATGCTAAGTCTACTTTATTCTTACGTTTTTCCTTTAATTCCCTCGATATTCTTCACATTTGATTATTCAGTATGAATTTTGGTATTGTTTGTACCTGCTCCTCCTTTTCCTGCATGATTTAGCATAACACCAAATTAATGTGGCCAGCCATGCACATTGAACACCATTCTAAATATTTGGGTCTTCCATTATTTCTGTAAATATTACTTTGGAGTTGTATTTTTTTGCCTTTTTGACGTCATGGTAGGTTATGCATTTTATAGTAACTTTAAGTAGATTTTCTCTTCTCACTGGCTTTTTAAAAAACAATGTGCAGAAATGTTGGAGATTTTTGTGGATTTATTTTGAAGCTACTTTGCTGAGGGGAATGAGTTGTTTTAATTAGTTTTTTTTCCATTATTCTCTGGGGCTCTCTAAGTAAACCATCTGCAGATAAAGATAATTTTGCCTCTTTGCCAATGTATATTTCCTTAATATCTTGTTCTTGTCTGATATAGCTAGTATTTCTAGTTCTATGTCAAATAATATTGAAAACATGAAACAGCTTTGCTTCATTCTTGAAGCAAGCTTCAAGCTTCATTCTTCTCCTCGGGAAAGCTTCCAGTACTTATGTATTTATCTATTACAAGTAATGCTGCTTCTTGATATTCATTAAATGTTTTTGATCATTTACAGGGAAGCCTTTGCATCTCTCTGCAACTTCATGGTTTTTTTACACTTATTAGCTGTGTGACCTTGGGCAGGTCACTTGAGCTCTGTTTGCTTTATTTTCCTCATCTGTAAAATGGGGATAAAAATAGTCCCTCCCTCCCAGAACGGTTTTGAGGATCAAATCAAATAATGATTATAAAGTGCTTAGTATAGTGTCTGGCACATAGTAAACACTATTTATTATTTAATTGTTGAAATTTATTTGTTTATTTAATAATTCAGTAATCTAAATATTTATTTAGATATTTAAATACTTTTATTTAAATATTTAAATATCAGTGATTATTATTAACATAAATGAGTATCGTATTTTGTCAAAGTCTTTTTGTCATCTTTTTTTGTATTTTATTTGATTTATTTATGGCTTTTATTGTATTTGTTAGTCAGGCAATTAATGATAATTTGGCATAAATATGCCTTAGTCATAATGATAACTTTTGAAATGTCTTTGCTAATGTGTAATTTGTGTAATTTATGCGTAATATTAGTTTATAGTGTTTTCTCTGCTTTGTCTCTTCATGATTTAAATATCGATACCACATATTTGTGCCATGAAAAGAGCCTGATAGAATGCCTTCTCAATTTTTGAGAGCAATTGACTTAGCATAGGGATTAACTGTTCTTTAGATGTTTGATAGAATTCACTTGAAGCAATACAATACATATCCATATAAACATCCATGATGATTTGACACAGGAAAGGACAGTAACTTCAAGGTTGGCTAAGAGAGGATTCTTTTTTTGGGGGGGGGGGGAAGGCAAGGCAAATAAGGTTAAGTGACTTGCCTAAGGTCACACAGCTAGTAAGTGTGTCAAGTGTCTGAGGTCAGATTTGAACTCAAGTTCTCCTGACTCTAGGGCTGATGCTCTACTCTGCAGTGCCACCTAGCTGTGCCCCAAGAGAAGATCCTTATGGGAGCCAGAATAGGGGCTAAACCTTGAATGAAGTTTGGGAGTCTATGAGGCAGAGAGAAAACGTATGGAGGCTGGAGACAAAGTGTTGAAGTCATTAAATTTGTTCAGTATCTGCTAGTTTTCCTCTGGGGTTTTTCTTGGGATGATTTCTTTCCTTTCTCCTAATTTTCTGTTGTTTTACTTTGGCGCATATCTTGCTGTTTTGAAGTGTTGAAGTGGAATTGTGCTTAGGAGTTTGCCACCACTAGGAGTGCCAGGTCTGGAGTCAGAAAGACCTGAGTTCAAATCCAATCCCCAACACTTCCTAGCTGTAGGACCTTGGGCAAGTCCCTTCATCTCTGTCTCAGTTTCCTCATCTGTAAAATGGGAGATGATAATAATAACCTCTACCTCCCAGGGTTGTCACGAGGATGATCTTCACAAATCTCTGAAAAGTACTTAGCACAGTGTCTTGGCACATAGTAGGTGCTTTGTTCCCTTAGCCATAGCCACTTACCTAGCCACCTTGCTGGACCCCTAAGCAGGGTGGGGGATTAGCTTGGCTGTGGGGAAGCAGATGGGTGGTCCTTAGGCTGGACTGCTTCCCTGGGAGCCTTTCTTAGCTGTCCTCTGTGTCCCATCTCTGCCACTCCCTGGAGGCGTGTGTGACCCTGCTACTGTCCAAGACTAGAAATTACAGAGAAAGCGCTGAGCAGGTTTCCTCGCTGGGAAGAAATCACAAGTTCAGTCCAAAGAGGCATTCAGTGATGGCTACTGAGGTGAAAGGTGCAGTTGAAGACTGAACACGGAGAGTCCAGAGACCTGGATCTGAGTCCAGCCTCTGCCATGGACTGACTATATGACCTTGGGCAAATCTCTGGTTTCCCATCTGCAAAATGAACCTATTGGATTAGGATGACCCCAAAGGTTCTTTCTGGTTAGACTCTCTTAAATGCTGTATTCCGAGGTCCATTCCAGCTCTGACATTTGGTGAGTCTCTGTATGACTCACTGCCCTTTCAGGTTGTTTGTTCTTGTCGTGAGGACAGATTTGAGGTAATACATCTATATTCTCTCAGGCAGTTGACCTTGTAACTAATAGCAAACATTAATAAGATGACTGGCTAGGGTCAGGATCCACCTGCCTAAACATGTGGACATGACATGGACCAGAGGGAAGCAGGCCACATGGGCTTCGGCTCTGATGTCACCATATATCACCACTGTCAGAAACGGGAACAGGCCTCTTAGACTTGTCTGCCTTGATTTTTAATATCAGCATGATTTGAGTACAAGGATTTTAGGAGGAAGTCTGGTACAGTGGAAAGAATGTTGGATTTGAAGACAGAAGACACGGGTTCCTAGCTTTGCCTATGTGACCCTGGGCAAGTCCCCTCCCCTCCCTGGGCCTCAGTTTCCCCATCTGTAAAATGAGAGGGTTGGATTGGCTGGCTCTAGATCTGGGATCCACTGATATTCAGCTCTCCTTTGAATCCCTGAAGCCTTTATTAGCTTTCATTTGCTATGACTCCTCTCAAAGTGGATGGGGTGTACCTTGGGCTCTGGAGTCAGAAAACTGGCACTGGATTCTCAGTTTTGCCCTCAGTTTGCCCTAAATAGCGCATAGACTGTGGAGTACTGCGGCTTGGACCTGAATCCTGGCTCTGTGATTTCTAGCTACTGTAAAATCATGGACGGATCATTTCGTGTGGCCAATTCAGATCTAAATTATAAAGAAATGCAACAATCTTTGGACTGTAAAGAAATTTTAGGAAAACCTTATGGAAATGCACTGGGGCATGATCTAGCCAGCTAGGTGGCACCACAGTGGATAGAGTACCAGACCTGCGGTCAGGAAGACCTGAATTCCAATCTGGCCTCAGATATTTACTAGCTGTGTGACCCTGGGCAAGTCGCTTGTCCTCTATTTGTCTCACTTTCCTCATCTGTAAAATAATAGCATCTACCTCCTAGGGCTTAGCTTAGTGCCTGGCACATAATAGGTGCTATATAAATGTTAGCTATTTTTATTGCTTACTAGCTGTGTGACCCTGGGCAAGACACTTAACTGCTATCTGCCTCAGTTTCTTCATCTGTAAAATGACGATAATAATAGCACCTATCTCCTAGGGCTGTTGTGAGGCTCAAATGAGATAGTATTTGGGGAACACTTAGCACAGTGCCTGTCACACAGTAGGTGCTAATAAATGAGATCTATGGACTCTTGGGCCAGTCACTGAATGATTCTCGGTCGGGCTCAGAAAACTGTGCCCCAACCCTAGAAACCCCAAAAGCCAGATCAGGTGAGGGAGATTTTCAGACTGACTCCATCCGGAAGCCTCCAAACCCATACTACATTCTCCTCTCCTGAAAGCCCTGAAGAAAATTTGGAAAAGCTCAGAATCAAGTTAATGGATCAGGAGCCAAAGCAGTCCTTCAGGGCCACTTGCCATCTGCCATTTGGATGGGAGGAAGCACCCAAACAGATGGCAACCGAACCACGGGAAGCAGGAGGGGGCTAGGTAGTGCAGTGGCTAGAGCACCAGGCCTGCAGTCAGGAAGACCTGAATTCCAATCCAGCCTCAGGCACTTACTAGCTGTGTGACCCTGGGCAAGTCACTTAACCTCTGTTTGTCTCAATTTCCTCAGCTATAAAATGGAAGTAATAATGGCCTACCTCCCAGGGTTATTATGGAGATCAAATGAGATGATAATTGTTAAAGTCCTTAGCACAGTACTTGGCACATAGCACGTATTCTATACACGCTAGCTGTTTGTACTATTAGTACAATATTTCTAAAGTCAAAAGAGGTAAGCTTACAGTCAAGCATAAGTTACTTGCAAAGTTGAGTAGTGGCCTACAGGGAAAATGAACCTTCAGTAGAGTAGAGGACTTTCTAGCAGTTTTTTATTGAGAAGACCAGAGTTAAGTAGGAGCTTTGAAAACCCAAATATGAACCCAGAGAAATTTAGAAAGGTAAACTTCTTTGAACAGTTGGGTGGAGTATGGATTCTAATGAGGGAAAAGAAACATGTGTCCCTACAGAACCTTCATGGTTTTTTTTTTTGGAGGAGGGAAGGCATGGCAATTGGGGTTGACTTGCCTAAGGTCACACAGCTAGTAAGTGTGTCAAGTGTCTGAGGCCAGATTTGAACCCAGGTCCTCCTGACTCCAGGGCCGATGCTCTACTCACTGTGCCACCTAGCTGCCCCACCTTCGTGCTTTCAAAGGGTATTGAGGGGGTTAAGTAAGAAAGACAGAGGTCTTTGGAGGTACATTAGTTCTGTTCTGAGGGGAAATGGGAGGAAGAAGGGGAGAAACAAAGATGGTGGAAGGGCTGAGGAG
>CM053628.1:48977608-49000833 GCA_028646595.1 Phalanger gymnotis | reverse complement strand
GTTCACATATAAACAGATACATGTCTATAAAGTAAACTCCAAGGTGATTCCAGGGGGGGGGGAGAGGCCTCAGCTTGTAGGTCAGTGCTTATGCTGAGCTTTGAAAGAAACTTAAGATGCTGGGAGATGAGAGAGAGGAGGGAGGGCGGGCATGCCCAGTGTACAGAGAGAAAGAAATTGGGGATGGAGGGAAGCCATTTTGGTGGGACTTGAGGCTAGGAAGGGAAGTACTATGTCAAGCAGGGAAAGGCAAGCTGGAGCTAAGTTGTGAATGGTGGAGTTTGTATTTGATACAATAGGGAGCCCTTGTAGCTTCTTGAGGGAGAGGGGGCCAAGTGATAGATTCCCCTTCCCCTGGACCATATTGGTCCCAGAACTTGGTTGGGGGGGCGGTGTCTCGGCCTTCAGGTAGGAGCTTACATGACTTCAGTTTTAGGAACTAGAGAAATCACAGGGCATCCTGTCACAGCGAAGAGGCTGGCCTGGCTGGACCAGAAGGTCCAAGGCTAGAATGTTGTTTGGGGGCCAGATCTTGGGAGAACTTGACTGCTGGACTGAGGAGTTTAGACCTTAGTACATTGGTAGTAGAGAACTCTCGATGGTGTTTGTGCAGGTGAGTGCATTAGAAAAATGACTGGCAGGATGAACTGGAAGGGGGAGAAGGCTGGAGGCAAGATGGGGCTGAAGGTTGTCACAGTATCTGAGGTGGAAGTGAGAATGGAGAAGAGCAGATGGAAGAATGATGTTACAAAGAACAGGGGTGGGGTTGTGGGAGCCAGTGCCAGGGGCCCAAGAAGGGTAGGGCTCCCCAACCAGCTGCATTGATTTTAACTTAGCATCCTCACCCCCTGCTCATGTCACCTCTGAACTCCTGATAACTTGTGTTTCCCAACTTCTAGGTGACTATGACAGCTTCAATAAAATGCGCTCCCCAGGAGACAAACCAGCCATAACTCGGCCTCCGGTGCGTCCCCCGGATCCTCCGTGCCGGGCAATCATGCCCCAGAAGCCAGAGCCCAAGCCAGAGCCTGTGGCTGGAGGAGCCCAGGAAACCATGGCCTCTGTGTACGTAGCCAAAGTACTGGGGGAAACCAAAGGCCCAGTGTATGTTGTGCTAGGCTGGGCTAAGCCAGGGCCTCGGGGGGGGGGGGCGCCGGGGAACAATCCTAGACCCATCTTTCTCAGTTGCTCCTGCCCCCCTTTAGGTTAGCCAGTTGGTTTCATGCTCTCCTGATTTTGAAATGTTCTGAGTTTGTCATTATTACCACTGTATTTTCAAGTAATTTAATTCCACCAAATGGAATAAAGTTCTCCAGAGAGGCTCTGGGTGGAAGAGCAGAGCCAGAGTCTGCTGGGCCTTCCAGGGGCCAGGCCTACAGCCAAAGGAGGCAGAGCAGCAGTTGCTGGGGTAGGACTAAGGCCTAGCAACAGTTCTCGCTGAGCTGCCCAGTCTGGGCCAGGCTGCTGCAGCTGCTGGCCTGGCCTTTCCAGCCGGAACCGGGGCCATTCACGGGGCACTTCCTTCCTCTCTTCTGGCCCATTGTTTGCAGAGACCATGAAATGGAAGAAGAAGAAAAAAAAACCTCCTCCCTTTTGGCTAATTAGCGAAGTGTTTTTACAAAATGACAAAAGATTCATGTAGGCGCCAAAATCAAGGATTCTTTCCATATATTCCTCCAATAAAATCTTAAATATAGTCAGCAGTGATTACCTAGACTTTGAGCAAATAGGGGCTTGGAGAGAGCAGGGCTCAGAGAGTGGTCCAGGTCTAGAATTCCCCAGCTGTCCCTTGTCCCAGCAGAAGCCAATCGTTGGGGTTCCTGAGAGACTGAGGTTTCTCCCAAGAGCCCAGGTAGCCTTTTTCCACAAGAGAATGGAGCCACTCCTACCTCGTTCTATCAGCAGTCCAGGTCAAAGTTTCTTAAGCACTTTCTGGGCCCAGGACTGGATGGCCGTTGTTTGTTTGATGCACGGGCCCAGGCCTAGTGTGGTGAAGTGGGAAGCCCTCTGAATTTAGGGCCAGAGGACCTGGACTTGAACCTAGCTCTGCTTTCTGGATCTAGAAATGGGGAATAGCCTACTTGGCCACTTCCACTGGGGTCTTCTCCCAGTCCTAACTAGGTAAGGCTTTGCCGGGGAGCAAGGGGGCTGGGCTAGATAGGAATGCTTAGCACAGCTCTTGGCATGTAGCTGGTGCTTAATAAATGTTTATTATTGACTGAGGCCCATACCACAAAAGGCATGGCTGGGCTTGGGCCATGGCAGCTCTGGGGCCTATGGGGTCCCTAATACGGATCAGCTCATGGCTCTCGAATTCTTGACGAGTAAGTGACCCACAGCCTAGTGTGAGTGACCTATGAGGTTGTGGACATGATGGCGCCAAGGCCACTTACCAGGACTTGGTCCGCTTCTCTCTGCAGGGTGGCTTGCCGGACCCGGTTCTTTGAAACAGCTTCTCGGAAGACAGGAAGGTAAGAGATACAGGCTTCTCTCTGCAAATATTTTCCCTTGCCTCCTCCACACCATTCCCCATGAGGCAGCAATGATGTAGTGGACAGGGCACCAGACTTGGAGTCAGGAAGACTAGCTTCAAATCCTGGCTCAGATACATACTAGTTGTGTGACCTTAGATAAGTCCCTTCCCCTCCCTGGGCCTCAGTTTCCTCATCTGTAAAATGAGAGGGTTGGACTTGGTGGTCTCTGAGGGCCCTTCCAGCTTTAGATCTATGCTCCTATGTGTAACCCTCTTTCCCCTGGGCCTATTTTCTCCTCTGTAAGATGAGGGGGTTGGGCTTGGTGGCCTCTGAGGGCCCTTCTAGGTTTAGATCTGGGATCCTAGGAGTGACCTTGGGCCTCAGTTTCTTCATCTGTAAAATGAGGGAGTTGGACCAGATGGCCTCTGAGGGTCCTTCCAACCTCAGCTCTATGAGCCTATGATCTAGGAAGTATCTATCGACTCACACAGGCACCTCACAGAGATCCTAGGGAGCAAGGCCTTCATTTCCACCATCCTCGAGGGCTTGTATACTACCAATGGAAGGACTCAAGGGGGTAGAAAGGAGGAACCTGTAGGGCTTACAGCCTCTGCAGAGCTGAGCGCAAGCAGCCTGTCTGTCCAAGAAGCTGTGTGGGCTGAAGACAAACCCTGGAGCACCATCCCCCAGGCAAAAGATTCATCGGGGACCCAGGTTGGCTCTGTAACTGGTACCCTGGTAACTCCATTCTGGGGCTCAGTCTTGGGTGCCCTGGCCTCCCTAGAATGAGCCCATGCCAGATCCCCAGACTTCACCTGAGCAGAGTTAAGAGTTAAACAGTTCTTCAGACATGAAGGGCGTGACAGCATTACTCACCTGAGGCTTACCACCCTCCCTCCACTGTGCTTTTTTCACTTCTATCCTGATAGACTCATGTAGGCCATAGGGGCACACTGTGGTCTCTCACATTGGCTGCACTGGCCATGGGGGCCTGCTGTGGTCTCTCACATTGGCTGCACGGGCCATGGGGGCATGCTGTGGTCTCTCAGATTGGCTGCCTAAAGGCTTCCCTGGTACCCGAAATCAAGAGGTCTCAGAGGACAGCTACTCCAACTTAGATCTGAGCCGCAGTCACCTCTCCAAGTCTCTCTCACCCAAGTAGCCACCCTTCCCCAACATTCAGTGACTGGGAAATAAGTGTGCCTCCACTCTCCTTGATTATTCTCTTTGGGCTGCTTCCTGTTGGGTCCAAACCAAACTCCTCAAGGCACCTTAAATTAACCGAGTCCCAACTCACTTCTCTCCAATGTCCCTTTTCATGATTCCCTAGTATGACTCTGGAGGATGGGAAGAGTACCAACGCATCGTCTATTCCGAGATCAAAGTTGTGCTCACCTTTCCTAACCTAGGGAGCCACAGAGCAGGTCTACGTGGAAATCGCAAAGGAAGAATCAGAGCACAATGGCCACCCTGTTCTCCCCCAGTCTGTGGGCCAGGAAAGCAGCCTCAGCAAGACCCTCTCTTTTCCTCCTTTCCATCCTGGGCTCTTAAAGCACTGAGATTTTGTTTCTCCTTTCCCCACAGTTCGTCATCTCCACAAGGAAGGCTCGCTGGGGATGAGAGTTGAGGCCCGAGGTATGTATATGGTGCACATTTATGGCTCCAGGACTTTACCCAGCTCAGGGTAAATCCACAGTGGGTCCAAAGGAAGAAGCTGTGCTATGGGTCCTCTTCCCTCTTAATCAGTCACGGGGAGAACAGTCGAGGGAGTCTTTGTCCAATCTGCCCTTTCTCTAGGATTGGAACTTGAGGGATCTGGGATACCATCAGGGCCTCCGAGCAGACCGCTTGTAGGGCATAGCACGGTAGGATTCCTTTCATGTAAGTCTGGATTGGACTCAGCGGCTGCAGCAGGCCCTTCTAACTCTCAAGTTCCATGATTCTGTGATTCACGGCTGCAGAGCCAAATGACTCCGTGGCCTTCCTGAGACTCTATGGCTGAATATGGCTGCCCTTACAGCAGTGAGCCTCCTTGACCTTAGCTAGGGTGGCTCTTGAACAACAGCCAGCATGGGCCTGTTCTTGATGTCTTGTTAGCTTGGTGGGGATGGTCAGGCCTTGGGATCACTTGCCACCCAGTCTTCTTGAATCCTGGCTCACTGCCAGGCTCCAAGAGGAAGACAGGAGAAGAGGACTAGACAGATCGAGAGCTAGGGAGGGATCTTTGCACACAGTGCAAGTATCAGCAGTTTAGGGCCAGAAATTTGCTACAAACACCCCGTAGCAGCGAGCTGGCAGGGCCCATCCTCTAGCATGGGAGCCATTAGAAGGAATCTGCCTTCAAACCTTTCTCTGCATGTGCCATTAAGGAATGCTTGCCCCCAGCAAGTGCAGCCATAGAATTCTTCACTAGATCCTCTTGGGGTATCTTGGCATTCCTCCCAAAGAGTCCCATGTGACACGGAAATTAGTGTCCTTTGACTAAGAATCCTGTCTATAGGACTGTCAAATTGCTTGTAACATGTGTTACATGTTACACACAGGTTGCTGCTACCTGTGTGACCTTGGATAAGTCCCTTCCCTGGGTCTCAGTTTCCCCCTCTGTAAAATGAGGGATTAGTCTTGATGGTCTATGAGGTCCTTTCCAGCTCCAGATCTAGGATCTTATTTGTGACCTTGGATAAGTCCCTTCCCCTCCCCAGGCCTCATTTCCCCATCCATAAAATGAGGGGGTTGGACTAGCTGGGGTCTGAGGGCTCTTCTAGCTTGAGATTTAGGATCTTAGGATGTGACCTTGCATGAGTCACCCCTCTGGTCCTATAAAATGAAGGAGTCACAGTTGAGATGGCCTTTATGCATCTATAGCAGGGGTGGAGAACCAAAGGCCTCAAGGCTGCATGTGGCCTTCTAGGTCTTTGGGTGTGGCCTTTTGACCGTGTGCGTGTGCTGATGACAGCTTCTTTCTCTTCCAGTTTTTAGGAATCTTGGCCAGTCCCAGATGACTCCATGCTTCTGAAAGGGCCTCCTCTAAACTCTTGTGTGCTCAGGACCCCTGGGCTGAAAGGCAGCTCCCTGCTGGAACCTGGCTATGGAGGGTCCAGGAAACTGTAGAATTAGGGACTCTCTGGACATGTCTTATTTTCCCTTTGCATCCTTTCCTCATGGTCTCAGAAAAGCTGTCTTGAGCCCAGTGGAAGGAGAGCCTGCTATCTTCCCAAACAGGCTGTGAACTTTTGGGCTCCTATCCCCTGGGGCAGGGAAGAGAGCCACCTCTTTCCACTTAGGTTCTGAGCCATTGGAGGCAAAGTCGGGGCACCCAGGACTGGACTTCTCTCTAGCCTCTGAGTCCCTGGGAATTCTGCCTTCGAGGTCTGCCGAGTTCCGATGGAGTTGGAACAGACGCCCCAACTCTTTGGCCTTTGTCACTCCAATCTGTTCCTTTTCCCAGGCAATGTTTGCTTAGAGGCCTGGCATAATCGACAGTTGCATGTGTCTGGGCATCTGCCCTGTGGAGGGAACCTTCCACTGGCTGTTTTCTGCATTTTCAAGCTGGCAGCCTTGGATCACCCAGAGCATGGCTGGTGTCGGGAGGCCTCACAAAGAGGGGCCTAGCACTCCCTGGGCTCTCTCCCGCTCTCTCTCTGGGTTCTCTGCCACCTTTCTTGCATGGATATTTTGGAAACAATTGCAAACAAAAACAACACAAAACCTACCAAGCAAACATTCTGCTTTTGAAGCCTAGCCTTGTTTGAGTAAGTCTCATTCTGTTTTCCTCTTGACAGCTTCTTCCTAGAACAAATGAGAAAATGGAATTGAAAACATTTCTAAAAGAATTCCTTCTGCCTGTCCCTCTTCTGGAAGGGCTGGGAGCAGTGGTGATACAAACACAGTTGAAGAGACCAATTTCCAATGTTGAATCCAGGCCACTGCCTCAGGCTCCTAATTTCCAGTGTCAAATATAGGCCTAATCCAGGCCTCAGGCTCCTGATTAATAATTTCAAATCCAAGACTTGGGCTCCTGATTTCCAATGTCAAATCCAGGCCTAATCCAGGCTTTGGACTTCCTGATTTCCAATGTCAAATCCAGGCCTAAGGCTCCTGATTTCCAATATCCAGTGTAGGCCACTGCCTCAGGCTCCCCATTTCCATCCCCTGTACCTTCTCTGTGTGACCTGGCCTGCTTTGGCAGCATGGCTAGGGACCCCTTTGCAGAATCACATATTTCCATGCAGAGGTTTACAAAGGAAGCTCATTCATTGGAATTTTGTTAGCAAAATATTTTTTCAAAGCCCCATAAGTTTCACCAACTCCAGGTTAAGAGCCCAAGCCCTTCAGGAAATCTCCCTAGAGACAAAAGAAACCCTTTTGCAGTGTGGAGAATCTTTCCCCCCATCTAGCAGGGGGCCTTAGTCTACAGGCCTTAGCCAGGCCCTAAAATGTAGCCAGTTTTCAAACTTCCAACATTAGCTTTGCCCTGAGCCTAGGGGTCCGGTAGATTGGATACTACATGAAACCCTTCCAACTGAACATCTAATTTCAGTTTGGTACCTTTCTTACTAATCCTTAACCTATTCCCCAATCTAATCTTGTTCACACCTAGCTTAGAGTGTTCCTGCCCTGTGTGTGCATGGCTTCTGGGCATTGGCCCTTCTTTCTTAGCTCTTTGTGAAATCCCTCCTCTTGGGAGAGGGCCCTTCATAGGTGGCGATCTACAACTGAAGGCAAATTAACACGGTGGGTTCAAGTTCTGGGGAGTAAACATTTTCTCGTCCTTCCTCATCCTCCTCACCCATCACCTCCCCAGCCCAGAAAAGCTGCTGAGCAGAGCTGTCTGCTTAGGGGACTCTCTGGTACTTTGGCCTACCTTGTTCTCAGGGGAGGGTATCTGGCAGGCCCTGCCAACATTGTCAAGGTCAGGGCTGGCCTTTTATTGCCTTTCATCCAGCCAGCAGAGATGGGCAGTGGTGCTCAGGGGGCAGCATACCACAGGTGGGTATGTGGGGGTGGTCCTTCTGTGAACCTCGGGGCTGCTAACCCAGTATTACTGGGGCCTTTGTTGTCATAACCAAGAAAACCTTGTCACCCTAGGTTATTGGGGAGGTCAACACATACATGGTCCAAACGTTCAAGGTCTTAGGAGTATGGGTAGATGGCAAATGCATAAAGCTCTGGGCCCAGAGTCAGGAAGACCTGAATTCAAATCCCGCCTTGGATACTTATTAGCTATGTGGCCTTGAACAAGTCACTTTATCTCTGCTTTTGAAGGCTCAGTCTCCTCAGCTGCAAAGTGAGGGAGTTGGGCCCCATGGCCTGCAAGGGTCCCTTCATGACACTTGAAGAAATGATGTAGACTCCTGGCCACATGAAAGTTGATTGAGTCACTTCATTATTCAGTACACAATAGCCTAATTGAAGCTGCTGAGAAATCCCCCAAATGAGATCCAGTTAGATGCTTAAGATTCTAGCCTAGGGATCAGGGAGTCAAGTTGGAAGAACTTCGGGGGCCACCTGGTCCAGCCCGCGTGTGATTGGGATTCCTCTGTACCACAGCCCCAGACAGAAAGAGCCCTGGCCACTAGGATAGAGGATCTGGCCTTAAATCGTATCTTTGATGCTACCTGTGTTACTTTGGGCAAGTCACTTCCCCCCAGAGCCTCAGTTTACTCCAAGTGTAGGACTAGGTGGCCTCTTCAAGCTCTAGCTCTGGGATCCTATGTGTGACCTAGGCTAAGTCACTTTCCCTCTCTGGGCCTCAGGGAGCCCTGCCAGCTCCAACTGTGGGATCCTACAGTCCTTTGCTTCTCCAGCCTCCCCTTGAGCCCTTCTCCTGAGGGGCAAGAGGGGAAGGGTGGGATTTGCTAAATCCATAGCCAGCCCGTTCCACTTTGGACAGCTCTGTCAGGTGAGAAGCTGCAAGGCATGATGGTCCTAGAGTCAGGAAGAGCAGGGGTTCAGATCCTGCCTGAGCTGTGTGACGCTGGCTAGGTCACTTCATTTCTCAGTGCCCCAAGCAACTCTATAAGACTCCATTGCAGAGAAGGTGCTATGTGCATTGGTAGAAGGAGTTTCCTCTTCCAGGAATTCCCTATGCCAATCCAGACACAGGTGTGGTCCTGATCCCTGTCTGTCATTGGTAGGAAGATTTTCCAGGCATTGAGCTACAAATCTGCCCCCTTTGCTCCTAGCTCTGCTGGGGAGAACTATGTGGTTCTGCCCTTCATGTCCTTGGAAGACACACAGTGTTCCAGCTAAATCTTCTCCAGGTTGAACAGTCCCAGTTTCTTCACTAACCTCTCAATAGAATCATTCCTAGTATCCCCACCAAAAGCGTCTGTGTGTGTGGAGGCCAGGGAATCCAGGAGGTCTGATGGTCACCCACTGAGATTCCTTGGGAGTGTGGCGCAGTGGCAGGAAGCTTGGCTTTGCTGTGTGGTCCAGGGCAAGTCATCTTTACGAATTGGTGTCCACCTCTGTAAACTGAGACAGTTGGGGGCCTTCCAGGGCTTGATCCTGGAATAACAATGACCACCCATGTCACCATAGCATCTTAAGGTTTACAAAGTAGTGGCTTGGGGACTCCATGCCTTCTTGGGGAGGGAGGGGGGAGGGAGGGAAGAAAATCTGGAACCCAAAATTATGTAGAACTGTTTGTTACAATCTAAAAATAAAAAAATTAAAAAAAAACCAACAAAGTAGTGGCTTGGACATGCTAGGCCAGACCTCTCTTCCAAAGGGTGACAGAGAAGGGGCAAGGTGAGGCTCAAAGGGAAAGGAAGGGGGGATGTGGGCGTCTTTGGGTGTCTCACACAATCAACCCAGGGGCCTAGGTCAGCTAGCTGAGGATACCTTTAACTGACAATTACATGAACCAGTCAGAGCATCTCACTGCAGCAGGCAGCACGCTCTAGGCCAGCCTCTTTGTGACAGGCACTAACTCTCTCCTCACTCCATCCCCCATCCCCACACCCATCCACAAAGGACTGAAAGCTGCAGACTCTTCACAGACCAAGCAATCAGTGTGGGGCTGCAGGATATTCTGAAACTGGGCTGCCCATCCTCTACCTCCCCAGCCCTACCTGATTCTCATCCCTACCTCACCACACCCCTACCCCTACTACACCATCCCTATCTCCACCCCTACCCCACCCCCCCACTTCCCCATCCCCACTTCTACCACCCCATCCCCATCCCTTGCTGCCTTCACTTTAACCAGGTAGAACTCTTGCTTAAAGACTGTCCTAGCTCACTTTTGGAAATGAAGCATTTGCTTTTTGACAAGCAAGTAGAATGTAAGCTCCCTGAGGGCAGGGATTGTCTCATTTTTGTCTTTGTGTCCATAGCGCCTAGCACTGTGGCTGACACTTAGTAGGTGCTTAATAAATGTTTGTTGAATAGAACAAAAGGAAAATGTGTATTTTGTTGGTGTTAGATGATGTTAGGTCAAGGCAAAAGCCTGAGATCCTCATACAGGTCAGGGTCACAGAATGGCTGACCTCCAAACCTCCACTTCTATGTGTTTTAGCAGGAAAGGGACAAGATCATTCCTGGTACAGAGGAAAGAACACTGATGTGGAGTCAGAGGCCTTGGTTCAAATCCTGATTTCGATGTTTACCACCTGTGTGTCCTAGTATAGAAGTCACTTAGCCTATTTGGTCTTCAGTTTCCCCATTTGTAGAAAGAGGGGGTTGGGCTAGATGACCATGAGGTTGTTTCAGAGTCTATATCTATTCTCCTATGCGTAACCTTTGACATGTTGTGTCTCTTTCTTGGGCCTCAGTTTCCTCCTCTGTAAAGCAAAGGCCTCTGAGGGCCCTTCTAGCTCTAGATGTGGGTTCCTCCTTTAGCCTCAGTTTACTTTTCCATAAAATAAATTAAACAGTAGATGGATGGCCTCTGGGGACCCTTCTGGCTCTAGATATAGGTTCTTCCTTTGGCCTCAGTTTCCTTTTCTGTAAAATAAGGAAATTAAAGAGTAGATGGATGGCCTCTGAGGGCCCTTCCAGCTCCCATGATCCCTTGGACATCTTGCCAAATCTGCACTTATATGAAGATGGCACTCTTGGCTATTAAAGTATCATAGTAACAATAGAGCGTCAGGAAGAACACTGGTTTTAAGAATCCGAGGAGCCGAGTTCAAATCCCAGCTTTGTTACAACTACCTATGTGACCTTGCTCAAGTCCCTTCTTTCTGACCCTCAATTTTCCCTTCTAGAAAATGTGAGAATTGGCCTAGATGACTTTAGGGATCCATTGTTCCCCCCAAATCCTACAAACATGAGCAAATGAAAATTCCAGAGAGAAATGAGCGTGGATATAAAAAATGAGAGAAAATTTCAAATCCTTGATTTTATTAAACTTACTGGTAAAGAAGGACATGATGATCACCAAGGGTCAAAAGTGCGGATCTGTTTCTGTAATCCGAACTTTCCCTTTCTTGCAGGAAGGTATCTTTCCTCCAGGAGTGTGCTGGTACATGTTTAACAACCAGCTTTCTGGAGGAGGCAGGGGTGTAACAATTCATGATACACTTCCCAGTTTCATCTGCATTGACATTTTCTCCATCACTTAAGTCTAAACAATCAACACAATAATAAATTAAGCCCTAACCTGTAGCATTTGCTACAAATGTAAGTTCTGAAGTGTAATTGCTCACAGTGGAAATTTAGCAATCAGCTCTCAGGGGCCCTCCTTTCAAAACATCTCAATTTTGATCATTTTGAGAACAAAATGTGGTGAGACAAATGGAGGGTGGGAATGAGTTAGGGAGGGGAGGGAGCGCTAAGAGGACTCTGAGATTATCTGCAGAGGACTGGCCTTGACATATTCGAGTATGTCTGAAAGCAGTATGGTTTCAGAAACAAAAAATAGAAACAAGAATCAAAGCCTTTATTTCATGAAAAAAAAATCACTCAACACCAAGGACATTAATAAAATGCTAAAAAGTTCCCTGTCTGAAGTATATGTATATGAGACAAGGATAAGATGAAAATAGCAGGGTCTATCCATGTAAAGTGTGCCAACTATATGGTGAGACGTTCCTCCACTGCCTTGAAGTGGGGCCAGCTGCTTGCTATTACAGCTGTTGATTGAAAACACATCTTGGTCTCTTCCTCCATAGATGGCCTAGTGAAATCAGAGAAGATGGTCGCAGAGGCCCTAGCCAGGGTTGGGGAACCTGCTGCCTCAGGGCCACATGTGGCCTTCTAGGTTCTCAGGCCTTTTGACTGAGTCTGAGTTTTACAGAAGAAATCCTTTTATTAAGGGGATTTGTTCTATGAAGTTTGGATTCAGTCAAAGGGTTGCCCTTGAGGACCTAGAGGGCATTTATTTGTTCTGTGAAGTTTGGATTCAAAGGGCCACACTTGAGGACCTAGAGGGCCACATGTGGCCTTGAGGCCAGACACAGGTTCCCCACCCCTGGATTAGAGCCTTCAGGGCCTAGGAACCAAACTCCATGTGGTGGGGACCAGCTTAATGGACTAAATGGTGAAAACACATTGAAAATTTGCTCAAAAATTCATTCATTCGTTTGGAGCACAAATAGAGGGCAGGGTAACCTTGGCAACGAGAGATTAAGTCTACCTTTGCTGACAGACCACAGAATCTGACCGTTGGAAGGTGCATCCATGGCCATCTAGCCCTATCCATACACTAAAGGAAGTCCCACTATAGAAGACATACTCAAGATGAAGTCCCTTGGGCTTGGTCTCTCCTTGAGGACCTCCAAGGCAAGGGAACTCCTCCCCTCCCTGTCAGCCCCAGGCCCTCCTTGAGATAGCCTATTTCACTCTTGAATAACCTTCAGCTTGCCCAAACTAGCCTCTCAGCACCTTCTCTCCTCTTGGCCTTCTGGGGCCAAACAGAGCTAGAATAATCCTTGCCAACTACTCCCCCCTCCAAGTCTTCTCTAGACTGTCAAGATCCCTTTGGACCCCAATCGTGGTGTTCCCTAGGGTGTTAGCAAGGTCTTCATTGCCTTGGGCCCTCACAGCCTTGGGTCATCTGCCCATTTGATGAGCCCACTGTCTAAGCCTTCATCCAAGTCCTTGGTAAAGATATAAAACAAGGCCAAGAACAGCGCTCTGAGGCACTCCACTGGCCACCGGCCACACTGAACCATCAGCTTATGGAGCTGCACTGGTGGTATGAGACCACACAGAGTCCAAATAAGGAAACACTAGGCATTGCGCAAACTAAAAGCTAAGTGGTAATCCCTGTGCAGCAGTGAGCCTTCAGGTTGGGCCTGCTCCATTGCTTCTCTGGCTTGGCTCCTGGCTGCCCAGAACAGCCACATCGTCAGAGGAAGCTCAACCAGAAACAGCTGACATGTACTGGTGGGGGGCGATATGGTGCAATGGAAAGAGCATTAGCTCCAGATTTAGATTATGTGGGTTCACGTTCTGCCTCTGATGCTTACTGTCTATGTGCCCTTGGCCAGGTCCCTTCCTCTCCCTGGGCCTCAGTTTCCCCCTCTGTAAAACAAAGGGACTGGACTCAATGGTCTCTGAGGTCCCTTCCAGCTCTAAGCCTAGGATCCTATGTGTGACTTTGGCCAAGTCTCTCCCCCTCTCTAGGTCTCAGTTTCTCCCTTTGTAAAATGGGGGGAGGGGTTGGACTAGCTGGCCTCTAAGGGCTTTGCCAGCTCTAGATCTAAGAGCCTATGATGTAAGTGATTTTAATGTTTGCACAATGCATTCTAAACTTGATTTCACTGTATCCTCACAACTCCATGAGAAGTAGGAATTATGGGTACTATTTTTATTCCCATTTTGGAGGGCAAGAAACAACTCAAAAAGGTGAGTTGACTCGCTCAGGATCACACAGCTATCAAGGAAGGATAGAAGCAATAAGGCAGAATTTACCCCAGGTCTTTCCTGAGTCCAGGCTCAGCAATTCATCCACTATGGTATACTGACTGCCTCAATACTCATAAAACTCAAACCAGAATGGGCTTTGATTTAAGTAGGTTCTGATTTGGGAGGCAGAGTTGTTTGAAAGTTTTGACCTATGATTTCACCGTGGTGGGGAACTCCAGGTGTGAAAAGTCATGACTGAGCTGGCAACTACTCAATAATGTCTAGTTTTAAGAGACTTTGCCTGAAGTTTGTTGTTACTCAGGTGGTTTTCAGTGGTGTTCAACTCTTCATGACCCCATTTAGGGTTTTCTTGGCAGAGATACTAGAGTGATTTGCCATCTCCTTCTCCAGCTCATTTTACAGATGAGGAAACTGAGGCAGACAGGGTGAAGTGACTTGCCCAGGGTCACACAGCTAGTGAGTGTCTGGGGCCAGATTTGAACTCAGGTCTTACTAACTTCAGGCAACTATCCACTGAACTACCCAGCTGCCGTTTTGCCTAAAGTACTAAGAGATTAAATAACTTACCCATGGTCATAGAGCTAAGAAGTACCTGACCTTAGACCTTCATGATTACAAAGCTGGCCTTATATCCACTTCACCAAGCCATCTCTCAGACTGTCCAGAAGTGACAGACACAGTTGCCAAATAGTTTTCCCACAATCCTCAGCAATCCAAAAACCTCACAAAGAAGAATTGAGACAGATATGGAACAACTATAGCTGAAGCCATAAAATCAGGAAATGGATACATCATACAAAGTTTAAAAAAAAACACCTCATGAAATAACATAGACCATGTCACCTCTGATCCTCATGACCTCTCAAACCTCTCAAAACAGAAATTACATTCTAAAGATAAATAACCGCAGTTGTCTCCATGGTTAAGGACATTGGTGTCAAACTCAAGTAGAAACAGGGTTCACTGAACCAAACAAAGATACGTTTTGACCGCATATTGACTTAGAAAACCACATATTAACATTATTTATGTTCTATTGTACTTTTATTTATTTTGTTTTATATTTCCCAATTACGTTCTTGTCTGGTTCAGGTTGCACTTGGGAGTATTGTGGCCCACATGTTTGCTGCCTCCTTGGCCACCAGGAACCCAGATGAAGTTTAAAAAAACCTGAACTAATGCCTATCTTGAGTTAACTCATGACTCCCTTCAAGCCACATTTAGACATACTATAAACGTAATGCCTCCCCTGGCTTCCTTCAAAACTCTAGCCAAATTCTAGCTTCTGCAAGAGGCCTTTCCCAGTCTACCCACTACTAGTACCTTCCCTCAGAGATGACCTCCCGCTAACATTGTATATATCTTGGATATGCTTAGCTGTTTTCATGATACCTACCTATCCCCATTGGAATGTGAATGCTTTTGCCTTTCTTTGCAGCCTCAATGCTTTGCAAAATGCCTGGAATACCATAAGTTCTTAATAAATGCCTGATGATGATATTAATATGATAAAATTATGTTATTATATCAGTAGATAAAGAAAATTCCTTTGACAAAATATGGCACCCATTTATATTAAAAACCTGAAAATGAATAGAAATGGACTTTTCCTTAGTATGGTAAACAGCATCTAACTCAAACCAAGCGCTAGTATTATTTGTACCAGAGAAACACTAGAAACTCTTCCATCAAGATCAGGGGTAAGAAATCCTAGCTCTAAAAATGACAAGAGAAGAAATTAAAGGCATAAGCACAAGCAAAGATGAAGCAAAATTTTCTCTGCAGGCATTGTGTTGGTTTACATAGAGCATCACAGAGATTCAAGGGAAAAACTAAATGCGCTGTGTTCCAGCTGGCTGATTGCTTCCTCTCTCCTTCAGCTCTTGACTGCTCTCTCCAACTGCCTCTTACCTCTGCTCCAACCATTCCACAAACTCCTCCCACCATAGGCTTCATGGCATCACGTGGACCAGAACTCAGGTGCCTACCATTGGCTCCAGTCCTAGCCACTCCGCCCAGAACCCTGAGGGCCCTGCCCCTAAAGCCCACTCAGATGGCCAGGGAAGATTTTCCCATTCACTAATTGCCTTTACAGAAGCCCTTGAGGAGAAAGGGCCTGCTATCCCCACTACTGCTGCCACCACTAATTGCCACTGGTGGGATAGTCCAAACAGCCTTAGCTAGAGCAGCAGCAAGGTATCTTGAAGGAGAGACTGGACAAGGCCAGCCAATCAACCCCACTATACATTAGGTGGATACAGACCAGGACTCTGCACCCAATAGTCCCCGGAAGAGCAGTGCCCTCTAGACCTAAACTTTTTCCACTTCCAACCCTTTCAGCACTTCTTAAACTGTCCGGACCCACAGTTTAAGAAGTCTGCATCTAGACCACCGGCCTTGCTCCCATTCTGACACCTGAAGCCAGGGGAGCAACACTTGTGGAGAGATGACTTGGCAACTGCTTCTGCAGCCACAGCTACTAGAGACCCTGAAAAGAAAGTTGACAACTTCAAAGTTCTTGGCATATTCAAATGGCTCAAGTTCATAAATGGATGTGGCTTTACCAATGGAAGTGACACTAAAGATGCTTTTCCATCTGCTTTGCTGCTCTACCCTAAACACTGCTGGGCTTTTCCACCAAACTTGCAGCTCAGACATTTTATATCTGTTATCTTCCTTTATTAGAATGTGAGCTCCTTGAGAGCAGGGCCTGCCTTCCTTTTCTATTTGTATCATCTATGCACATAGTAAGAGCTTAATAAATGTTTTCTTCCTTCCTCCCTGGCTTATTCTATATCTACCAGACTGTGTTGCCTCTCAGAAATAAATAAGCAAAGGGAGACTTAAATCATCAGAGGGATATTCATTGTTCATGGTTGGACCATGGCAACAGAATAAAAATGATATTGCCTAAATTAATTTACCAATTGAATGATATACCAGACTACCAGGGAGCTACTTTATAGAAATAGAACAAAATAATAAAAAGTTCATTTGGAAGAATAAAAGGTCTGGAATAACAAGAGAAACACTGGGGCAAGGAGGTGGTGGTGGAAGGAACAAAAGGGAGAATCTCACTCAGACTTCAAACTGTATCGAAATACCATAACCATAACTATTGGTACTGGTTGAAAAGGAAAAGTGGAAGTCTAGACTTCAGATCTTTGAGAACCCAGGCTTACCTGGGTTACCTCCATATTACAACATGGCATTTAAGCTATTTTTAAATTAGCTACTCTAGTTTGAAAGTCATGTTGGAAAACTGCAATTCAACCATAGCCTAGGAAAATAAATTACAAAAAAAGAAATAAACTTCACTCAATCCCTGCTATGCTAGAGAAACCCCCTCCTCCAAATGATCCTAGGAGAAGCCCCCCAAAATACAGGATTTCTCAGCTGTGGCCTCTTTCCAGCTAAAACCAGGTCCCTGTGCCCAGTGCTTATGAGCCCCCACTGTTTCCTTTTACTCTTGATGTTTCAAAGCTAATGACTAAAATCTGAAGCAAAGACATTTAATGAAACAGACAGACTGACAATGACATGGAGTAAGATCAACTATCAAACCCTTTTGTACTTCCTTTCAAAATTATTGCCATTGACTCCCCTACACATCTCCCAGGAAACACTAGATTCATTCCTAATGAATGCCTTGGTCTTCCCAACGCAATGGAATGGAGATACAGCAGTCACTCATGAGAGGATTATGTTTTCCAGGAAATCCCCCCTTTCTGGCTAGAAGGGGAAGGGAAGAGAATAAGCATTTATAGAGGACCTACTGTATGCCAGGCACTGTGGTATGTGCCTTAATAAATATTTTCTCATTTGATCCTTACAACAATCCTAGGAAGTAGCCATTATTATTATCCCCATTTTATAAGTTGGGGAAACCGAGGTACACAGAAGTTAAATGACTTGCCCAAAGTCACACAATATGTTCCTGAGGCCAAATTTGAACTCAGAGTTTCCTGAATCCATGCCTAGTGCTCTATCCACTGCACCATCTTGCTTCTTCAAGGCCAGAGACTTCCAAATCTGAGACTACTAGATAGCCAATCTTTAGGAACTCTCACCACTTACATGGGCTTCTCCAAACCTTGTGCTAGGAACTTGATATGGTCCAGGAGCTCACCTCTTAGACTGCATGAGTAAGTGAGCACATCTGCATCTTCCCCAAGGAAGCCATTGAGTAGTCACGGGAGGTGTTTGTGTTGGGAGAAGGGGACAGGAACTCAGTTCAACCCTTAGATCTGCTGAGAGGGCCAACGGGGTCAGAAGACTCCCTTTGTAAAGCAGTGGCTAATGTTGTCTTCACACGCTTTGGGTAGACAGGGATAACAATAGTACCCACCTCACATCTAGGTGATCCTCTGGGTAGTTCTGGGCTTGGAGTCAGGAATATCCAAGTTGAAATCCAGCCTCAAGCACTTACTAGTTGTGTAACCCCGGGCAAATCACTTCACCCTGTTTGCCTCAGTTTCCTCATCTATAAAATGAGCTGGAGAAGGAAATGGCAAACCACTCTAGTATCTCTGCCAAGAAAACCCCAAATAGCGTCATGACCAAAACGAGTGAACAACAGCAAAAGGAGGCTGCTTTCTGAAAGTTTGTCCCACGATAGTGGGAACCGATAATTGACCTTGAGGTCAGCCCTCATCAATGGAATCCATCCTCAAGAGCGCATGTACATTCCCTCCACAGGAAGGAACACAGGCTCAAGTCAATAAGGGGTCAGCACCATACATAAGGCTTCATGAAGCATCTTAAGACATATACCTAAAAATTCTTTACACTGGCAATTCTTAAACTATTTGGTCTCAGGACCCCGTTATACTCAAAAATTATTAAGGACCACCCCATCCAAAGAGCTTTTGTTTATGTGGGTTCTATCTATCCATATTTACCATACTAGAAATTAAAATACATTGTTATTATGAAGATAGTTTATTATCAAACAGGCCACCCATTCCAGTTCCTGGACCACACCTTGAGATTTATCGCTTTATATCATTTAGAAGAGATGTGGTTTTGCATGACAGTACATGTATAACCTATATTGGATTGCTTACTATCTCAGGGAGGGAGGAATAGAATTTGGAACTCAAAACTTAAAAAAACCCAAAGGTTAAACATTGTTTTAACATGTAATTGGGGAAAAATGAAATATTATGTATTACAGATTTAAAATAAAAAGAGGAGATATGGAAAGGGAGAAAAATGGCCCAGCCAGCTCTCCCTTCCCATAGGCTTCTGCCTTTCTTTTCTATCAATACTAGAGGCAGTTAGGTGGTGCAGTGGATAGGGTACTGGGCTTGGAGTCAGGAAGACCAGAGTTCAGAAGTCTCCTCAGACACTTACTTAACTGTATGACCCTGGATAAGTCCCTTAACCTCCATTTGCCTCAGTTTCCTCAACTGTAAATGGAGATATTAATAGCACCTGCCTCCCAGGCTTGTTGTGAGGATCCAATGAAATAATCATTGTAAAGTCCTTAGCACAGTATCTGGCACATAGTAGGTGCTATAAAAATGTAGCTACCATTAGCTGATCTGAATAGGAAACACATCAAAATGGGCCAAACTGAGTTTCCCAGGAAGTCTGAGCCCTGGGTTGGGTGGACCAAGGTCTACAGTGAAGGTGGGGTCTGGGTATTGGTGACTGTCCCCTCCCACTGGTTCCTTAGGAGGTTCTGGATGGCCGGAGAACATAATGGAAACCATTCTAGATTGGACATTAAGACCAGGGTTGGAGCTTTAGCTCTGCCACTCACTGGGGGCAAATCATTTTCCCATTTCTCGAATTAGTTCCATCTTCTGTAAAATGAAGGTGTGGGACTAAATCTTTAAGACCCCTCGATATATCAATATGCTATGTCTCTCCCAACTCAGAATCAGATACTTCATGGGATGCGATGCTGCATGGGACATAGAGACGCTGTATGGGACCTATATTGGCAACTGATTGGGAAAGACAGATGGAACTTGACTCAGCTCTCATAAGCCAAGTCTGACGGCCAAAGTAGGAGACTTCTTGCCGAAATTATCCACAGGCTCACCTCAGTTCTTGGCTTCATTTTGGCTGTGTTCCCCCGACCACAGGACTGAGGCACCACCCAAGATTTTCAGCACCCAGCAAAAATGACAACTCCTGTTTCTGCCGGGCTCTGCTCCTAGGTGCCCTGGGAGCTTGGGAATACGATTATTATCATGCCCATCTGACAAGTGTAAAATGAGGGGGTTGTACCAGATGGCCCTGAAATCTGGCTGCCTAAATGGTCCAAGTCTCTCATGGGGACATTTTTGTAGTAAGCCTTTCCCTCTAAACTTCTCCTCCTCCTGACTTCTCTGTCCGTCAATGGCAACCATCCACTCAGTCACCCAGGTGGGAAACCTCAGAGCTATCTTAAGAGTCCTTCCTCTGGGTCTCCTCCTATATCAGAGGATCAAAGGATTTAGCCCCGAGTGGGTCCTTACAGATCATCTAGCCCAAACCTTTCATTTTACAAAGGAGGCTTAGCAAAGGAAGTGACATAGGTACTAAGAGAGCCAAGATTTGAACCCACGTCATTTAACTTCAAAGTCAATACTCTATCCATTGCACCCAAATGCCCCAATCAGTGGCCAAACCTGTCCTCCCCCCATGTTAGTATTTTTACCATGTCTTCTCCTTCTATAGACTCATAGAATGGCTATAAGAGATCTCAGGACATAGAAAGCATCCCGTCCCTCTATTTTACAGATGAGCTGAAGGAGACAGAGAGAAATAACTTAGCCCAGATTATACAACAATATATTGTTCAAAATGAGATGAGAAAGAACCTCATCCAGGGCCATCTCCAGTTGTCCTGATCGATATCTGGCCACTGGACCCAGATGGCTCTGGAGGAGAAAGTGAGACTGGTGACTTTGTACAGCCCTTCCTCACTTAAATACAATTCACTTGGCATGTCATGGCATCACCTTCCTGATGTCATGGTCCTCTTTAAGAACAAAGGACAAATAGCAGCAGCTAAACAACAGAAAGAGCCTAGTTCTCTTGGTGCCTAAGCCAGAGCTCTCCTGACTTCCTCCTCCACTGTCACCATCTTAGTCCAGGCCGCCATGACCTGTTGCCTATGATCTCTTACCTGTGTTCCTAACTCCAGTGTCTCCTTTCTCTAATTCATTCCATGATCACTCCAGATTTATCTTACTACAGAAGCACTGTGAAATCAGAGGCTATGGGTTCAAATCCCATTTCTGACAGTTACTATCTGTGTGACCTTGGGTAAGTCACTTTACCTTCTCAGGCCTCAATTGCCTTTTCTGTACAATGAGGGGGTTAGACTTAGATGTCCTATAAGGTCCCTTCCAGCTTTGGAATTCTGACCATGACTATATCACGCCTTTGTTCACAAACCTTTGGTGATTTGCTACTGCCTTCCAAATGAGGAATTTTTATCCCGGCATTCAAGGCCCTCCACAAGCAATTTCACCCTACTTTTAAGCCTTATTTCCCAGCACTCTCTTTCATCTATTTTATACTCTAGGCAAGTTGGACTACACATCATGTATAAGGATATTATGGTAGAAAGAGCAGTGGACCTGGGTTGAGAAGGACCTGGGTTGAAATCAGAGATCCAACATTCACTCATGGTCTGACCTCTCTCATCCTCATTTTCTTCAGATGTAAAATTGTTATAATACTATGTGCATTACCTGTCTTCTAGGTCTGTTGAGAAGAGAATGGTTTGCAAACATCAAAGCCTGGAGGGGGGGAAAAGAAATAAATATATATTATATGTATATGTGTATATGTCCTGAGGTCTCTTATGGCCATTCTATGAGTCTACAGAAGAGGACGTGGTAGAAATACTAACATAGGGGCCTCTAGGTGGTGCAGTGAGTAGAGCACCAGCCCTGGAGTCAGGAGGACCTGAGTTCAAATCCGGCCTCAGACACTTGACACATTTACTAGCTGTGTGACCTTGGGCAAGTCACTTAACCCCAATTGCCCTGCCTCTCCCCCTCCCAAAAAAGAGCAAAAAAAAAAATAAAAAAAGAAATACTAACATGAGGAGAAGACAGGTTTGGCCACTGATTGAGGTATTTGGTATATACACATGCATACTATGATGATGTGCCATTCTTTCCAGTTTCTAGGTATTTGCTCACATCATCATCTCTATCGGTCTTCTTCTTTCTCCCCTCTTTCTCACCTATTGAAATCTCAACCCTCTTTCAAGGTTGAGCTGAAATGGCGCCTCCTCCAAGAAGGGTTCCCTCCTAAGCTGTCAGAGAGTGACGCTGTCCTCTATGATCACCCCAGGACTTTGTTTTCCTGAGTCTGCTATACTTGCCAGATGCCATTTTGTATTATTGTTGGCGGTGGTTCTTCATTCTTGAAGAAGACCATCACATCAGGAAGGTGATGCCATTGTAGTGATTTGTATCTCATTCCCCAGAAGAGACTTCCCTTGAGAGAAGGGGCTGCATCTGATGTGTCTTTGTGTGTCCCCTATCTCCCAACAGCTTGCCCTGGATGAACGATTAGCAAATGGCTTAATTTGCAAATTTCGGCTCCTCTCCCTAATTCTTTCATTTCACTTTCTCACCGTCCCTGAGAAAACTTTTTCATCCGGTCTAAGCTGCCTTCTTAAATAGAAAAAAAAAACCACACTTGTCTGTTCAGAGCTGGCCTTGTTAGGGGCCTAGTAGGAAAAAAAATCTGTGAACTGAGTGCTTTTACAGCCAATGTTCTAATGCAGGATAAGTCCCTGTTCCTCCCCTCCGAGAAATGAGGCAAGAAGGAAAATGCTGAGAATGAGTGAACTAGAGAATGTGGAACTGGAAGGGATCTTAGAAACAGACAATCAGGGCCAGGCACCTCATTTTGCTCTGAAGGAGGCTTTTAAACACTCTCTGATCCTGGGGACCTTCGCTTCTTGGTACCTGGAGATTGAGAGCCGAGTGTCTGCCCCGGGTGTGGCCAGCTTCCTAGGAGTACTTCATCCTCCATCATATTGGACTGGGGTTCTGGGAAGAATGGGTTTACCCCAGTTGCCAGAGACCCCAAAACTAATGTATTTTCTCTCTGTTACTTGGGACTCAGGAGCGTCAATCAATCAACCAACAAATATTGATTAGGTGCCTATGTCCCAGGCACTCTGCTGGGTTCCGGAATATCAAGAGAAAATGGAAATGGCCCCTTCCCTCAAGAAGCTTCTATTAGAGATGCTGACCCTTTAAGAGGCAGAGGCAGTGAAGGCTCACCCTTTCCTGCTCTCTCTCTGTGCTCTGAGCACAGTCATCATATGATGCTCAACGGTGGGTAGCTCAGTCATTCACTACCCTGTGGCAGAGAAATCCCCTGCCCTAACTCCCCTGATCTCCATACTTCAGAGACGACTATCTGTCAAGGTGAAAATCGTCTCTGCATACTATCATCCCTCTCTGGTGTGACCCTGACCCAGGGTCAGTGCATGGTAAGGTATGACTGGCTACAGGACCAGGAGGCAAAGGAATCAAGGGAAGCTGATAGTGGGTATTTGAAATGGTAAACCATAGGGTCAAGACTATAAAGGGAAAGAAAGGAGGCCATGACTCTTTACCCACTAGTTCTAATGATCATTCTGGAATCCTTGTGTAGAGCAGGTAGAGGACAGTTATTTATTTCCTCCATGCAAAAGAAATATTGAAAACTACACACCAAACCTCACAATATTCACCCACAAAGACCTAAACCATGATGCAATTAACCCCTATGATATTCTCCTGAGAGACTGATGCTTAAAAACTCCAAAATAGGAAACATTTTGTGGCACTGCTGAGTCTATTTCACCTTCACCTCAACTTTCTTTCTTTTATTTTATTTTATTTTTAATATGTTTGGTTTTCAGCATTGATTTTCACAGGTGTTTGAATTACAAATTTTCTCCCCATTTCCTCCCCCCCCCAC
>CM053628.1:48956339-48977108 GCA_028646595.1 Phalanger gymnotis | reverse complement strand
TGCAGCCGTAGTTCTAAAGCTGCCCCACCTCCGCTGCCCCAGGGGCGGTGGCCGAACCGGAAACTCAGTCCCGCAGCTTTTCCCACTGACCTTCTCTGTTGTCTTTGCTCTTTGTGGGTTGAGAGGTCTGGTAGATGCCACAGCTCAGTAATTCAGGAGCGTAGGGCACTCTCCGCTCAGCTGCTGGTCTGGTTGGTCTGCGCCGTGCACACTGGGCTCAGCTCCACTCCCCTCAGCTGGGAGCTGGAAGCTCCGTGCGCGACAGACCTTACCCAGAGACCATCCAGGCTGTCCTGGGCTGGAGCCCTGCTTCCCTCTGCCACTTTGTGGGTTCTGCAGCTCTAGAATTGGTTCAGAGCCATTTTTAATAGGTTTTTGGAGGGACTTGGTGGGCCAGTCACTGCTTCCCAGCCGCCATCTTGGCTCCGCCCTCACCTCAACTTTCTACTGTCTGAACAGCCCCCTCAAGGTCCATGTCTTCTGGAAAGTTGATGCATGGCTTAGCGTCATCCTTCTGTTTGAGGAGGTGAGTTAGGGGGTGTCTACCCCAAGTACCCCATCTACCCCAGCAGAATGGGCAGATGAGAACAATTTGTTCCAATGGCCATGAAGGTGGCTGAAGCCAGTGCTGTGGAGCTCTCAGAGCTTTGTCAGACATCAAAGATGACAATGTCACCCCTACATCCCAAGCCATCACCAGTTAAGACGTTTGTCCTATCACTGGACTCCAATGACTCTAGGAGAGGGAGGCTGATGACTTTGTGCAACTCTGCCTCACTTAAATCCGATTCACATAGGAGTCAAGACATCACCCCATGATATCATTGCTCGTCTTTGAAAATGAAGGACAAACAACAGCTTCTCTAAGAACAATCTGCTATAGGAACCTCCTGTTAACAGTAAGGTCTGACTGAAGAATCTGGGAACTCTTGAGTTCCTAAGGTAGCTACTTCCAACATGGCTCTCATGGGATTGCTCTTCAGTCACTTATGCTCAGAGAAAGAAATACAAAACAGAAGAGGCAGCTAGGTCCTTGAGATTCCATGTCAGGCTCCCCTAGGCAGTACCTGTATTTGATTTACATCAAATGTGTGAGTAGCTGCTAGAGGGTGGCAAGGAGGCCCTTTCCCTGACTCAGAGAATCCCTATGTGCTCATGTCTGGAGATGAGAAGAGAGAGAGAAAGCACATGTAATAGATAGGAGAGTCACTCCTTTTGAGTCCAATGAATGAGTCCTTCTTTTTGGCTTAGTGGCCAACCCTTTTTCACAAAGCACTCTGTTATGGGCCAGCGTAGATCCACAAGAAGCAAGGACCAATAAGGCAATTGCTTCTTCATCCCAAAGTACAAACCCTTTAACATTAAGCATATGTATCACTGGAAGCGGGGAGGGCTCAGCATGAGCTCTTTGGAGTGGCCTCCCCAGACCCATCCCTCTTAATACTCTATTGCTCACAACTTCCCCTTTATCCTAGATCTCTTCAGTTCTCACTCTTTCTAGCTTCTTGAACTACTTGAGAACTTGGATCTCCCCAGGAAACAGTTTCCCAGGCTGCTGGTACTGAGTGCCCCTTCTCTCTCGGCCAAGAAGAAGAATGGGCATGGTCTCCAAGTCTCACCCTTAATTCCTTCTACTGCACCCATCTCATCATATTCTAGTTCAGATATTCACCACCTCTCAACTAGACTATTGCAAGAATCTCTTCACTGGTCTCCTTGCTTTCAATCTCTCCCCTTCCCAACCCGTCCTCAATATAGGTCTGACCATATCACTCCCCTGCTCAAGAGATTTCAACATCTCCTTTTGCCTCTAGGAGTGAATGCAGATGCCTCCATGTGACCTCTGAAGCCCTTCACAATTGGACCCTAACCTACTATTCTTCATTGATTATATGTTATAGCTCCTCTTGGACACAATTCCGTTCCCTTCCTCCTCACTTGGGCTTCTTGGAACCTTAAGCTCCCTACAAAGCACAGCTCAATGGCCACTTCATTCAGAAGGCCTTTCCTAATTCACCTAGTTGTTAATGACCCAGCATCCCCTTACTCGCAGTCCCTGGAGATTCCACTATATTTACTTTGCATATATCCCACATTGACTTATCTGGGAACATGCTGTACCGCCTTGGTAGAATGGAAGTCTTGAGGGCAGGGCCTGTCTGACAGGACAGAATAAATGGCTCACACCAGAGAACCATATCCCGCAAGCCATTTATTCAGTCAGTCCACTTCATCATAGCAGCAAGGAACCCAAAACATTCAATACACAATATAACGACCTGGAGCCTTGCCATCCCAAAATGTTTGTATCCCTAATACAGTGCCCAACACATAGTAGGTCCTTAATAAGTATTTGCTGATTGGTTGATTGATTCATCTTCATCACCCTATCCAACTCCTGGCCAAAGTACTCTATAGCCCTCTAGGAATATATATTCATTCATTCTCTCTCCCCCCCTCACTCCCCTCTCTACATACTTTTCTTTCCTCCTTCCCTTTCTCCCTTAGTCTCTCTCTTCTTCCCTCACCGTCTCATTCTCATCCTCTCTGTAGCTCTCTCTCTCTCAATGAGGTCTTTATTGGAGAAGTTTGCTTCAAAAAATTTTTTTCCATACTTACTATTGCTAACCGTATTTCTATCTATCCTATTCCCCCACCCCCATTTATTCTGTTCTCACTCTTCTTTCATCCTGTCCCTCCTCAAAAGTGTTTTGCTTCTGATTACCCCTTCCCCCAATCTTCCCTCCCTTCTATCAGTCTCTTTCTCTTATTCCCTTCTATTGTCCTGTAGGGTAAGATATACTTCTATACCCCATTGCCTGTGTATCTTATTTCCCAGTTACATGTATAATTTTTAACATTTGTTTTTATAACTTTGAGTTCCAAAATTTCACCTTTCCTCCTTCCTTACCCACCCTCATTGAGAAGGCAAGCAATTCAATATAGGTTATACATGTGTAGTCATTCAAAACACTCCCTAACAGTCATGTTGTTTCCTTTCACCCTGTCCCTCCTCAAAAATGTTTGCTTCTCATTACCTCCTCCCCCATTCTACCCTCCCTTCTATCACCTTTCCTCTTATCCCCTAATGTATCAGTAAGGCAATAATAACAATGTAGATGATAATTGTCAAAATGCCTATGTAGTTCTGTATCGCAAAGTACACAAGACTCTACATGCAGAAGGCAGAAGAAGTAAACCATTTATTCAGACACCAGAGAACCATATCCCACAAGCCATTTATTCAGTCAGCCCACTTCATCATAACAGCAAGGAACCCAAAACATTCAATATACAATATAACAACCTGGAGCCTTGCCATCCCAAAACCTCTCCAACCCCCTGCTGGGGTCTTCCCCAAAACAAAGTCACAGTACAGCTAAGTCAGCCTGTTCAGTTCTAACAATTACGAGGGCAGCCATTGGCAGCCATTAGTAGCCATACCTTCTCTCTCTCCCTCAGCATTTCCTGTGACATAACTTCCTTTTCCTGCCAGGAAGCTCCTCCCACCACATGTAACTTAGGCTTCCTGTGATGTAAGTAGGTCATATGGCTTATTAATGGGTGGGAAAGATCTTCAAATCTAATTGCTACTACATTCGGCCCCAAGATCTTTCTTATCTATTACACAGGGCAATGGGAATTCTGGGATAACTGGTCTCAACAGAACTTTATACAACAATATAACAGGGATAACACAAGATAAGCATATAAAACAGTGTCATCATTCTTCCCTTGAATGAATAGGGCTCAAAATCTTGAGGTAAGAGGTGAAGGTCTTGTCCTCCAAAGCTTTTTCCTGCTGAAATTGGACATAGAGCTGTCCCTGCCCCAAAAGATAAAAAGTCCTATTCAAGAGACCAGTCCTTTAGCAAGCTGGCATCTGGAACTCAGTTGACATCAGGTCTAAGGAGGACACATCACAGTCGTGGACAGGTCCAGAGATGACATATGAACACATCAGAGGGTGACATCTGGCTTAAGCAATCAGGCACCTGCAGGCAGATGGTAATAAGCCTGCAGGAAACAAATCTCACAAACAAATTTAATAGACAAAAGTCAAAAAGAAACAAAGTGACTATCATAGCCTCATTCACGATAGAATATGTGAGTCAATGGTACAATTTCATAATGATTTTCTCCTGTGTAGACCACTGTTAGAGTATTGTCTTTCCTGTGTGCTATAATTTTCTGCAGCCTTTGGAACGTCATCCAGCTTCTGCTTTACCCATACTTTGGCTCCCAATTTTATTCTATCGGTAGAACCAAATCCTTCCTTTCCCCTGATAGTTATCTTGGAAGGAGGGTCAGTTTTCACAAGAGGTATTGTTTCACAAGGAATAATAATCAATTGAACTATCCTATAATTTTTACACAACCGTATAGGTTCTTCACCTAAATTCTGGAGCGTCACGATAATTTCTCCTTGATAACTAGAATCTATCACCCCAGCCAATACATGTATTCCTTGAGCTGCTAATCCTGGTTTAGGTAATACCCATCCAAAATGATTCTTTGGGATTCCCATGCACATCCCAGTAGAGATTTTTCTTATCTCTTTTCTATCCAACCAAAAGTTCTCTAAACAATGTATATCATGTCCTGTCAAACCAGGTATTCCTGGATACGGTGGTAGGACATCTTCCCTCACAGTCCAATACTCAATATTTTGGATCTTATGTGTTTGCTGTTTTCTAGCTTGCAGATTCAGAGTCATCATTCTGGCCAGAGGCGTACTTCCTCCTAACGGTCTATTATTCAAATTACATAAAGCAGTGAACAAATTATCATTCCAATGTTGATACGAATTATTAGAACTTAACTTTCTTAACTGTTCTTTCAACAATCCATTCATTCTTTCTATCAATCCAGATGCTTGTGGATAATATGGAATATGATATATCCACTCTATATTATTGAATACACAATATCTCTTCATCTCATGACATTTGAAATGTGATCCATTGTCACTTTGAATCAGCATTGGGATTCCATAATATAGACTTATAATATCTAGAGTTTTACAGGTGTTTTTCTTATAAAGACAAGGCACTAGTACACCTGAGTAGGTGTCAACACAAGTACATGTAAATTTGCACCTTTTATCTTGGGGTAGTGGTCAAATATAATCTATCTCTCAAATCTGGGCTGGAACTTTTCCCCTTGCTATTTCTCCAGTTAATAGCCGAGGAACAGTTTGTTCCTTTTCCAATTGACATATGTGACATTCCTCTGTTACTTGCTTTAACAATGAATAAGAGATACTAATACCTCGATCTTGTGCCCACCGGTGTGTGGCTTGGACCCATTTTGCTAGGCCATCAGTTGGTATCGAAGTAGGGACAATATGTTCAGTAGCAATCTTTGCTAATTGACCAGCATGTGCAACGTACTCACATTCTGGTGTAGCGAGGGGCACGTGAGCGTCTACGTGAAAAAACTGACAAATTAGTAACCAAAGACATGCTCCATATATCTTCCCATAGTTCTTTTCTCCAAACTTGTTTACTATGAATTTCCCAATTTTGGTTTTTCCACATTGGCATCCATGTAGCTAACACATTAGCTACTGCCCACAAATCAGTGAATATATGACACCATCCTCCTTTCTCTGTTTTAATAGCTTGATGTACTGCCATAAGTTCAACATATTGACTACTTCAACCTATCCCAGTACTTTCCAAAGTTCTCTTAGTACGTGGGTTATACACTACTGCTTTCCAATGTCTTTTACGGCCCAAATATTTTGCCGTCCCATCTGTAAACTATGCGTGTTTCTTCTGTTCTTCAGTTAGTCCATCACATCCATTATTGTATCAACTGTTGCCTTGGTTCAGAGGTTTTGTCTTTTATATCAATGTCAATGCTTGCGATGGATTCACATAGAGCAGAAACTCCACTTTTGCCTGTCTTCGATCTATTCTGAATATACCATTTCCATTTAATTATGGTAACCTCTTGTGCGTGTCCAATTATGTGAGATGCTGGGGTACTCATTACCCAAGTCATAATCGGGATTCCAGACCTCAATATCACTTCGTAGCCCAGAGTCAGTTGTTGCAGCTAACGACTGCTTTTCGAAAGGTGTATATTGTAATCCAGATGAAGGTAGTTTCCTTGACCAAAATCCTAAGGGTACATTTCGGCTTTGTTGTTTCTGCCATAAACTCCAATTTACATAGTCATCCTGTACAGTCACTTGCAATTCCACCAGTCCACTTTGCATAGGCCATAAATCCAGAGCCAATGGTATAGCATCTTTAGTTTCTTCAAAAGCTTTACTCTGTTCAAGTCCCCAATCAAATTTATATTTTTTCCTGGTAACTTTATATTAGGGTTTCAAAATTTGTCCAAGATGTGGGATGTGATGCCTCCAATATCCAAATAATCCTATGAACTTTTGGGCCTCCTTTTTATTGGTGGGGATAGGAAAATCTTGAATCTTCTGTCAAGCTTGTGGGAGAATTTCTTGCAGTCCTTTATTCCATTGTATACCCGACAACTTTACAGTTTGAGTTAGTCCTTGAATCTTTGCAGGGTTAATTTCCCATCCTTTGCTTTTCATATGCTTAATTAAAAGTATCAAACTCTTCTCTATTTATTTTACAGTTTCTCCCTGTATGAAAATATCATCTGTGTAGTGGGTAAGCTGTACAGCAGGTAACTTTAATTCATCCAAATGTTCAGCCACAATCCTATGACAAATAGTTGAGCTGTGCAGATATCCTTGTGGCAATAGTGTAAAAGTATATTGTTGGCCCTGCCACGTGAAAGCAAACTGGTCCTATTGTTTGGAGTCTATTGGGATCTTAAAGAAAGCATTTCTTAAAGAAATCAATAACTGCATATCAAGTCCCATCATATTTCTGGATCCTTTCTATTAAGGTAACAGTATCTAGAACAACAGCATGCAAGGGTGGAGTCAATTTATTCAACTGTCTATAATCCACTGTCATTCTCCATGTTCCCTCTGACTTTTGTACTGGCCATACAGGATTATTCCATTGAATGGTTGTAGGTACTAACATTCCTGCTTCAACATATTCCTTTATAGTATTGGCAATTTCATCTTGCCCACTTGGCACACGATACTGCTTCAAAGTAATTACTTTAGAAGGTTCAAGTAAAGTAATTGGGTCCATCTTTATTTTTCCCACTAAAACTGTATTAATTCCTATCTTCCTTACTGCAAATTGATATCTCCCCTCAGGCAAATTCAGTCATGCCTTTCAATATATCTATTCCAATGATGTATTTAGAAATGGGTACAATGACCACAGTATATTCTTTCTTAGGCAATTGTCCAATTTTCATCATCGGTTTCACTTATTTGGCTAATATTTCAGCCCCTACTAGTCCTGTGATGGTAATAGGATTTCCATGCTTAAATTTGTCAGGGTTTCCATAAATCAAGCTGTCCTCTGCCCCAGTGTCTATCAATGCCCTAGTTATAGTATTTGATCCATTCTTCCAATATATAGTCAGATTAACATGAGGTCTGTAATCCCGTCTGTGTGTTTCTTTAATCTGAACTGGGGCTTGGTCTGTTCCCTAGTCTCTTTGAAGGTGTGACTCACTTGGATACAAGGGTTCAAGATCTGTAGGATTTGTAGGGGCAGTTCTTACTTCTCTCTTCTGTTTGCTATTAAGCCCCTTATCTCAGTACATTTTGTATAGCTCATTAGTTGGAATACCATCTATTCTTCTAAAATCTACTCCTGCTTTCAACAGACCAGTAAACATTTCTTTCCTTGTCACTCCATGCTGAATCCATTGGCTATGTACCCTTCTTTCCCGAGGAAGACAGGTAATGCACATAGTATTATAACAATTTTATATCTGAAGAAAATGAGGATGGGAGAGGTCAGACCATGAGTGAATGTTGGATCTCCAATTTCAACCCAGGTCCTTCTCAACCCAGGTCCACTGCTCTTTCTACCATAATATCCCTCTACGTTATGGGTAGGCAACTTGCCTAGAGTATAAAATAGATGAAAGAGAGTGCTGGCAAATAAGGCTTAAAAGTAGGGTGAAATTGCTTGTGGAGGGCCTTGAATGCTGGGATAAAAATTCCTCATTTGGAAGGCAGTAGCAAATTACCAAAGGTTTGTGAATGAAGGCGTGACATAGTCATGGTCAAAATTTCCCCAGTCTCCTAAGTCACTTAACTGTGAAATCTTATCCAGCACCTCTGAAAGAGGGTTCCTGACTTCCGCAATGAGCAGAGTCAGAAACACATGTTTATAAGTGGGGGGGGGGGTGTGCCATCTTAACTATCGAATTCCTATGAGAGACTCCCAAGGGAGTTTCACAATAAACTTCGGCATTCCCCAACATAATAGCAGTCTTTGTTACCTCCTCCTTTAACTTTCTTGTATAGTCCCTAATTGAATACCAGGGTCTACCTGCAGTAGGCCACATAGTATCGGCAGGATATTCCTCTTTACAGCCTGTCACAGCCAAAGCCAACAAATTGGCTGTTTGGTTATTTCTTTGCAAATGATAACCTCTAGAAGCTTGCTGTACAAAAGAATTCTGACTAACGCTTATGAATCTCATACAATCCACAGAATCTACAGACATTCCTGTGGCTCCTTCATCACTGATTCTCACCATCCAACATACTAATGATTCTCCCATTCTATGGGTGAACCTACTCCAGATATCTGTGATTTTCTGCTGCGTAAAATCCTCCAAAATCTCCCTAAACTGATTATGATGATCTTGCATTTCCTGTCTCCTCTGCTGCATAGGACGCATTTCTCTTCGAGAGTGTAACAATGTCTTACTCTGTCTGTGAGAAGTACCATGCGACAAACTATGGCCTCGCACCTGAGATTCTTACATTGTATCCTCCTGTCTAGATTCTCTGCCCCTGTTACCATGGTAACCAGACTGCCTGCTAGGCTTGACCTCAGCTGAATTGAGGTGCCCTCTTGACCTCCTTGGATCCCTCTGCCTTGCAGCTGAATTTACAACAAGGCTGTTAGCTTCCTGCTGTTCTGCTACCTGAGTTTCTCCATCTTGCTGTGGTACAGGAGAAGCACTTGGACTTGAATTATCAGACATTCTAGCAACTGTCTGATTCTTTTCTTATAATAGTCTGTTTCTGCTTTCACATACAATACGATAGGCTGTGAGTAAAATCCAGCCTCATGTAGAGATTGCTCTTGGGATCCCCATTCCTGGCTCAATAGTAACCTCTCTGAGGCATTGCTCCAAATCTCTAGGTCCTCCACCCTGTAGCTTCCACTTCCAATACTCACAGAGACCAATGCCCTTAGACCATTCCCTTGCTAGGGAGCAATATTACATCCTCCCATCCTGGGTTAACCATTTCTTCTTCTAAAGTCCTTCTACCACTAAACAGAGATCTTATACCTCGCAATCCTGTTCATGATGCCAAATAATGTATCAGTAAGGCAATAATAACAATGTAGATGATAATTGTCAAAATGCCTATGTAGTTCTGTATTGAAAAATATACGAGACTCTCCACATAGGAGGTAGAAGAAGTAAACCATCTATTCAGACACCAGAGAACCATATCCCACAAGCCATTTATTCAGTCAGCCCACTTCATCATAACAGCAAGGAACCCAAAACATTCAATATACAATATAACAACCTGGAGCCTTGCCATCCCAAAACCTCTCCAACCCCCTGCTGGGGTCTTCCCCAAAACAAAGTCACAGTACAGCTAAGTCAGCCTGTTCAGTTCTGACAATTATGAGGGTAGGTATTAGCAGCATTAGTAGCCATAACTTCTCTCTCTCAGCATTTCCTGTGACATAATTTCCTTTTCCTGTCAGAAAGCTCCTCCCACCACATCAAATTAGGTTTCTTGTGACATAAGCAGGTCACATGGCCTATTAATGGGTGGGAAAGATCTTTATATCTAATTGCTACTATACCTTCCCCCCCACTTTCCTGTAGGTAAGATAGATTTCCATACTCAATTGAGTGTGTGTTATTCCCTCCTTAAGCCAATTCCTCTGAATTTTCTTTTTTTCAAGAAGTTCAGTAGCCTTGGCTCAGAGCCTTCCTCTTCACCTCAACCTCTGCCCTCATACTTGGGTACTTAACCACACATATTATTTTCAATACCCTGGTCTCCCAGTTCATCTACCTCCATCGTCATTCAATCTCAGCCATGCAACAATGATCAGACCCTGGATCTTATCATTCCTCATAATTATTTCAACTCCATAATTGACAACTCTGAAATCTCTCTATCTAGCAATAACTTTCTTTTCTTCCTTTTCTCCCTCTGTCTCAATCCTCCTAAATATATTCTTTTTTCCCACCATGACTTCTAGTCTCTCCATCCTTCCCTGTTTTCCCAGTTGGTCTCTTGTATTCTCATCGCCTTTCCTTCCCTTCACAATCTTGAACGTATGGTTTACCATTTCAAAGCCCCACTAGTGCCCTTGATTCTTGCTCTTCTCTTCTCCAGTCCCTCCACCATATCATTCCCTCTCTTTCTCTCATTTTCAATTTCTTCCTATCCCCTGGCTCTTTCTCTGATGCCGCTAAACACTTTCACCATCATCATCATCATTATCATCAACCTTCACCAGACCCTACTATCCCAATGATTCGTCTCTTATCTCTTCCCCCTTCCACAGCCAAATGCCTAGAAAAGAGTGTTTCCTACTAGGTTGTAGTCCTCTGGATTTCTCCATCATGACCTAGAAACCTTTTCGTCCTGGAAGCTCACTTCGGCCTCAGAACTCACACCTCAGAAGAATCCTCTGCCCCTGGGACCCCCTCCTCTGATTGGATAGCTCCTTCCTCTCTGTAGCTGTTAAAGCTAACCACCTGTTCCTTCTGGGATATTCATCTGTCTTAATTCTCCCCTTCTCCATCCTCTTGACCTGACTGACCCAGTAAATGTAAGTGCCCAGACTCTGCCCTGGGCCCTCTTCTCATCTACCTCCACGCTCTTACTTGCTAATCTTAACAGCTCCCATAACATTCAATGATAATCTCTATAGAGTCATCTCTCAAATCTACAAATTCTGCCCTAATGTCTTTCCTAAACACCAGCTGAACAGCATTATGGTTTGGAAACATGCATCAGAATGACCCCAGGGCATATTTAAGTCAACTCCAATAAAACTCTTCCCTCCTCCCAAAGTCTTCTTTTCTGCTGGTGTCAGGCACCAATTACCCAGGCTCACACTCTCAGTTATTCTTCTCTATTTTTGCTTCCTTTTTCCTCACTCTCCACCTAATGATCAATCGGTTTTCATGTACTGTCGGTATTACCTCTACAGCATCTCTTACTAAAAGTTTGTTGAATTGAGAAGGAAACTGAGGCCCTGATAGGAGAAGTCAACTTATGAAGGACCCCAACCCCCCCCCACCCAAGATGAGACACCAGTTAGCTCAGAATATATAGTTAGAATGCCTGACACAGACACCAACTTGCCCGTGATCATGCATTTGTTAAGTGGCAGAGCTAGGATTTGAACTCAGGGCAGCTGGGGTGCAATGACTTTGGAATCAGAATACCCGGGTTTCAATCTCAGGTGGGTTCTTCTAAGTGTGAGTTTAATGTACCCTTCTGGAGCCTCAGTTTCTTCATTCCTAAAAGTAGGGCTTGGATGGGATAGAAAGTCCTACCTCTTCCCTGGCTGCAAATCCATTGTTCTTTTGACTGCATTGGGCTCTAGACAGCTCCTTTACCTCTAACTGTGGAAGGTTTGCAACATGCATGACCTTGTATCAAGGCCTCAACTGCCATCTTTAGTCTGGCCCACTAAGGCACCAAAGAGGGCTTTGAGAGACAGCAGAAAAAGTACTTGGCGAGACAGGACATTGTCCCCAGGCCCTTTAATGATCAGAGTTAAGGGAAATGATTAGTTGGACAGGAACAGAATTCACTGTTTTAAACATGAGAAAAGGCAAGGACCTCCTCTCATGGTTAATTTCCATCTTCTCCTGAATACCATTGCATGATTGGTGTTCTGTTCGACCAAATTCAGGACTGACTCATTTCATGAACCCTCCAGCCAGAGTTTCTTGCCTAGCTCTGTGCTATTTGGGGTTTCCACACACAGCAGCAGCAGCGCCAAAGCAACATTGCTTTGGGATACTCCAAATTCCTTGCTGGGGAATCGTTCGGTTCTCCTTTACCATCCAAGAGTCTTCTCCATCTTTCAGGACACCCTAGGGTGGCATGTGGCAGCAGCATTAGAGGAAAGAGATTCTGATAAAAAGAGATTCCGAGGGCCATTCTTTGGAGTCAGCCTCCAAATAAGCCACAAAGGACGCAAGAGCCCCCAAGACAACACTGCCCCTCACCAATTTACCCAGAAGGCAAAAATATACATTTCTGCTTTCCAAAACAGACATGGATTCCAAGTAGTCTCAGAATCTCCAACTTTCAGATTTGAGCCTGACAAGCACTCCAGTGAGGGGCAAGCTGATTACCTCCAGAGGCATTCTATTGCACTTGGGCACAGCTTGAATTGCTAATGAATTTTTCCTGGCTTCAAGTCCAAGTTGGCATCTTGGCAGCTCTCATTCATTGTTTTTGCTTCTGCCCTTTGGGGTCAAGCAGAACAAAGCGAAACTCTCTACCCTGGAGTAGCCCATGCATGAAAAACTCGAAGATAGCTACCGTCTCCCACCCAAGTCTTCTGCTTCCCCAAGTTAAATATCCCCATTTCCTTCAGCCCATCCTCCTAATGTCATGGAAGGAAGGCCCTTCCCACCAGCCTGGTTGCCCTCCTTCAGATACTCTCCAGCTTTCCTAAATGTTGGTGTCCAAAACTGAATGCACTATTCAGTTTCTAGGTTCTAGAAGCTTTGCCCTTCTCAATGGCTTTGGCTGTCATTTGTTGTTGTTTGGTCATTTTTCAGTCATATTCTACTCTCCATGACCCCATATAAGGTTTTATTTTGGTTGGGATATTGGAGTGGTTTGCCATTTCCTTCTCTAGCTCATTTTACAGATGAGCAAACTGAGGCAAACAGGGTTAAGCGACTTGCCCAGGGTCACACAGCTGTTAAGTGTCTGAGGCTGGATTTGAACTCAGGAAGATGAGTGTTCTATTCATTACAGCACCACCTAGCTGCATATCGTACTGCAAACTCATATTTTGTTTGCAGTCCACTAAACCTCACAGATCACTTTTCAGACAAGTAGCTGGTTAGGCATGCCAACTTGTCTTATATGTGTGAGATTGATTTTTTGAATCTAAATGTAGAACTCGAAATTGATTCCTATCAAATTTCATCTTATTAGATGCTGTCCAATGTTCTGGTCTGCCAAAATATGTCTCACTCTCTCATCCAGGGTATTAACTATCCCTTCCAGCTTTGTATCACCTGTAAATATGCTAATCGGGGCATTTGTGCTTTTTTCAAATTCACTGACAGAATGTTAAAGAGTAAGGGGCCAAACCCAGAACCTTGGGGCAATCTAGAGACATGAGGGTAAATGTTTAACAATCAGCTCTTTGAAAACACAAGTGCACACATTTAATCTGCATTATTGATGTTTTCTATCTCACTTTGTTGAGTCTAGCCAATCAACAAAACAATAAAGATGGGATTTGTAGCATTTTGGGGTGTAACTTGCACTAAAAGTTTAACTTTTGGCTCTCTTGAGCCGTAGGAGCTGGCTGCAGCCCACCCCCTCCTCTCCAGGGGCAATCCACCAAGAATTCCTTCATTAAGAGTTCTAGGGGGAGGAGGACAGTGCTATCAATCTTGGCAAACCTAAAATTATTTTTGTTCAGTGTTTTTCAGTTGTGTCTGACTGTTCGTGACCCCATTTGGGGTTTTCTTGGCAAAGACGATGGAATGGTTAGTTGTTTCCTTCTCCAGCTCATTTTTTTTTTGACAGATGAGGAACCAAGGCAAACAGGATTAAGAGTCACACAGCTAGTAAGTGTCTGAGGTAGGATTGAACTCAGATCTTCCTGACTCAAGGATCCACTGTGACACCTTGCTGCCCCTAAAACCACAGAGTCTCAGAGTTGGAAAGGACCTCAAACAACATCTCATCTAACCTTTGGAATATTCCCAGCAGATAGCCATCCAGATCCTGCTGGCATGGATATCACCATAGGGAACTAATAAACTCGTCAATGAGACAGATGATTCCACTTTTGGCCAACTCTAATTGTTACGACATTTTTACGTACATAGAGCTGATTCAATGTCCAGAAAGTTTGCCTGCCAAATACACAAAAATTTCCTCCATTTCCTTAGCTTATCAAGTTAGCTTTTGTGTTTGTTCAAATTTATTTGCATAACAGACTCAAAGGATTTTTGATGCCCCCAAATAATAACAAGAACTTATATCCACACAGATGTCTGATTTTTTTTTTGAAGGAATCCTCCTGAAATGCATTAGATCACCATGGGGAAATTAAGCAGAGAGGTACATGGACCTTCTGACTCCAAATCAGAGTGAGGCCTCTGACACAGAAGTTGTCCTTGGTGATCAGGATGTAGACATGAAAAAATAGAATTAATCTCAAGGGCATCAGTTACCTGGGACAGCTCTACTCTGGGCTCCAAAGGGCTTGGTGCCGATGGCAAGGAATCTCCCTATGGCGATTTATATTAAGCCTAAATCTGTCTTCCTGTTGCTTCCATCCCTTGCTAACAGTTCTATCATCTGTCAGTCAAAAAACATTTAATTAAGCTCTTACTATGTGCCAGATACTGGGCTAAGCTCTGAGGATATACAGAAAGCCTAGGATCACTGTTCTCAAGGAACTCACAGTCTAACGAGGGAGACAACATACAAATGCTTATGTGAAAAACAAGCGACATATAGGATACATTAGAAATGATCGATGGAGGGAAGGCATTAAGAAGAATCAAGAAAAGCTTCCTGTAGAGGGTGGGATTTTAACTGAGACTTGAAGGAAGCCAGAGAAGCCTGGTGGTAGAAGTGAGGAGGGAGAGAGTTCCAGACATGGAGAACAGCCAGGGCAAATGCTGGGAGTTGGGAGATGGGACAATGGAGTGTTTTGTTTGAAGAACAGTAGGAAGTCCAGTGTCACTAGATTAAAGTTATACTGGGGTTGATGAATGCCAAACAGAGGGTTTTAGTTTTGATCGTGGAGGTGATAGGGAGCCACTGGAGTTTCCTGAAAAGGGATTGACATCGTCAGACCTGCACTTTCGGAAGATCGCTTTGACACCTGAGAGAAGGATGGATTGGAGTAGGGAGAGACTTGTGGCAGAGAGACCAACCATTAGGCTATTAAAATAGTCCAAGCAGGAGGTGATGAGGGTGTTTACTAGGGTGGTGGCAGAAGAGAGAAGGGCATTTATAGGAGAGATGTTAGGATTGTTAAATCTTGGTGACAGATTCTGTATGAGAGAAGAGAGAGCGAGGAGTCCAGGATGGCACTTAGGTTGCAATCCTGGGGGGACTAGGAGGATGCTGGTTCCCTCAGCAGTAATAGGGGAGTTTCTAAGGGAAAGATAAATTCAGTTTTTGACATGTTGAGTTTAACATGTCTACAGAATATCCAGTTTGAGATGTCCAAGAGGCAATCAGAGCAAAGAGAATAGAGGTCGGTAGTCAGACTGAAGTTGGATAAGTAGACTTCAGAGTCACCAGCCCAGATGTGGTAATGAGTCCATAGGAGCTGATGAGATCATCAAGTGAAATAGTACCTCTGGAGAAGAGAAGAGGGCCCAGCAGACAACTGTCAATCCTTTTCAGTGTGATATATGGAAAGAATGCTGGGTTTGGAGGTGGAGAATTTTGATTGGAATCATGGTTCTCCCATTTATTACCTGTGTGACTTTGGGCAAGTCACTAAACCTCTTTGGGCCTCAGTTTCTTTCCCTGGTAAATGAAAGGATTGGACTAGATGACCTCCAAGGCCCCTTCCAGCTTTAAATCTATAAGTATGATCCATTCATAGCCCTTCAAACACTCCAAGCTGACATTCTACAATGTTCGTTACCAAGAGTTCTTAACTTGGGGTCAATGGAACCCTCCAAGGCATATATGCATATATTTCAGGGGTTCCATGAATTCAGATGTGGAAAAATTGCATATTTATTTTCACTAACCTTTGGTTTCCTTTGTGTGGGGTATATGGGGGGGGTTCAGGGGTTCAGGGAGGACTAGGATCTGCGGTGTGAGGGCTGCTGAGCCCTTTTCAGGGCTGGTCATCCACCTTCGGTATCTACCTGGTACCCAACCGTTACCTGGGGCTCCAAGAAACTATAGCATGGGCATCGGCCACACCCCAGTAAACCGTCTCAGGGGATGGGTTAAATCAGGTTGGGGGTAACCTATCAATGAGTTAAGGGGGTGTCTACCTCAAACATGTGAAGACGTCCCCTGGAGAAATGGACTGATGAGAACAATTTATTCCAACAGCCGTGAAGGCGGCTGAAGCAGGCACCACGGAACACTTAGAGTTTGATCAGACGTGGAAGACACCAAGGTCATCCACTGCGTCCTGAGACATCACCAGTCATTTTGATTTTGGTCCTGCCATTGGACTTCGATGACTCTGGAAGAGAAAAGCTGACAACTTTGCGCAACTCTACCTCATTTAAATCCAATTCACGCACGAGTCGATACGTCACCGGTGGTGTCGCTGGTCGTCTTCGAAAACAAAGAATGAACAACAACCCTGTACTTTTGTTTTATATATTTAAAAATATTCTGAAAAGAGGTCTCTAGGTTTTGCCAAAGGGGTCCAAGAATGAATAAGGCAAAGAACTCCTGGGTTCTAGAGCACCCTCAGCAGGTGCTTAATCATTTCTAATGTTAGTTTGCTTGCTTTTAGAAAACCCCAATCAAAATTCTGCTGTGTGACCTTGGACAAGTCACTTAATCTCTCTGTGTGCCTCAGTTTCACATCTGTGATATGGAGATAATAATCTCACCTACTTTCCAGGGTTATTCTGATGATCAAATGAGATCATGTTTTTAGAGTGCCTTGCAAACATTAATGTGCCCCACAATTTCTATTATTACATATAACTTAAACTAATCTCTTCTTCTGTTTCTAGTTTTCAAGGTTCTCCTAATAGCTGATCCCTAGAGTTTCTATAAACCGTTAAAGTCTGATCTGCTGTATTGGTCTAATAAAATCCATGCCTAAATAGACATTCTACCCATAAAATGAAATCTCTTTGAAATGTACATGTGTGTGTATGTATATGCATATGTGTAGGGAGGGGGATGTGGTTCTGCCCTCTCCCCAGCTAGGCTAATGCAATCACAAAATGTAGTCCCATGAGAGTAATGAGGTTTCGTGTAAACAAGATGCCTGGGATCCCTTTATGAGGTAGGGACCTCTTTGATTGGGTCAAGAAGGCTAACCAAACAAGCTAGCCACGCCTCTGGGGGGCTTTAAATTGCTGGATGAGTTTCAGGAGTTCTCATCCCCATTCAGTGGTTGAAGAGTCCAGGCTTGGGAGCATCTTGTTGGGGACACCCCAGTGGGGGAAGAGAGGCAACTTCCTCTCATCCCCACATCAGCCATGTCATCCAAGCCACTGGACCAGTAGGTGGCAGTACATTCAGTCAGGAGCAGAGCTGTCCATCTGAGGACAGACACAGATAAAAGACAGAAGGCTAGTCACTTGAGGGAGGAAGCAACTTTGCAGGGCATCATCCATTGCAGCAGAGAAGAATGCTAGCTATAGACTCAAGAAAGGAGCAAATCCTGGGAGCCTGGTAGAGATACTACACCTAAAGGGCATGGTGTGAAGATTCTACTCAAAGACAAAAGACTTCCAGGCCATGCAGTGCTAGGAGGTGGGAGCTATCCTTTGCCACATGTGTACTCTAAATCTGGCCCCAACTTTCTCATGAATGCTGTGTGTTATTGTTGGAGAGTGCCCCAGGCTTTGGAAGGAAATGTTTTATACCATTGTTCTTACTATAACATGTTGGTAAATACCTTTGCTAAAAAGCTAATCAAGTCTATTGGCTAATTGTTTAGGGGGAGGACACCGGTGAGGGCCCTTGGGTTACAGTAGTAGGAGCAGCCAGCCATAGCAACCATACTCTGGAGATCCAACCCATGAGTGCCAGTATTCCATGTGCTGGAATGCTCCACATGGCAGTTTCTGGCTTGTCCCTTTCCCCCAGTGGCCACAGACCCCTCTATCTCCATTTGCCCGCCTAGGCTGGAAAAATAATTCGCTGTGATTTTCTCTTGGATTTTCCAATAAGGACTTAATCTGATACTTTTTCTAGATATGTTGGGAGGAGCTACAGGGGCAGGGGGTGTCATGGGGGCTAGAGGAGGGAGCTCGCTAGACTTCTTGCTCTTCCTCTCTGTGTGTCTTCATTTAAGGCAATGAAAAGGACTACGTAGACGTTCTCTCCTAAGGCCAGCCCAGTGAGTAGCCTGCATTTGTGGAAATTGCTCACCTCTTCTAGGAAGGCTGTCTGGCTCTCTCCAGGGTGCCAGCAGAATGAGCCACAAACAGCAAGGTTTTCTATCCTACTTATACTAATAAGACATCTCTGAGCATCGGCATGCAGCCTACTTTGAGCTGTCAGTCATTACCTGTCCTGCCTGGCCTCAGAGATTGGAAATGACAATTGTACTTCATTACAAATCAATTCAGAAATCAAAAGGCATCTGCCATGTTAATGGGCCATCAGGAAAAGGAGGGGATAGAGATGACAGTATGACCCCAGGCTTTTGGGAGGGAGAATTGGAAAATATTTGAAACTAGACCACAAATGGGATATCGACAATGGTGAAACCAGATCGCAAGTTGGGTATTGATAATGATGAAATCAGATTTCAAGTGGGGTATTGATAATGGGCACCCTGGGGGATTTATACATGACCTATATAGGGATTGTCATGGGCTGGCCTCAAGCTCCCCATTATCACCTCTTATGCCAGGGGCCAAAGCTTTCGATAGGGGGAAGAACATTGGACTTGGAGGCAGATGACCTAGCATCCAGTTTTAGCTCTCTTACCACCTGTGTATACTTGGGGAAGTCACTTAACCTTCATAGGTTACAGTTTCTTTCTCTACAAAATGAAAGAGATGATGTACCAAAAGGTCACTAATGTCCCCTCCTATTTGACCATTCTGCGCGCCATGTTCTATGATTGTTTTTCCACTTGGGATGTTCTAAGGTCCCTTACACTTCTAACATTTTTTTTCAAGTGCCTGATTTCCCCACGGTGGTGGAGGGGTGTCAGACATTGGCATAGGGTAGAGGTCACCTTGTTCCCACAATCAGGAAAGCAAGGCACTGGATCAGGGTTGGGGGAGGGGCATCATGCAACAGCCACTGCCAGTGGCTCTAACAAGGGCACCTGTCTCTCCTTCCCAATCTGAGGTTACCTTTAGCAGCAAAAGAACGGGACACCGATCCTCTTAGCTGGTGGAACCCTTCCACATAGTAGGAACTTAGTAAATTTTTAGCGATTGATTGAAGGAGAAAAGGTGATCAGGAACCCACACCCCCATCTGCTCTTTTCTTCCAACTGAGTATGTAGTGGGGTGCTCCCTGTGCACCTCCCCACTGCCCATAACTGTGGGCTATGTCCAAGAGGATTGGCCACTGAGTAGGGAGAGCTACTCAATGACTAGATTTTTAAAGAGAGAGGTTGCTTCATCTTCTGAACTTGTGGCATAGGACTCCTACATCTCTCCTATAGACTTCCCGTGGAAGGTAGAAAGACAATAAAGAGCTGAGGTGAAAGTGAAATGCTTGTTCAGCAGTCTTCCACAGTGTTTTGTGTTGTAATATTTTAAGTATAAACCTCTCAGCAGAGTATGTGCTATGTATTACTGTATCATATTCTAAGTGTCTATCAAGTATGCATTGAGTCTTTTGCATTTTAAGCATCTCTTTTGTGGCAGAAGAAATAAATAGCTGTCCTATACCTGATCTACTTTTCACATTGAATTCCTTTCTAGAAGGAACCGTGCTAATCCTTTTTGGGGAGACTCTAGGCTTTAAACTTTAAGAGTTTTTCCCCAGGGTTGTACTTTGGGGTGCAGGTGTAATGAACCAGAGAAAGCGAGGGAAAAAAATCTGTCCTCATTTTAAAGGCCAGGTTCCTTTAGGACTAGATTTGGTCTATGTGAGACCAGAGGTGGGGCCTGTTGGAGGGAAAAGGCATCTTAGCTCTCTCCCTTAGGCTGTAGGGTTTTATACTTGTGTGACCTTGGACAAATCATTGGAAACTCATTTTAATATAGCTAGCACATTTCTGTAGCATTTTAAGATTTGCTAAGAACTTTACAAATGTTCTCTCATTTGATCCTCTCCACAACCTTGGAAGGTAGGTGCTGTTGTTCCCATTTTATAGATGAAGAAACTAAGGTACAGAGTAGTCAAGTGATAGCACTTTCTGTGCACTTCTCTATTCTTTAAGGAGGGTCTAGGTCAGAGGAGTGTCTGGGTCAGAGGCCTTGGATCTCTGGGATGGGGAACTGATTCCTCCACTACCGACAAAGTCATACTACAAGATTAGGAAGACGGGAAGGAGAGTCTTCAATATTTTCCAAGCTAATGGACAGATCTGAGAAAGGGGAATCAGAGAATGAGGTCTATATTGAGCTGGAGTGAGGATCTGTAGACTGGCCTTGCATGCTACTATGCATTGGCCTTGCAGAGTGAGCCCCATTTTCCAGCTACCTGCTGCTTGAGAGTACACCATTCTATGTCTTTCATTGTGCACAACAGCAGAAAGCTCTGAGCAGCCAGGAGAGAGCCTAATAGAAGGGAGCTACTGTGTTGTTAAGCAAAATTGTCTCCTTAGCATGGCTTTTGTTTACTTTGAG
>CM053628.1:48930357-48955839 GCA_028646595.1 Phalanger gymnotis | reverse complement strand
ATGTCGGAATGGGGAGGCTGGTTCACGGATCTGCTGTGGTGGGACCTAAATAAATTTTTCGTTGTTTTCTACTTAGAGAATCTCTCATACCTTGCGATTTCAAACCATTCAAACATATACATGATTATATTTGAGATTATAAATTCGGCCTTCCTACTACAGCTACTCTGATAGGGAAGGGAAGAAGAAGCCCACCCAACCATGAGCATGATGGGAAATGGCCAATCTCAGTATCTTTAACTACAGTCATATGTCCCAGGTTCTCCTCCTCTGGCCTCTTTGGAGAGGAAAGGGAGGCACGCTAGAGCTTTCCATGCTTTCTAAGACATTATTGGATTGTTTAGGGAAAGAAGGTACACTAGCCTCTTGCGTTTGGAGGTAACTTTGACCATGAAGTCAAGCAGCAGCCCTCCCACAGCTGTTGAGGCATGTCAGAACAATTCATCCAGGACATTTCGGCCCAAAGTATGAACTCCATTATTCCCTCTGATTCATGGCACTAGAAGCAGTATTACCTTGAAGAGCATGGTGGGAAGAAGATACCCAGGAACATAGGTGATCTGCTAGCTAGGGAGAAAATGCAAGGTGACATCCCATCCCTAGCTTTGTCTGCCTCCACCTTTGCCTTTTTCTTCTTTGCCTCCTTAGTGTTACACCTATGCTTTAAAAAATGTTTTTCATTTCCCAGTAAGGGGAAGAGAGAACAAGCATTTATTAAGCACCTAATACACACTGGGTACTGTGCCAGGCACTTTACAAAATTACCTGCTTTGATCTTCATAACAACCCTGGGAAGTAGATGCCATTGTTAGCCTCATTTTACAGATGAGAAAAGAGAAACAAAGATTAAATGACTTGCCCAGAGTCACACATCTAGTAAATGTCTGAGACTGGATTTGAACTCAGGTCTTCCAGACTCCAAGACCAGCGTTCTAACTGCTGCATCACCTCGTTGTCCTAATAACTCCTCATCATCTATGGAATCCCCCCTTGTTAAAAAAAAAGAATTAGAGTTTGGCAAGAGAAACCAACAAATTGACAGCATATATATTTATCTGCAACTATAGCCAACCATCCCTCTACTTCCAGGGGGGAGACATGTTTCATCATTAGAATGCAAACTTTTTGAGGGCAGAGACTATTTTTTTGCCCTAGGTAGGCACCTACGTGGTCATAAGTGTGCCCAGACTTCCCAATCATGGGTTAACCCAGCCACAGATGTGCGAGATTCCATGAGAGAGCATGTCATCCATGCTCCTGCCTCCACAAAAGGATCAGAACACTCCAATACACAGAGAGAAAGATGCCCTGGGCCCCAGACTGGACAGTCTTGGTCTCCTTACAGCCTGCCCCAACAGTGTTGAGGGGCCAGTTTCTCATAGATCAGTGATGACTAGCTCGCCTCTCCCACTTATGGCATAGAACTTCAATATGGGGCGAGGGGAGCAGTGGCAGGGGTGGGGGTGGGGTGGGGGGGGGAGGGAGGGACTAGTGGCCTCTCCCAGAGTACTGACTCTGCCTGCTCCTTTTCCTCCTCCCTGACCCAGATTTGTGTTCTGCGTGCTGTTATCCAAGGGGGAGAGAGATGAGACCAGCCAACCTAATTTTCTTCTTGGTAGAAAATGACACTGGTCCAAATACTGGTCATGCTTAGCTCAGATTTGGCCTGTGCTCAGCTCCAAGTGCCCTTCAGCATCCAAACATCTCCTTGATAGGAGCAAAACAGGAAATGGGAGGCCTGAGAGAGCTGTGAAATCAGAAACAGAGGAAAGAGTGGGGAATTTGAAGTGAGGGGACATGGATTGGATTCTCAACTCTGCCATTTAACTATCTGTGTGTGACCTTGGGCAAGTCACTTCCCCTCCCTGACTCAGTTTCCCCCTCTGCAAAATGAGGAGGTTAGACTCAGTGTTCTCTGAGGTCCCTTCCAGCTTTAGATCTAGGCTCCTGACTTGATGGGAAAAAACCCCCTGAAGCCCCATAGCTGTTTACCCTGCAGTCACCCAGCACTTTCCCATCTTAATTTGCTTTCCGAGGCAGGTTTCCCCACTGGGAAAAGAATGAGCTGCCCTGAATTCATAGGCTTCCTGAAGGAAGCATCATTCACCGCAAATTAATAAATCAATCACTGGTTTATAAATCAGTCCCTGGTGAGCATGTGAGTGTGAAGCAATTCCTCAGGATCTGATTCCCTACTGTGGGAGCTGATGAAATGACATTTCCACTAGGCTATGTGGGATGCCAGAGCCCACAGTATAGGAAAGTGGCACAGGCCCCCTCAGCACAGCCCGAAGGTCATGACTATTACCTCCCAACACACTTCAAGAGACAGTGGAGAAAGAGTAAGGGATTGCCACCTCGTTACTGAACAGTTCTGGCCAAGTGCTTCCCTCTCTTTTGCTGTGGTTTTCCCGCATGGGAAATGAGGCTAATACAGCCTATGTCGAAGGTTGTCATGATGCTCATGAGATAATGGAGGGGAAACTGTTTTGTAATTGTCCTGGTGGCAATTATATGGTAATCTATGGAGTTAGATTAATTCACAGAAACCTGTGTCTGAGAGCCATATGCCTGGTTCACTGGGGATGCAGAGCCCCAGATATCTGGAGGGCTGCCATGTGGTTACAGGGGAGCAGTACATGGAGTCTTAGCATTTATAGCAGAAAGGTAGCTTAGCTACAATCCAACACTTGCATTTTATGGAGGAGGAGACCCTGAAAGGGGAAGTTACTTGACCAAGGTCATGTGACTATTTTGCCTCCACATGAGAAGCCATCCTGGAGTTTGGAGTGCCTGGATTTGGAGTCAGGTGTGTGTGGATAGGACTTTGGAGCAAGTCTCTTCTCTCCAAGCCTTGTTTTCCTCATTCATAAAATGGAGCTATTAATATTTGCCTTGATTGGCTACACAGGGGTATTGTGATGACTGAATGAGATAAGGTATGTAAGGAACTTGGAAAACCCTAAAATACTGAGGAAAGGTGCGTTTCTGTGATATAGTAGAGTGGAAACAGTGAGAGATTTGGAATGAAGAGTTCTGCCTCTAACCCATTCTAGCAGTGTGACCCTGTGCAAGACACTTGCCTTCTTCTCTCTCCCCATCCCCCTACTGTTTTCTCCTCCGTGTACTTACTGGCTCACAGGATTATTGTGAGAAAAGTATATTGCAAATATCAGGAGATGAGCTAAATGTGGGCTGTTATTAAGGGTGACGGAGTGTGTGATTGATGATCGGTTCCTAAAATTGGAGCTGTCCAACAGGAAAACAATAGCCTCTGGCCACTGGAAGCTACCACCACCAAGGGAGGCTACTGGGAACCTCTACTCTCTCCTGGCTCGGGTATTGTAACAACAATGTTGCTAGCAGCTGCTGTGGAGGTGAAAGACCAACAACAAAAGCACGCAGGAGGGCTGCTAGCACAGGTTCTTTGATCTGCTTTTCTAAGGAAAGCAACTTTAAGGGGTTCACAATCTCACTTTAATTAAACATACATATATCATTCACTTAGTTCAGGGGAAAAAGCCAGCACCCTGAACTTCAGAGCAAATATAAACAGAGGTTATATAAACAGAGCAAATAAACATAAATCAGTAGACAGGCTTCTAACCATCTAACTATAGCAACACATACAGTTACCAGAGGGAGAGAAGCACCAACATCTGGGTTGTCAAATGGTGGGGGGGCTCCTACAGCTACTACCCAGAGTCTCGTCTGGCCAAGTCACATGGGCTCTCTTCCTATAAGTAAGCCCTCCAAAACAAAATGCTAACCCCAGAGTTAAATATACTCTTCTCCAGGGTCAGAGGGCATCACAACCATCAACTCAAACCCATGTGACCTAAGCCTTCCCATGACTTACGCAGGTCATCAAAGACTCTTGATTGAAATAAAGGCAAGAGTCAAAGGCACTTGATTGCCTTACTGCTGGAAAGCACTCCAAAACAAAAGACAACCAAAAGTCCCACTTTACTTGCCGTCACATGTACATAATCCATTTTGTCTTTTAGTCATAGGTCCAGAGGATTTAGAGTTGGAAAGAACCTGAGTTATTCTGTAGAAGAGACCCAGCAAGACAAAGGGATTCACCAAAGCACAACCTTTTTCTGCCTGGCCCCAGAGCTTTCTCCCCTGGCCTTCCAGTGTCCCTACTCCTGTCCAGTGTCATCTCCCTACTCCTGTGGGGAGGGGATAGAAACAACATAGGATTTGGAGTAAGGGAACATGAATTCTGCTATGCCCTACCTGCTATGACCTAAGATAAGTCACTTCCCCTCCAGGGCCTCAGTTTCCCTATTTGTAAAATGAGGAGTTGTATGAGGTGGCCTTTGCGGTCCCTCCTAGCTCTAGCTTTTATGATCCTTTTCTAGAAGCCTCTGTGGCTCTGGCCTGTGTTCATCCATAGCTGTTATTTTTCTGAAGCTGTTATCATTCCGTAACATACGTTGGAAATATCGATGCATTCTAAAGTGGAAAAATGCCTGCATCTGGAGTCTGGAGTTTGAATCCCAGCTCTGTTGCTTACCATCCACGGAACCTTGGGCAGTTCCTTCCTCTCGCTGGGCCTCTCTAAAGTCAGGGGCCTGTGAAGGCCCATCCAGCTTTGGATGTAGTATCCCATGATTTACAAACTCATAAGAATGGATAGAAGATGTTATCCTCAGCGGATGTTTAAAAAGCCTGGCTTTAGGTTTATACATAGTAGCATCCACAGCAAGTACAAATCAACCACACCTCATAAATCTTAAGGAACATTGTAATCGCAACTTACAGCAATAGTAAGTGGATAATAAAAAAGTTATCAGTCAATAAAACAGATTAGACCAATCATCTCAATGGCAACAATAAAGAGGAATAAGAAAATATTAAACATTCAATAGGCATTAAAATAGATAAAATATGTACGAATCCAGAATGGTTGCTATAAATATATCAGTATCATTCAAATATGTCAAATCTATATGAACATAAATAGTAACCACTAAGGTCGTAGCCCTGGACCTTGGTCGAAGTCTAGTACGGCTGGGTTATTTTATTCTCAGTAATTTCAGAAACCGTCATTCATACCAGGTCTTCACACACATCCCACCATCAGCAGCCCTATTAGGTGTCAAACTGTCTCATCCAGCTCATATCCTCTGCATAAATATCTCAACTCCACCCAATGTCATCTGGTGCCTGGGATTGTTCATTTGTGCATTGACTGGTAGCACCTTGGCTCTGGCTTCAACCTTGACAGCTCAGGCTTATTGCTAGGTTCCTACCCTTGCAATACATATTCAGCCCTTTGCAAGCCAGACACTGCACCCAAAGTAATTATTGTGCCCCCCATGGTCATCTGGAAGGCAACTGTATTGTTACTCAAATAATATCGTCATATTGATGATTGTCACTGTCATGGTGGCTTGATCTAATATCATCAGGTCAGGCTGAAGTTACTTATCTAAAAACCTGGAACTGAGTGAGTCAAATCTTTGTGCTATTAGATGTGTTAATAACCTTCCCCTGCTGCTCCAGGACTGCATCACATGGGCAGGTGATGGCAATTCCCCAGGTGATGATGGCAGTTCACCAGCATCAGGGGTTCTTAACCTGGGCCCATAAATTTGTTTTTAAAATATTGTGATAAGGGCCTGGCCTTGGTTTCCCCTGAACGGAAATGGCTGAGGACCGCTGGGGCTATTGTTAATGAAAAGCACAAGCTAACAAAACTTTTGAGAGACCATGGTATTCAATAGTAACCAGCTGTCTGGCCTGAACCCCATGCTTTTGATAGCATATAGCTTGGTGTTGGCGCTGCAGTTTGTTTTTGTGAAAAAGCAGAGTACACATTTTGCTGTGAAGTCCCAAGGAGGCCCTCACATCCCTGTGGAGCACGATGTCCCCAGAGATCTGTAGGAAGAGATTGACATCTCACTAGCCAAGGTTCAGGATGGAACCTGTAGGAACCAGTAGGAACCCCAACTTCTAGAAGAAGGTAATGGCAGACAGATGCAGCTGCGGATACCAGGAAATGAACATTGCCACAATGACCTCTTACCCCATGAAAACATGGGTGCCATCCATGACTCTGGTCAGGGTAAGTCAATCAGAGATTTCATTCCATACAGAAGGTCTGCCCCAGAGATGGGGAACCTATGGTCTCAAGGCTACCTGTGGCTCTCTAGGTCCTCAAGTGTGACCTTTTGACTGAATCCCAACTTCACAGAACAAATCCCCTTAAAAAAAGGACTCATTCTGTAAAACTTGGACTCAGTTGAAAGGCTGCTCCTGAGGACCTAGAAGGCCACATGTGTCCTCGAGGCTGTACTCTTGCTCCTAGATGGGCCCAAACTTCTGCTCTTCTCTGCTAGAGTTTTGAAATCCCAGTGCTTTCCTTTATAGGGGATGTCTGCAAGGGTCCCATTGATACCCTACTAGATAGCTATGAGACAGCTCAAAATGTGACAGCTCAGTTAGCTAGGGAAGCTAGGTGGCACTGCAGTGGATAGAGTGCTGGGCCTGGAGTCAGGAAGACTCATCTTCCTGAGTTCAAATCTGGCCTCAGATACTCCTTGGTTGTGTGACTCTGGCCAAGTCACTTCACCCTGTTTACCTCAGTTTCCTCATCTATAAAATGAGCTGGAGAAGGAAATGGCAAACCACTCTGGTATCTTTGCCAAGAAAACCCCAAATAAAGTCACAAAGAGTCAGACATGACTGAAAAACGACTAGACAAAACAACAAAAATTAGCCAGAAGGAATATCAGGAAATGATACCTTGGAAACCGGTTTTTGTTGTGGTGGTAGTCTAGACTTAAGTACTGGAGAAGATATTAATGTAGATTAAACATAAAACTATGTCATGCATACGAGTTCCCCCACCCCACCCCAGAGCTGGTTATTAAACCATTTACCAGCACACTCACTATTATAACATACTACTAAAGCCCCAATTACAACGTAAAGGACTCCACTCTGAATTCGGGATGGCCATACCCAACAGGGCTCCAATAGGAGGATCCATTCTCTGCATCCAGCGATTTCTCCAGGGCAAAAAAATGGAGTAGCATTGGACACAGCATCGATATCATTAAGCTTGAAATGTGTGCCAAGAGGTTCCTTCCTTGGCTCATCCCTCTGACATGTTATAGAATGTTGGTTCCATGAGGCCCTCTTTATCCCTTCAGTAACACTTTTCTGGAGTTGAATCAACATGATCTTCCTCCGTTTCTGTCACTTCCTCTTTACCCTGACTTGTTTTTTTTGTTTGTTTTTGACAGGGCAATTGGGGTTAAGTGACTTACCCAAGGTCACACAGCTAGTGCATGTGTCAAGGTCTGAGGCCAGATTTGAACTCAGGTCTTCCTGACTCCAGGGCCGGTGCTCTTCTCACTGTGCCACCTAGCTGCCCCTGACTTGTTTTTTGATCATCATTATTTGTTGCCCTTCCCCCAAGTCAGTTTTATCCTAAATGGGTTACTGAGGAGGGGGTGGGGTGGGCACAGTAGAAATGGAAACCATAGAGACACCATCTTTATACGCAGTTGAATGGGGACTGTCTAGCCCATGGGTGTCTTTAAATGTGTTTTACTTAAACCAGTTGAAAGCGACTACCCTGCCCTTCTCTTCCTCTTCAATTGCAAGTCACGTCATCATCTTCTTGATGTTATGGTCCTCTTCGAGAGCAAAGGACAAACCACACACACACACACACACACACACACACACACACACGCACACACACACGCACGCACACACGCACACACACACACGCAAACACACACATTTCATATCAAGACTGATCAGCAGCTGGAGGGAAGTTGTGATAATTGCCATTAATTCTATACTTTTCCCAGTGAGTTACTGCAGTGGACTAACTTTATAAACTGGTTATTTAATAAAACACAGAGCTGCAAAAAATTGTGCTAACTATATTTCATTATAGTTGGTTTTTTTTTTGCAGTCCTCTGGATTTTGTTTAATGTCCTTACAAGCATGATTCTGAGAGCCTATTTTCACAGTACCCAGCCTTCCAAAGGAATCCATGTCACATGAAAAGGTTCAGAAAACCCAATTTATGTGAAGTGTTTCATGCATCTGTGACATCTTTTCTTGCCCATCCCCAGGCATCTGTACACCATTCAATGGAACACAATCTAGTTTCAGGGCATGAACCACCATTCTGCAAAGAAAGTGAAAGTATCTTCACTCATTAAAAAAACAATAAAAGGTGGAGTGTAGGAGACAGCACATGCTTGACCTTGGTCTGGCTGGCTGCCCACTTGTCTGTAATGTTGGAGGATTACAGTCTTCATTAGAATTCTCTTCCCTCAGGTGCCAATACTCATTAACCAATCAAAAAAATAAGCATTTATTAAATACCTATTTTGAGTCAGTTATTATACTAACTATAGGAACTACAAATATAAAGGTGAGAGTCCCTTTCCTCCGGGATCTTATATTCTAATAATAAAGTTGTTACTAGAATATAATAATAAGAATATAAATGACATCTTTTTGTCACACTCCATTCAGTGTAGACTTTTGACACCTCTTGGAGGGTATCCACACAGAATTGTGTACATACATTTGAAATAATTGACTTTTTCATTGTAAAAATCATTCTCCACTGAGTCATTAGGATAGTTAAAAAGCCCATTTGGCTAAGGACCACCTCCTAATCATTTTTATTTGCTGTCTCCCAAAGAAGCGAATGGGGGCAGCTAGGCAGTACAGAAAGTGCTGGACCTGAAGTCAGGAAAACTCATCTTCCTGAGTTCAAATCTAGCCTTAGACACTTACTAGCTGTGGGACCCTGGGTAAGTCACTTCACCCCATTTGCCTCAGTTTTGTCACCTATAAAATAAGCCAGAGAAGGAAATGAGCTAGAGAAGCAAACCAGTCTAGTATCTCTGCCAAGAAAACCCCAAATGGGGTCAGGAAGAGTCGGGCACGACTGAAACAACTGAACAGCAAAAACAAAGAAGGAGATGGGAGAAATGGAAATGGGGGGAAATAGGAGAGTTGGTCCCATTCAGTAGATGTGAATATGTGTACCCCGTGAACCATCTGACTAATATCAGAAGCAATGGCTAATAGTAACAGATTGACACTGCTCACCTTGTAGGCATTTACACTGGCACATAAGGGGAGATTTCTCCATTTATTGCCTGACTTGATAAACTGCTTTATCTAAGAGATTCAGGGGACCTTTGGGAACTATCTCATTCTCCAGGTGAAATGCAGCCCTTGGCAATATGACCATATTAGCAGCATTGAACTTTCACTAAGGCCAGTTATAATTACTCAATCGAGTCCAATTCAGTTATCATTTAAGTTTTAGCATCACTTGCCAATTTTCCAATGTGGTACCCAGTGTGTGTATTTTCCTTGGTCATAGTAGAAATGGGTATATTTTGTATAGTAACTAGTGTGGAATTTCCATTCTTTTATCCATTAATCGACAGCAATGACATACGTTTCTTTGCATTAAATTGGAGTTCTACCCATTAAGAATCGACCACCCTGATGACAATGAGCATCCAAGAAGAGGCTTGTGCCACAGTGGCTGAATGACTATACCTGGTCTTTACCAAGAGTCTGAAAAGTGTATTGGATTGGAAAGGACCCACATGGACAAAAATATTTATAGCAGCTCTTTTTGTTGTGGCAAAGAACTGGAAATTGAGGGGATGTCCATCAATTGGGGAATGGCTGAACGAGTTGTGGTATATGAATGTAATGCAATACTATTGTGCTATAAGAAATGATGAGCAGGCAGACTTTGGGAAAACCTGGAAAGACTTATATGAACTGATGCTGAGTGAAGTGAGCAGAACCAGGAGAACACTGTACAGAGTAACAGCCACAGTGTGTGAGGACTGATTTTGATAGACTTAGCCCTTCTCAGCAATGCAAGGACCTAAAGCAATTCCAAAAGACTCATGATGGAAAATGCCATCCACATCCAGAGAAAGAACTATGGAGTCTGAATGCAGAGTGAAGCAGACTATTTTCTTTTTTGTTTTGTTTTATTTTTCTTTCTCATGGTTTCTCCCATTCGTTATAATTCTTCTATGCAACGTGACTAATGTGAAAATGTATGTGTAGAGCCTGTAGTAGATTGCATGCTGTCTTGGGGAGGCAGGGAGAGAAAATTTAAAACTTTTTGAAGTGAATGTCGAAAATGAAAAATAAATAAATTTTTAAAAAGCATATTGGATTGGGAATTAGAGGATGAAGGCTTGAACCCAGGGGTATGCTGGAGCCAGCTCGAACTGGCTTTGGAAAGCCAGTTGTTAAATGTTGTGTGAGCATTTCCATTTTGGAAATTGGCCAGCACTACAAATCAGGGCTTGATTGTGTTGTCAGACTGTCTAGACTTCTGAAAGTTATGGAGAAAAAGTGAATAGTGAAGATTAAACTGAAACGTGCCTCGTTTGTATTCCATCCCCATTCCACCCCCAGCTTGTTCCGGACCCCAGCTTGTCAAACATTTACCAGCCCAACAATGCTTGAATCTCATGTGTTATAAGTAAGGCAGTAGTAAAAGGGCATCCATTTTCCCCAAGTCACTCAGTCAGATGAGTGACACCGACTAATCAACCAACAAGCATATGTTAAGTCCTTACGGTATGCTGGGCACTGGAGATGGAAAAACAAACACAAAACTGTTCCTGCCCTCAAGGAATTTCTAGGATGAGGCACACATCTTCAGATACTTGAAGAGTTGACAGGTGATTGTTGGGATGTCATCTTCAAAAGGTTGTGGCAAACAGAAATAGTGTTGCAGTATTGAAGAAGAGAAAACATCCTGGTTTTCCAAAAGAGAAAGTGACTTTGGTTTGTAGCCAAACCCAAGGGTAGGTCATTAAAAGAATTGTTTAGAGACCATCTAGAAAAGGGAGCAATGGTCACAGACATCCACATGTTTTCAACATGGACAGCTCAAGCCAAACTAAGATGATTTCCTTTTGTGACAGACATAATAATAATAAGAATGATAATGATTATAACAATAATAATGGGTAATTTACTTACTATGTGCCAGGCACTGTGCTAAGTGCATCACAATTAATATGTCATTTTGCATAAATATGTCGTGATCCTCAAAACAACCCTGGGAGGAAGGTGCTATTATTATCCCCATTTTTCAGATGAGAAAACTGAGGCAAACAAAGGTCAAGTGACTTGCCCAGGGTCACACAGCTAGTAAATGTCTAAGGTTAGATTTGAGCTCAGGTCTTCTTGACTCCAGGTCCAGCACTCTATTCACTTCAATGCCTCTTAGCAACTGAATGCTGTAGAGATAGATGTTATGCTGAGATGTTAGCAAAGCATTTGATTAAGCCTCTTTTATTTTTTTATGCTATAGTCATTTCCTGATAATCTCTCCTGCTAGAAGAAAGAGACAGACAGATAGACTGACAGAGACACAGAGAGAGACACACAGAGGGAGACAGAGACAGAGGGAGGCACAAAGGGAGAGAAAGAGAGAGACACAGAGAGACACAAAGGGAGTGGCAGAGAGAGACAGAGATGGAGACAGATAGACCTGGAGAGAGACACAGAGACACGGAGGGAGACAGAGATAGAGAGAGACACAAAGGGAGAGACAGAGGGAGACACAGAGACACAAAGGGACAGACAGAGAGACAGACAGACAGACATGGAGAGAGATAGACACAGAGACAGAGAGAGACACACAGACAAAGACAGAGACAGAGACAGAGAGAACCAGGGGTATTAGAAAAGGCTACCCTTAAGAAATCATACCTGAGTTGAGCCTCCCTAGGGATTCTAAGAAGTGGATGTGAGTGCATTAGACAAAGGAAGTGAACACCAACTCAGGCTGTGACTTCTAAGCATGGTATCCAAAGGAGGGTAAACAGAAAGGTAGAGGGCCTTGAATCTGCCATATGGAATTGGTTGAAAGAATCGCAGATGTTTTACCTGGAGAAGAGAAGCTTGGGGTGGGGGGTTGGGATGGGGGGTTGGGATGGGGAGACTGGGGGAGGTCATGACCTCCATCTTAGTATTTGAAATGTGGTGATAGGGAAGAGGAATTTGGCTTGTCCGACTTGGCCCCAGAGGGCAGAATTTGGATGCCTCATAGGTGGAAAAGCTCCCAGTAATGAGTGCTGGCCCACAGTAGAACGAGCTTCCTGGAGACATGATGGCTTCTCCCTCACTGGAGGGCTTTGCGTGGACGCTGGATGACCACTTGACCGACGTTGTGGGCATTCTTTTTGACCCACACTTGGGCTCGACGGTCAACTCAGAGCTTCTGTCTGATTTCAGGCTTCCTAGAGTTATTGCAGAGGAGGGGGAGGAGGACGAGGAGGAAGAGCACTTCATAACCCTTAAAGTGTTATAGAAATGCGAGTTATGATTTTTATCGTTCTGCCTTTCACCGCCACTGGCAAACACAGACAAAGGGAAATTGATGGAAGCTCTTGCTCTTTTTGCTCCCTAACTCTTCGTTTGCTTGTGATTTGGGACCATTATCGCCCAGTCCAAATCGATTTGTTCCCCTCCTCCCCTCCTCTAGCGCTGCTTCTCCCCTTTTAGAATAGAAATAAGCTACTAGCTTTAGGGACCTTCCCCTCCCTCCTCTCCTAGTCCTCCTCCCACTCCCACAAGGGAGGCCTTGTCTGTTTCTTTCTGTCTCTTTCCTCCTACCCCCATCTCTGAGGTGAAATCAGCATTTGAGTGTGGAATTTTCCTCCATCTAAAGTGAACCCTGGAGCCACAGAGCTGGTTGAAAATCAGAAAACAAGGGCCATTGGAGGGAACGTGGCCCTGCCTGAACTCCTGGGCCTTGAAAAGAAGAGGATGCTCTGTGGGACCTGTAGAGGCACTGAATTGATTTGTGGAGTGACTTTAATAGCCCAGGCCCAGCCTTCCCTGGGGTCTAACCCAGCTGGCCCTTTATTGAAATGTTGCTAACATTGTCATGTCCCCTTAGCTGGCTGTGTTCCCTACTCCAAACTTTTTAATAATTTGATGGAAGAAGGAGAGGCAGAACATTTCACCTGGCCTTCACTGGCAGGCCAAACAGGAAGGAGGCATTCACCCTGGATCCATTGTGAAAACTTTAGAGCCTCAGATGTGGTTTTTGTCCAGCCCTCCCACCCCATCCCACACATGGATACCCTTTATAACCTCTGGAGCACTGGACTCTGGAGGAAGGAGACTCAGGTCCAACACTCATCAGCTGTGTGACCATCAGCAAGCCTCTGTCCCTCTCTGGGCCTTGTTTTCTTCATCTTTGAAATGAGCAACGGTACTGATCTCATAGGGTTGTTGTAACGAAAACTTGACTATCCTGAAGTACTAGGGAAATGTCACTTATTATTGTCAGTATTATGATTGTTATTCATTTCCACATGCTTTCTTATCTTTCCTGAGCCAACCCTCCAGATACCTCCAGAAAGATTGTCTCACCTCTTTTGAATTGTCAATATTTGTTCAAAGACAAGGACTAGGAGGGAGTGTCTTGATGGAGCTGGTATAGTGGTGGTAGTGAAGACAGTGTCATTGTACTGAGAGTGACAGTGCTGGTGCAGTGGTGGCAGCAGTAACAGGGGTAGTGATGGTGTCATAGTGGTAGTGGCAAAAGTAGGTAACAGTGTAGAAGAGAGCAGCTAGGTGGCACTGCAGTGGATAGAGCACTAGGACTGGAATCAGGAAGACCTGAGTTCAAATCCAGCCTTAGACACTTACTAGCTATGTGACCCTGAGCAAGTCACTTAACCTCTATTTGCTTAGGAGACAGCTAGAAAGTTCAGTGGATAGAAGACTGGTCCTGGAATCAGGAAGCTGTTGTTTCAATCATCTCCTACTCTTCATGAGACCATTTGAGGCTTTTCTCAGTAGAGATACTTGAGTGGCAAACCATGTCCTTCTCCAGCTCATTTTACAGATGAGAAAACTGAGGCACACAAGGTAAAGTGACTTGCCCAAAGTCACACAGCTAGTAAGTGTCTGAGGTCAGATTTGAACTCAGGAAGATGAGTCTTCCCCACTTCAGGCCTGGAGCTCTATCCACTACAGCGCCACCTAGCTGCCCTGGAACCAGGAACACCTGAATTCAAACCCAGTCTCAGACATGTACTAGCTGAGTACCCTGAGCAAATTACTTAAACTTTGGCTGCCTCGGTTTCCTCAGCTGTAAAATGGGGATGACAATAGCATTCACTTCCCAGGATTGTTGTGAGGATCAAATGAGATAATAATTGTAAAGCACTTAGTACAGTGCCTGGCACATAGCAGGTGCTATAGAAATGCTTCTTCACATCCTTTCCCCCTTCATTCATTCTTTACCATTTTCTTTTTTATTGTGAATTCAATTCCAATCTTCAAACATCACCAACATTTTAAGATATGAGGAACAGGGAAGAGGACTGTCCAAAAACCAAGAAACCCAGGACATGTGTAGTGTTTTAAAAATAGATATATGTCTAGAAAAGAGAGAGAGAGATGGAAACATATACACACATATATTTGTGTATATGTATGTGTATATATGTATATGCACACACACAAACATATGTGTGTGTACTTAACAAAGTAGTAGCAAATTGTCCTATTTGTGGTCCCCTCTTCACTGTCTATTCATCTTTTTAAGTGAGTCATTGGTGCTTTTTTCATGCCTATCATTACCCATCAACCTATCTACCCAATAGGGGCCTTCCCTTATAACAAATATGTAGAGTCAAGCCAAACAAAACTCCTGTTAGCTGTGTCTATAGCCTCTGGGCCTCTGGTCTGCCACCCATCTGCTAAGACATTTCCTCTGCTTTCTCAATGAGTTCAGTAACTCAGTCAGTCTTTTTCTCCTCTCTAGAGTTCTGTCTTATCCACGGGGACTCCAATTTCCATGTTTATATCCTCTGAAACATTCAAACTCCCATGGTCTCTACCATTTCAAGTCAGCTCCACACAGGGATGGGTGAATGGATGGATGGCCTCAATTTGGATCTTGTGATCACCCTCAGGAGTTCCTTCTCCATTCTCCGTAATGCTGATATTCTTCTATTTGACCATAGCTTCGTAATCATCACCGTCACCTGTGTGAGGGGTAGAGTTGGTGAGATCTAGAGAGAAGAGAGTTCCTGGTCTTTTCTCCTCTGACATTGAACTACCCTGATGCCGGCCCTCATCATCTCATCCTTGGACTATCACAATGGCCTCCTGGTTAGTCTGTCTGCCTCAGGTCTGGCCCCACTCTCATCCAGCCTCCATTCAACCACTAGTCATTTTCCTAAAGCACAGGTCTGACCATGTCATCCTTCCCTAGTCAATAAACTTCAGTGGCTCCCTGTTGCTCCCAGGATCAGATTCGAAGCCCTTCATAACTTACTTCCTTCTTACCTTTCCAGTCTTCCACCTCCTTCCTGCCATATTCTCTTCAATCCAGTGATGCTGGCTTCCTTGCCATTCCACCTTTAAGCCTCAATTTCTTTCCCTATAAAGTGAAGGGACTGAACTAGGCTCTTCACCTTTTTTGTGTTATGGTCTCTGGCAGTAAGATAAAGCCTATGAACCTCTTCTCAGAATGATGTTTTTAAATACATAAAATAAAACACACAGGATTGCAAAGGAAACCAATTAGATTGAAGTCCAGTTATCAATATATTTTTCCCAACCAAGTTTGCAGACCACCTCAAATTGATCCACAGGCCCCCTCAAATCTATCCAAAGACCCCCTCAAATCTATCCACAGACCCCCTCAGATCTATCCACAGGCCTCCTCAAATCTATCCCTCAGACGACCATGGACCCCAGATTAAGAACTCCTTAGATGATCTCTAAATTCTACTCTTCATCTATGTACTCATAACCCTATGATTCTAGGGTTCCATCTAGTGTTCCTCTGGGTGTGATTCCAGTTTGTTCTGTGGGATTCTGTTCCCATTGAGAGGAAAGAGCAGCTTTCCTATTTCCTCTGGGTTAACAGGCAGATGGACTCCAACTGGAGCTCTGTAGCCTGAGGCCTCCATTGGATATTTCTCCAATTTCTCTTTCCTTATTCTAACACCGGGTGGGAAGGCTAATGGGATCTGACAGTCCTCTGATGAGTCCTCCCTAACACACATCCAGGTGGCCTCCCCAACTCCCCATCTTCCGAGCTTATTCATGAGCTCTCTGCTTTGTTCCTACTTTCATTTTCAAACATTGCCTAGAGCAGTGCTTCTTAAACTCTGGGTCTTGACCCCATAACAGTAAAAAGTTTCTGAACATACGACCAAAAATTAATTAAAAATAAAATGTGGAATGAATCCACGGTGTTTCTGGCAGTGCTTGCCCTGGCTGCATCATGCAACTTCACAGCAGCCTTGGTTCTGAACACAAAGCATGCGCACTTTGTACTGCATCTGCCCTCAGGCCATGCAGTACCAAAAAGGGGAAAGGGGGTCCTGAGTGGAAAAGTTTAAGAAGCCCTGGCCTAGAGGGAGACTCTGCTTACTTTGTCTTGGGGTTTGTTGGATTAATAATACCAGAGTTTCAGGCCTAGAAGGGACCTCAGAAGGATCAGAGGAGAACGTACTTAGAGCTGAAGGAACCTTAGAAATTAAGTAAAGAAACTGAGGCCAACAGAGTTTAAGTTACTGAAGGCCTTGCAGATAACAAGCGTCTGAGCTGGGATTTGAATTCAAGTGCTCTGATTCTGGAACCAATGCTCTATTTCCACTATCTTTAGGCCCACGATAACCTCAAGTGGTCATGAAACTTCTTCTTGAGGACTTTTGTTAAGGGAGAACTCATTTCTTTCATTTCTTTTCTTATAACTCTAATTGTTAGGATTTCCCCCTCTTAGATCAAGACTAAATTTGCCTCTCAGTACCTTCCTCACTGCCCCAGTGTCCTTAGTTCTGCTCTCTGCAGCCAATCAGAACAAGCTCACGTGGAAACCCTTCATGTATTTGAAGAGAGCAATTATGTCTTTTCTTCTTGAGGCTGAACATCCCTAATTTCTTCAAACAATTCTCATAGTAGTTACCTCCAGATGGTCTCCAGCTAACCATTGAACATCTTTCTGAAAATGTGGCACCCAGGACAGACTGGATGTGGTTTGACCATGGCAGACAACATTAAGGACTGTCACCTTCCTTGCTTTGGAAGTACCTCTCTCTCTCTCCTCGCTGCCTTGGGGTTTTTGGCTGCTACATCTCCAGGTCTTTTTCTGTAGCCACACTGCTCTGATCTCATACTTGTATGGTTGATTTTTTGGACCCAAATGAAGGATTTTACATTGATCCCAAAAGATCTATCTTACATGACAGTATACTCACCTGTGACAGTTGCCAAGACTCCCTCAAGTGAGCAGCATAATTTCTTCCCACTCCTCCTATCCCCCATCCCCTGCCTAACTTAATTTCTATGAAATGAAATAACATGGTCTAGTCTCTTACTCAGTTCTGCCACTTACTAGGTCTGTGATCTAGAAAAGCTACTCTGCACCTCAGTTCCCTTCTCTATAAAATGGGCTTAATAACATCTGTACTACCTACTCCCAGGGTTGTTGATTGTTTTGTAAGTCTTAAAACACTACAGAAATATATTATTCATACTGACTAATACCTACCTCCCAGGGTTGTTGTGAGGATCAAATGATGACATATGTAAAACCTGCTGAAAACCTTGAAGAGCTATGTAAATGTTAACTATTATATATTAGGCAGCTAAATGGCATAGTAGATAGAGTACTATATCTAGAGTCAAGAAGACATAAGCTCAAATTTGGTCTTAGACCAGACATACCGGCTGTGTGACATTGGGCAAGTCATTTATCTGCCGTCTACCTTGGTTTCCTTATCTGTAAAACAGGGGTCATAACAGCTACAGTTGCTGTGAGGATCAAATGCTAAAATGTTTGAAAAGTACTTTGTAAACTTTAAAATGCTTTATAAATGCCAGTTACCATCATCATCATCATCATCATCATCATTCTAAGTCAGGGTCACAGGATGGGGCTACTGAGGGAGGTCAGTCATCCTCAGGGCAGGGAGATTCCTGTGGCCCTGGGCCAAAGACTCAGTAAAAATAGATATCACTGATAGCTAGGAGATACTTGAACCTGGAATGAAGAGAGGGGATGCGGGTATTAGGGAGGAGGGAGAGGGACTTTGGAAATTTAATCAGAATCATAGATTTAATTTCCTTCTGCCTGATAAGAAGTGAGAAATTTTTTTTTTGTTGCTAGAGAGATGAGTCCTGACAATAGCTAATATCTGGTATCTGGGCAAGAGGCTGAGATAGCCATTCGAAGATCTTCAGTGATTTAGCCAATGTAGTACCAAGCCAGTGGAATCCAATTGAATTAATAAACATTTATTAAAAACTTGCTGTATGTAAAGCCTTGCTTTGGGCACTGAAGAAACAAAAAAGGAATACCACAAATCCTGCTTTCAATAGGTTTATGACCTATAAAGAAGAGGGGATATAGGGTTCGAGGGCTTATAAACAACTTTGTGAGGTCGATGGTACAAATATTGTTAGCTTCATTCTATAAATGAAGAAACTAGCCGCAGAGAGAGGAAATAACTCCCCCAAGAGCACATAGTGAGCTAAGAACCTTGGGCTCTTGACTCTCAGTTTCATTCTCTTTTTCATGGAAAGACTGTATCCTTATGGATCCATTCACCATCCCTGTAACTTCTCTTTTCTCTGGTTCCACTCGCCTATATCTCTGGTTCTCCTCCTATTAGAATGTAAGCTTCTTGTGGGCAGGGACTATCTCTCTTTTGTATTTGTATCCTTAGCCCCTTAACACATAGTCAGTGCTTATAAGTAGTTTTTCATTCATTCATTCATACATTCATTCGTTTATTCTTTCATTCATTCACCACCAATCTCCCCACTAGCCACGTGGTTGATTGCTTTGTGGCCCCTCAGAAGTAGTCTGGTTCAGGTCACTTAGGCTAAAGGTTGAGTGGATAGGTGAGGAGGAGCCTAACTCAAAGCAGCCTGGGAAGGGGACATTGGAGAAGACTTGGGGCATGAGCATTGAGAAGGGAAGAAATGAGCGATTGTCTTCAACCATTCAGTGACATGTATGTGTGGAAGAAAGCTTTAACTTTCTCTGCTTAGCTTTAGAGCAGTGGAAGTCAAGGTTATAGAGATGTGGATTTAGGCTTTATAGAAGAACATATATGCTGATGATTAGAGCTATCCAACAGTGGAACATGTTGCCTTGGGAATTTGTGACCTATCGCTGGAGGTGCCCAAATGGAGACTGGATGACCTCTTGGCAGAGATGTTGTCCAGAGAATTCCTGCTCAGACATGAGTTGGATTGGATGCCCTCTGAGGTCTCTACCAATGCTGACACTCTGTGATTCTTTATAAAGGCTTTTCTAGTTGGATAAGGAGAATTTTTTCCATCATAGCTGGCCATTGAGGAGTGTAGGTATCCCATAAAACACCCCAACTCCAAATGCCCTGAGAAATAGAACTCATTCTGAACCTGGACATCCAGTTTGAAATGCCCAAAAGGCAATTAGTGTTGTTGGCCTGAAGGGTAAGGAAGAGAATGGGGCTAGGTATATAAACATATGAGCCATTTACATTGAGATGATAGTTAAACCCATGGGAAACTATGGAGTTACCAATAGATAGAGAAAGAGGGAAAAAGAAGAGAATCCAAGACAGAACTTTGGACAGCAGCCATAGTTGGGAGTGTAACATGAATAATGAGCCACCAAAGGAGACTGAGAAGTAGGAGGAGAACCAGGAGAGTAGTGTTATAAAAACCCAGAAGAGAAAGTATTCAGGAGAAGACAGAGAGTGGTCAATAGTGTGAAATGTGTAGCATACAGGTTGAGAAGGTTGAGGAAAGATCATCAGATTTGGCAACTAAGAGATCATTGGAGAGGACAGTTTCATTTGAGTGATGATGAGATAGATAGCTTTTTAAAAGACTGGTTAAGAAAGAGAGAAAATATATAGAATGAGGGGATGGTAGAGTCTTGTGAAGGTTTTTTTTAAGGGCACAGGAGACTTGGATACATTTGAAATCAGGAGAGAATGAATTAGTAGATATGGAAAAGTTGAAAATTTGAGAGAGAAAGAAAGAGAAAGGGGAGGGGAAAGAGAGGAGGTGGAGACAGAGAGAGAAAGAAGGGAGAGACAGAGAAGGGAGAGACAGAGAAAAGGGAGAGAGAAAGAAAGAGAGAGAGAGAGAGAGAAAGAGAGAGAGAGAGAGAGAGAGAGAGAGAGAGAGAGAGAGAGAGAGAGAGAGATTGAGAGAGAGAGAATTGAGGTTGCAATCATTTTGGAATGGGATCGAGTGCAAGGAGAAGGACCACCTCTTTGCCACAGAGTGAGGGAAAAGGGAGATAGTGGAATATTATGTCAAATGGTTTTGAGATGAAGAGCAAATGAGAGAAAAGGGAGCTTACATTGAATAGCCTTAATTTTCTTAATAAAGTAAGAGACGAGATCCCAGAGTATTATTTGAGTATTATTTGCTTTACGAAGTTGCTACGGAATTTCAGAATTGTGGGTTCCTTGAAAGTTACCCCAAGATCAAGGCACTTTGTAGGCCGACATCCAATTTAAAGAACCTAGATCACCAGACCCCACCTATGTTTTTCTTTAACCAGCCAATTAGAAGGCTTGTTAGTTCAAAGCAAAAGACATTTAATGAAACAGGAAAGCAAAAAAAAAATGACAAGAAGGATAAATACAGACAAGAATATACTAAAAGGGGATGAATGCAGCAAACATATGGGACCAGTGAACAAAAACAGAGGGGAAACACCCATGGGACTATATAGTCGGAGAAACCCTCATATTCCTCAGTCAGAGGCCAGGCTACTGCTGTCCTCTGGTATTGTCATCAATGTCTGTGCTGCTTTCTTAGCTCTGGTGGAATCATTTAAAAATTGAACAAAGAGATTTGACTCTGTAAAATTAGGAAGCTGGCCTGGGTGATGCTTGAGCTCCTTCTTAGCACTAAATTCAGGATCTTGTGATACTAATTCCTGATAGTCTTGCTGGTGGGCACCTGGCTCTTGCCATTCTAAATGTTCCCAAATGGTGCCCACAAGGCCCAGAGTGCTATAGATTTGCCCGTGAGTGTGATTGAAATCTGCTAATCTGGTTTAGATTTGCAGCTACGGCTTGAAAAACACTGAATATTTGCTTGGTTTTGAGGGCGCCTGAGCATTGTTGCCCTCAACTTTAAGATAAGGGCATTTGGTACCAACTTTTGTATATACCTATAGGAAAAGAGAGAGATGGGGAGCCAATAGTCATTCGATCAGACCATTATCTTTCCTTTCCATTTCTTTGGTATTGGAGAGCCCATGAAGACTGGCACCACAGTTTCTAAGGCCATGGAGAGAGGCCCTTCCCCCGAGGCTGAATGGGGGAAGGGAGAGGAACTTGGGATAAGTTTTGCACCTTTTCTACCCAGGGAGTTTTGTAAAGGTAAAAAAAAAAACAATGGAGGAAAACCTTGAGAGCATGTCTGAGGAGGGTGTGATAGAGGCCTTTCTGTCTGGGAGCGGTCAGACAAGATAGGGAGAGAAGAGAAAGAGGCCCCTGCTTCTGTGAAAGGGGAAGATGGAGGCCTCTCTGGGGAGGGTGGAGATGGAGGCCCCTGTGTCTGTGCAGGGGGTGAGATGGAGTCCTCTTTGTTTGGGAGTGGTCTGACTGGGAAGAAAGAGAGAGAAGGAGGCCCCTGTATATGTGCAGGGGGGAGATGGCAGTTTCACTGTCTAGGAAGGGGAGAGATGAAGATCAGGCAGCACTTGGAGAACACTGGGCAGATTGGAAAAGCTTGTTTTCAGCCTGGCTGATTTCATATCACTTGAAAATCATTTAATAATTCACAGTGGGTGATCGATGGTCGCTCTATGACTCAGACACCCAGAGGAAGAGATTTCCGATAACTTGGCTTCATAAGTGAAGTAAAGAATGACTCAATCTTGGCAAGTTCATTACCTGGAGCCCAAGCCAGTGAACCTGGTTACTTACTCTATGCAGCTGAGTCAGGGCAGCTGTGGCAGCTGGAAAAAAGACACTGGGCTGGATCTCAGGACACCTGGGTTTTGGGTCCTCTTGGTCATTGATGTGCTGTGTGGTCCTGGGGATGTCCCTCAGTCTCTATGTCTGTTTCACCCCCTGTAAGATGGGGTTGAGGGGAAAGATAAAAGATGAAGTGTATTGTTCCCTTGCAAAACAAATTGTGAAGATTAATACGTGGTTCAAATGAATGTTGAAAGGGCAATGGAACCCTCTATATCATGCTCTTTGGAGTGAGAGCCCAGAGCTTTAGGGTATAACTAGATGACTGCCCTTGTGGTTCTTTGTGTTTGACATGAATTCATTGTGTGGGGAACTCAGGTAGAGTTGTCTGAGGGTTGGAGAGTCAAATCTCTTTGTTCAATTAATTAACAATTATCAATCACAGCACACTAGGCAGTCTGGGGTGAAGGGCAGAAGACACAACAGAGTGGAGATTACCCTAACCTCAGTGACTTTGAGTCCAGGTCTGAGTAATATACATTCTATAGTCTATACATTTAGAGACTGTAAAAGCTGGAAGGGTCCTTAGAGCAGAGAATGTCAGAGCTGAGAGGGCTCTTAGAGCATAGATTGTCAGAACCAGATGGTCTTTAGAGCAGAGAATGTAAGAGATGGGAGGAACTTCAGAACACAGCATATTAGAGCTGAAGGGTCCTTAGGGCACAGAATTAAGAGGTGGGAAGGCTTTAAGGCTGGGAAGGCCTTAAAACAAGGGATGTCAGAGCTGGGAAGGGACTTAGAACAGGGAATATCAGAGCTGGGAGAAGTCTTAGAATAAATAATGTCAGAGCTGAAAGGGGACATAGAAGACAAAACATCAGAGCAGGAGGGGACTTTGGAACATAAATTTTCATACCTGGGAGGGGCCCTAGAATATAGAATGTCAGAACCAGGAGGGACCTTAGAACAGAGGATATCAGAATTGGAGTAGGAGTGGAGAAGTTAGAAGACAAAATGGAAGAGCTGGGAAAAACGTCAGAACTCAAGAGACATTAGAACAAAGAGTAGAAGGAGCCTCAGAAACACAATAAAATTCAATAAATATTTATTAATCATCTGCTATGTTCAAGGCCCTGTCCTTAATGCTGGGGATTCAAAGATAGAAACAATACAATCCCTGCTTTCAAGGTGCTGATACTCCAAGAGGAGAAAACATATGTATATTAACTATGATATACTAAAAAATAAGATCGGTGCAAAGGAAAGGTAAAGTGCTATGAAATTTGTTCATGGAGGAGGCAGTACCTGGACTGAGCCCTAAATGAAGGGATGGACTTCAACAGATGAATCTGGGGATGGTGTAGGCAAAACCATAGAGACAGGAGAGGGCTAGACAAGAAGGCCATAATGTCTAATACATAAAAGGAAGGAGTCAGATGAAGCTTGATAGGTAGTTTGGAACCAGCTGGTGAAATCTCTTTTTAAAGGTGAATCCAGAGAACTGGGCAGAGGTTTGGCAGAAATTAGTTTTAGATCGACACCTTACACCATATACTACAATGAACTCAAAATAGATGCACAGCATGAATATAAAAGGTCATCCATTAAAAAAAATAGCAAACTAGATCATATATAATTCACAATGATGCCTTGGAAACTCACAAAGACAAAAAAGATTGTTTTGATTACATGAAATCGAAAAGCTCTTATAGAAATAAAATCAATATAGCTAAGATGAGAGGGGAGCTCTTCAACTCTTTAAAAATAAAATCCTTGTCATTAAATATTTCCTATGAGAATTAATTTGGGGAGCGGAGCTAAGATGGTGGAGAGAAGCCAGGAAGTTGCCTGACCTCTCCCCAGTTTCCCTCATGAACAATATTAAATCAAGCCTCTAAAAGAATTCTGGAGTGACAGAATCCACAAAAAGACTGAAACAATTTTTCCAGCCCAAGATAACTTAGAAGGACTTCAGGAAAGGTAAAAGCCGAGTAGAGCCCAGCATGGGCAGTGTCTAGACAAGCCAGTGGCAGACTCTTAGCCACAGCACAGATCAGCACCTGAGGCCCTGTGGCCCTGGCTCAGGAGGCCAGTGGTACAGCAGGCCAGCTGTGAGGCCTCCAGCACTAGCGCAGCAAGCAAACTTCCAGCCTTGGAACCCAGGGCACAACAGGCATGATGAGACTGGGCTGCCATAGCACACTGAGCAAGCCATTATCCCCAGAGGCCCTGATACAGAAAGCTAGTGACCAGGACCCTGGCCCCCACTGCAAAAAGCTTGGGACAGTGCCCCCTGTACCCCAGGAGCAGAGCTCAACTTGTAAAAATGAGCAAAACCCAAAAAAGAGCCCTGACTATAGGAAGCAACTATAGCAACAGGGAAATACAAACTCAGAAGAGGACAATAATGTCAAATGCCTACATGCAAGGCCTCAAAGGGATTTATGAATTGGTCTCAAGCCCAAAAAGTCCCCTTGGAAGAGCTCAAAAAGGATTTTTAAAATCAAGTAAGAGAGGTAGAAGAAAAATTGGGAAAAGAAATGAGTGATGCAAGAGAATTATGAAAAAAGAGTCAACAGCTTGGAAAAGAAAGCACAAAAATTGGCCAAATGGGGGGAAAATCCACCGAAGAAAAGTAGAATTGGCCAAATGGGGAAGGAGATACAAAAGCTAACTGAAGAAAATAGTTCCTTAAAAATTAGGGGGGTGGGGAGACAAGATGGTGGCTGGAAAACAGGGACTTGCCTAAAGCTCTCCCCCAGGACCCTCCAAACACCTATAAAAATTGCTCTGAACAAATTCTAGAACTGCAGAACTCACGAAATAGCAGAGGGAAGCAGGGCTCCAGCCCAGGACAGCCTGCATGGTTGCTGGGTAAGGTCTATCACACTGTGCTGGGACTGGAGTGGAGCAGAGCCTGGTGTGGGCCGTGCCAGGACCAACCAGACTGGGAGCAGGGCGGAACAGGCCATAGCATCCTGAAACAGTGAGCTGTGGCAGTTACCAGACTTCTCAACCTACAAATACCAAAGACAACAGAGAAGGTTAGTGGGAAAAACTGCAGGGACAGAGTGAAAGCAGTTCTTGGTCAGCCACCACCTGGGGGGCAGTGGAGATGGTGCAGCTCTGAGGCTTCTTACAGAGCTACATCTGCCGTTGCTGCCAGCCCCAGGCCCACCTGGTGGGAGGAATTAAGTGGAGGATCAGAGCAGGAGTGCGGAGCCTGCTTAGATCTGAGTTTTGGTCTGGAGTTGGTGGTTCTTGGGCGAGGAGGAGTGCTGGTGTGGCAGAGCTTGCTGTGTAGAAATACCTCTGAAAACAACGGCACAGCCCCTCAAGCTTGGGACAAAGTACTCTCTACTCTACAAGCAGTCATACTCCGCTGAAAAACTCAAGGGTCAAGTAAGTTGGCTGGGAACATGAACAGGCAGCAAAAACATTCCCAGATTCAGACTCAGACTTTGGAATCTTTCTTTGGTGACAAAGAAGACCAAAACATACAGCCAGAAGAAGTCAACAAAGTCAA
>CM053628.1:48905053-48929857 GCA_028646595.1 Phalanger gymnotis | reverse complement strand
TTTCTCAGTGAAAAGACCAAAGCTGAATAGAAAATTTGACTTTCAAACACAAAAATCAAGAGAAGGATGAAAAAGTAAACAAGAAAGAGAAATCATAAGGGACTTACTAAAGTTGAACTGTTTTGTTTACATTCCTACATGGAAAGATGATGTGTATTATTCATGAGACCTCAGTATTAGGGTAGCTGAAGGGAATATACATACATACATACATACATACATACATACATACATATTTACAGACAGAAGACACAGGGTGAGTTGAATATGAAGAGATGATATCTATAAAAATGAAATCAAATTAAGGGATGAGAGAGGAATATATTGAGAGAGGGAGAAAGGGAGAGAAAGAATGCGGTAAATTATCTTACATAAAAATGGCAAGAAAAAGCAGTTCTGTTGGAAGGGAAGAGGGGGCAGGTGAGGGGGAATGAGTAAATCTTGCTCTCATCAGATTTGACCTGAAGAGGGAATAACGTACACACTCAATTGGGTATCTTAACCCACAGTAAAGGAGGAAGGAGATAAAAAAGGGGGGACAATAGAAGGGAGGGCAGATAGGGGGAGGAGGTAATCAAAAACAAACACTTTGAAAAAGGGACAGGGTCAAGGGAGAAAATTGAATAGAGGGGGATAGGATAGGAAGGAGCAAAATATAGTTAGTCTTTCACAATATGAGTATTGTGGAAGGGTTTTGCATAATGATACACATATGGCCTATGTTGAATTGCTTTCATTCTTAGGGAGGATGGGTGGGGTGGGAAGAGGCGAGAGAATTTGGAACTCAAAGTTTTAAAAGCCAATGTTGAAAAAAAAAGTTTTTATGTGCAACTAAGAAATAAGATATACAGGCAATGGGGCATAGAAATCTATCTTGACCTACAAGAAAGTAAGGAAAAATGGGATGGGGGAGAGTGGGGTAACAGAAGGGAGGGCTGACTGGGGAATGGGGCAATCAGAATATATGCCATCTTGGAGTTTGGGGGGAGGGTAGAAATGAGCAGAAAATTTGTAATTCAAAATCTTGTGGAAATCAATGCTGAAAAGTAAAAATATTAAATAAATAATAATTTGAAAGTTAAAAAATAAAAAAGACCATTTTAAAATAAAAGAAAATTAGAATTGGGCAAGTAGAAGTTAATGATTCTATAAGACATCATGAATCAGTCAAAAAAAAACCCAAAAAAATGAAAAATAGAAGAAAATGTAAAATATTTCATTGGAAAAACAACTGACCTAGAAAATAGAACCAGGAGAGATAATTTAAGAATTATTAGACTGCCTGAAAGCCATGATTAAAAAAAGATCCTGGCCAGCATCTTTTAAGAAATTATCAAGGAAAACTGCCTTGGTATCTTAGAACCATTGAAAGAATCCACTGGTCACTTCGTGAGAGAAATCCCAAAATGAAAACTGCAAGGAACATTGTAGCCAAATTCCAGAACTATCAGGACAAGGAGAAATATACTGCAGGAAGCCTGAAAGAAATAATTCAAGTATCAAGGAGCCACAGTCAGGATTACACAGAACATAATAGGACATAACAGTTTCTACATTAAAGGATTGATGGGCTCAGAATATGATATTCTAGAAGGCAAAGGAGCTTGGACTACAACCAAGAATCAACTGCCCAGTGAAATTGAATATAATCTTCCAGGGGAAAAGATGGATATTCAATGAAACAAGAGGATTTCAAGCTTTCCTGATGAAAAGACCAGAGCTGAACAGAAAATTTGATCTTCAAATACAAGACTCAAGAGAAGCATAAAAAGGTAAACAGGAAAGAAAAAAACAGCCCATGGTATTCAAAAACGTTAAACTGTTTACTTCCCTACATGGGAAGATGATACTTGTAACTCTTAAGAACTGTATCTCTATTGTGTCAGTTAGAAAGTATACTTAGACACAGGGTTTGAGTATAATTTTACTTTGATGTGATGATAAAAAAAAACTATTAAGGGGTAAAAAAGGATCATACTGGGAGAAGAGGATAGGGGGAGACAGAATGGGGTAAATTATATCACATGAAGCAGCATGAAAGACCTATTCCAATAGAGAGAAAGAAGGAGGTGAGCACTGTTTGAACCTTTCTCTCATTGGATTTGACTCAAAGAAGGAATAACATACACACTCAGCTGGGTAAAGAAATCTCTTACCCAATAGGTAAGTAGGAGGGGAAGGGGAAAAAGAGGGGGTGATAGAAAGGAGGGAAGATTGAGGAGGTGGTCAGAAGCAAAACACTGGTGATGAGGGGTACAGCAAAAGGAGACAGACATGCACACACACACAGAGACAGAAAAAGAGAGAGAAGTATAAACAAGGAGAAAATAGGATGGAAGGAAATAGATAGTAATAATAACAGTGACTGTGAATGGGATGAGCTCTCCCATAAAACGGAAGTGGATACCAAAATGGATTTAAAACCAGAATCCTGCAATAGGTTGTTTACAAGAAACACATTTGAAGCAAAGAGATGCAGAAAGTAAAGGTAAAAGGGTGGAGCAGAATATATTATGCTTCAGCTGAAGTAAAAAAAAAAGCAGGGGTAGCAATCCTGATCTCAGTCGAAGCAAAAGAAAAATACATCTAATTAAAAGAGACAAGGAAAGAAACTACATCTTGCTAAAAGGTACCATAAACAATGAAGTTATATTAATACTAAACATATATGTATTGAGTGGTATAGCATTTAAATTCTTAGAGGAGAAGTTAAGTAAGTTACAGGAAGAAATAAATAGCAAAACTACTTTTTGCTTCAACTTCCCTCTCTTAGAACTAGATAAATCTAACCACAAAAAAAACTCAACAAGAAAGAACTTAAGGAGGTGAATAGAATTTTAGAAAAGTTAGATATGATAGACCTCTGGAGAAAATTGAATGGGGATAGAAAGGAATATGGTACATAGCACCTACACAAAAATTGACCGTATATTAGGGCATAAAAGCATCGTGTTCTAATATAGAAAGGCAGAAATATTAAATGCATCCTTTTCAGATCATGATGCAATAAGAATTACATGTAACAAAGGGCCATGGAAAGATAGATTAAAATTTAATTGGAAACTAAATAACTTAATCCTAAAGAATGAGTGGGTTAAACAACAAATCATAGAAACAATCAATAATTTCATCAAAGAGAATGACAATAATGAGACAACATACTAAAATTTATGGGATGCAGCAAAAGCAATGCTTAGGGGAAATTTTGTATAGCTAAATGCTTACATGAATAAAATAGAGAAAAAGCAGATCAAAGAATTGGGCATGCAATTAAAAAAGCTAGGAAAAGAACAAATTAAAAATCCCCAATTAAACACCAAATTAGAAATTCTGAAAATCAAAGGAGAGATTAATAAGTATTAGCAATAAGTAAGAAAACTATTGAACTAAAAATAAAACAAAGAGTTGGTTTTACAAAAATATAATAGAAAAATAACTCACTGGTTAATTTGATTAAAAAGAAGAAAATCAAATTACTGATATAAAAAATGAAAAGAGTGAATTCACAACCAATGAAGAGGAAATTAAAGCAGTAATTAGGAGCTATTTTCCCCAACTCTATGCCAATAAATCTGACAGTCTAAGTGAAATGGATGAATATTTACAAAAATATAATTTGCTCAGATTAACAGAGGAAGAAATAAATATTTAAATAACCCCATTTTAGAAAAAGGAATTGAGCAAACTATCAATGAACTTCCTAAGAAAAAATCTCCAGGGTCAGATGGATTTACAAGTGAATTCTACCAAACATTTAATGAACAATCGATTCCAATACTATATAAACTATTTGGAAAAATAGGTGAAGAAGGAGTTCTACTAACTTCCTTTTATGACACAAATATGGTGCTGATACCTAAATCAGGAAGAGCCAAAACAGAGAAAGAAAATTATAGACCAATGTCTCTATTGAATATAGATGAAAATTTTTTAAATAAAATATTAGCAGAGAGATTATAGTAAGTTATCACCAGGATAATACACCATGACCAGGTGGGATTTATACCAGGTATGTAGGGCTGGTTCCACATTAGGAAAACTATTAGCATAATTGATCACATCAATAACAAAACTAACAGAAATCATATGATTATCTCAATAGATGCAGAAAAAGCTTTTGACAAAATACAACACCCATTCCTATTAAAAACACTAGAGAGCATAGGAATAAATGTAGCTTCCCATAAAATGGTAAATGGGATCTATCTAAAGCAAGCATTATCTGTAATGGGCATAAGCTAGAAGCCTTCCCAATAAGATCAGGAGTGAAATAAGGCTGTCCATTATCACCATTGTTATTCGATATTGTACTAAAATGTTAGCTTTAGCAATAAAAGAAGAAAAAGAAATCATAGGAATTAGAATAGGCAATGAGGGAACAAAGCTGTCACTCTTTGCAGATGACATAGTGGTATACTTAGAGAACCCTAAAGCATCAACTAAAAAATTACTTGAAAAAAACTATCAACTTTAGCAAAGTTGCAGGATGTAAAATAAACCCACATCAATCGTTGGCATTTCTGTATATTACCAGCAAAGCCCAGAAGCAAGAGATAGAAAGAGAAGTTCCATTTAAAATAACTGTAGACAATATAAAATATTTGGGAGTCTACTTGCCAAGACAAATACAGGAACTGTATGAATACAATTACAAAACTTTTCACACAAATAAAATTCGATCTAAACAAGTGGAAAAATATCCATTGCTCATGGGTAGGCCAAGCTAATATAATAAAAATGATGATTCTATCTAAATTATTTTACTTATTCAGTGCCATACCAATCAAACTACCAAAAAATATTTTATAGAGGTAGAAAAAATCATAACAAAATTTATCTGGAAGAACAAAAGGTCAACAATATTAAGGGAACTAATGAAAAAAAATGCAAAGGGAAGGTGGCCTGGCTGTACTAGATCTAAAACTGTATTATAAAGCAGCAATCATCAAAACCATTTTGATACTGGCTAAGAAACAGAGTGGTGGATCAGTGGGATAGGTTAGGTACACAAGATGCAGTAGTAAGTGACTATAGTAATCTATTATTTGATAAACCCAAAGATTCTAGCTTTTAGGATAAGAACCCACTATAAGAACTCACAAAAACTGCTGGGAAAATTGGAAAACAGTATGGTAGGAAATAGGCATAGACCAACATCTCACACCATATACTAAGCTAAGGTCAAAATGGGTACATGATTTAGACATAAGGGGTGATACTATAAGCAAATTAGGAGAGCAAGTGATAGTAACCTATCAGATCTATGGAGGAGAGAAGAATTTATGACCAAATAGGAGATAGAGAACATTATGAAATACAAAATGAATAATTTTGATTTCATTAAATTAGGTTTTTGTACAAACAAAACCAATACAACCAAGATTAGAAGAAAAGCAGAGAGTTGGGAAAGAGTTTTTACAGTCAGTGTTTTGGATAAAGGCCTCAGTCCTAAAATATATAGGGAACTGAGTCAAATTTAGAAGAATACAAGTCATTCCCCAATTGATAAATGGCCAAAAGATATCAACAGGCAGTTTTCAGATGAAGAAATTAGTTATTTATAGTCATATGAAAAAAATGCTCTAAATCACCATTGATTGGTCAAATGCAAATTAAAACAACTCTGAGGTACCACATCACACCTATCAGATTGGCTAATATTACAGAAAAAGAAAATGGTAAATGTTGGAGAAGATGTGGGAAAATTGGGACACTGATGCGTTGTTGATGAACTGATTGTGAACTGATCCAACCATTCTGGAGAGCGATTTGAAACTATGCCCAAAGGGCTATAAAACTATTCATACTCTTTGATCCGGCAATACCACTACTAGATCTGTATCCCAAAGAGAACATAAAAAGGGAAAAGAACCCATATATATAAGAATATTAATAGCAGCTCTTTATGTAGTGGTGAAGTATTGGAAACTGAGGGGATGCCCATCAATTGGGGAATGGCTGAACAAATTGTGGTATATGAATGTAATGGAACACTATTGTGCTATAAGAAATGCTGAGCTGGCAGATTTCAGAAAAACCTGGAAAGACTTACATGAACTGACACTGAGTGAAGTGAGCAGAACCAGGAGAACATTGTACACAGTAACAGCCACAGTGTGTGATGATCAGCTATGACTGACAGCTTTTCTCAGCAATGTCATGATTTGAAACAATTCCAAAAGAATCATGATGGAAAATGCTCTCCACATTCAGAGAAAGAACTATGGAGTCCGAATACAGATCAAAGCCTGCATTTTCACTTTTTTGTTTGTTTTTTGTTTTTATTTTTCCCTTTTGTTCTATTTTTTCTTTCACAACATGACTAATGTGGAAATATGATGGCACATGTATAACCTATATCAGATTGCTTGCCATCTTGGGGAGGGGGGATGGGAGGGAGAAAAAATCTGGAACTCAAAATTTTATAAAAAATGAAGGTTGAAAACTACCTTTACATATAATTGGAAAAAAATAAAACACTATTTCCAGGAAACAAAAGAGTTCCATTCAAGATAAATAAGGAACTAACACAAATAAACAAGACCAAGAGCCCCTCCCCAATGGATAAGTGGTCAGAAGATATGAACAAGCCATTCCCCACCCCTCCTTTCTCTCCTGGGTCAGAGTCCTCTACAACCACTACCCATTGGGCATTTTGAACTAAATATTTTGTAGGTATCTGTGGTGAGAGGAATATCTGCTATGTAGGCCAAGCTAGTTTTCCTCCCTATGTAATGGGGGCAGGGAGAGGATGGCCAAGAAGGCCTAATCCTTGGAGACCATTGATCAGATTTGCCTTGCCCAGTGGGCTATATAGAGCATGATCCATATTTTCTGTTTTCTGCCAATCTAACATTTGGAAATTTGGAAGCCAGTTTCAGTCATGGTGACTCAGGTATGGTACTATGTGTTGATGAAAAGTCTTCTGCCTGGTTTAGGAGGAGCCAGACGACAGATGAGTCAGCAGAGGCTAATATGGAAATCAGCATGGATACGAAAGTTTCCGAGGTACAATCTTTCAAGTGAAGATTCCTTTGAGTGGCTCGGGGGCAAGAAGAGTATTCAATTCCCTGTATTTAGCAGATGGGACCTCTGTTTCTTTTGTGTTTATTCTTTTCTGATTGATGCCATGTCCCCAGGCTCAGTGGAGACTCCACAAAGAATAAAAAGACTCCCAGGGTCAGGTGTCACAAGGTATCCCTCAAATGTTTGGGTTCTCCATGCCTCATCACCTTTATGCTGTTAACTCAGAGCCAACTTTTCCCTGGCACTGTATATGTGCAGAGGGGACAGTAAGTCTCTGGTTTGGGGGTGAGAAAAATGGTTTGTGTCTTCTCTCCTTGCTATACTTTTTCAGTAACTCTCCTTTATAAAAAAAAAGCTAATTGATGTCAACTCACTAGAGAACACGCCAGGTGGGAGCTCATGAGAAAGAGAAATAGAAACCTTAGGGGTGGGAAACCTGTGACCTTCTAGGTCCTTGAGGATCTAGAGGGGATTTGTCCTGTGAAGTTTGGATTCAGTCCAACGGCTGCACTTGAGGACCTAGAGGGCCACATATGGCCTCAAGGCTGCAGGTTCCTCACCCCTGCCTAAGCTCTTCAGAATTACAAACCTAACTTGATAATCTAGTGCAAGTAAGAAGAATGACCACAGAAGTGGTGATATACTTAAAAGGTATTGAAACTGTTCTCAGACTTAATCAGATCATTGGACTAAAGGCTAGTGGCACTGACATCACTTCTTGGTCACCTGAGTACAAAAGTCATGAGGAACTTCAGCTCCTCCATCATTCTTGACCAGTGGACTGCCATGGGCAACACTGAAGCAGGGGAGTTTCACTTAGTTGAATCATGGTTTCCTTATCAATGATTCTTGTCCAATATCCTTCCCCTATTATGGCTAAGGAAATCATCTTTTAACTATCAAATCTTCTAAGGGCACTTACATTTGTTCTAATATTGAATCTAAACTAACAGGATATGGGCCTGAGTCAAGTCTTTCTTTCAATAGCATTTCAATAGCAATCAGAAATTCAAAAAAAAAACCTAATTATCTTTCCCAGAACCTTCCCCCCTCTTGTGAAATTTCCTATATATGTTAAAGGCATCACCATCCTTCCATTTAATACAGAATTGCAACCTCGGAGTCATCCTTGACATGCCTCCCTCCAAAAAAAAACCCAAAATGAAAACAGAAGACACTTTCCCTCACCTGGGAACAATGGATCCAATGAGTTGCCTAAGTCTTGTTATTTTTCTTTCCACAATATCTCTTACCTCACATGCCATTTACTTATACAGTCACCATCCTAGTTAAGGCCTTCATCAATCACTTTTTGCCTAAGCCATTGCAATAGCCTCTTAATTGGTCTCTTGCCTCTAATCTCTCCCCTCTCTAATTTATCATACAGCTGCCAAAGTGGTATTCTTAAATATAGCTCTGATCATGCTACTTCTCTGCTCAATAACCTCTAGTGGCTCCCTATTTCTTCTAGGATTAAAGATAAACTTCTTTCTCTAGCATTTAAAGTCTTTCACAACTTAGCTCCCAACCACCCTCCTATACATGTGATACAATTTCTTTTGCAGTTTGGGGTGCTGGGAACCCCAAAATGTAAGGGTACAGGGCAGGTCTGCCTTGAAAGAATTCAAACACTCAAGCCTTCTTTCAGTTAAAGTAGTGAGGTTTTATTATAACACTGGTGAGGGGGCAAGATTCCTAGTAAATCCACAAATTTGATGGGGATGGGACAGATACTTATATACAAAAAAGACTATGAGAAGATCTAGATGGGTTTAAGGAGTAGGGAGTAGCCTGGGATGGGCCAGGTACAGACAAGGAAAGGGGTTCAGAGAGCCACAGTGAAAGGGCAGTTAAAAGGATTATTGAGTATCTAGGTAGGCTGGGGTGAGCTAGATTCCTCAGGTGAAATACCAGGGACTGGAGTTGCTGAAATGTATGGGAAAGTTTAGGGACTTGGTTGCATTCAAAGACATGGTCTTTTCCTTTTAGGGGTCCAGGTCCCAAAACCCCATCAACTCCTCTCCCCAAACTCTTCTCACTGTCTGAGTGAACTGGCCTCCTTGCTATTCCTCTCACATGAAACTCAATGTTACATGGCTGTTCTGAGGTCTTCGTATCTTATTGTTAACTCCCTGGCCTGGACCATCAACCATGTTCATGATGTACCTAGGTTCATGTTCATGTATTCCAGATTCCACTCCTCACTCTCCATACAACACTTCTTCCCCAGCAGTCTTCCCCTTTGTGGGGATCTTACCCCACCTCTCTAGACTCCTGCTTTCTCACTCCTTGCCCCATTAGAACGTAAGCTCTTTGAGAGGGGAGGACTATCATTTGGCTTGTATTTTTATCTGCAGGGCTTAGTACAATTCCTGGCATATAACCATTCAACAGATGCTCTGTTTGTCCATCCATCTATCCATCCATTTATCCATTCATCCATCTGTCTGTCTCTGTTTCTGTCTATTACGCTATCCTTAGTGAAATATCCTTAACTCCAACCCATATTGTTCTGGCCTATTGAAACACTTATGAACTACAGTCTCTTTCACTATTTTCCATTTGATAGGCATCAGCTTTGTAGTTCTTTGTTAGCACAAAAAGTGTTGATATAGTGTTTTGGTATATATAGTAACTTTCTGTCCTTGGGTAAATGCCTAGTGGTGGAATCTCTGAATCAAAGGGTGTCAGCAATTTAGCTATTCTTTTAGCATAATTCTTTCCATAATGTTTGGACCAATTCACAAGTCCACCAAGAGTGTATTGGTATGCCCGTCTTTCCATAGCCCTTTCAGCATTGGCTATTCTCATCTTTTGTCATCTTTGGAAATTTGTTAAATGCAAAGTGAGACCTCAGAGTTACTTTAATTTGCATTTCTCTTAGTATTGGTGATTTGGAACAATGATTCATTTATAATTCTTTTGAAAATCAGTCAACAAGCATTTATTAAGCACTGGCTATAGTGCTAGGTATACAAAGACAAAAATGGATCATCTATTGCGTTAGCTGTCAAGCTTTGTACAAATTGCTAATGTGATGAGGCAGCTAGTTGCCATAACAGATAGAGCCTTGGGCCTAGAGTCAGGAAGACCTGAGTTCAAATCTATCCTCAGACACTTGCTGGCTGTGTGATCCTCGGTAATTCACTTAATTTCTGTCTGCCTCAGTTTCCTCATCGCCCTCGTCAAGTGAGATAATATTTGTGCTTTGTAAGCCTTAAAGCTTGATATAAAGGCTGGCTATTTTGATGATTATGAAGATTTAATTCTTTTATCCAAGTCACTGGTGGAAATGTTAAACAGCCCAGGGCCACACACAAATCACTAGGGTACTCTACTGGAGATCTTCTGCCTTGTTGACATTTTATCCATTGGTAATTGTTCTTGGAACCCAGCCATCTACCCAGTTTAGAAACCCCTTAATTCCATTTCATGCAACCTATAGCTTTACATCTTCTCTTGAAGAATTGCATGAGACATTTTATAAAGAGTTTTGCTAAAATTGAGGTAAACCAGATCAGAAGGATTTCTATGATCTACTAATTTCATAACACTGTCAAAAAAGAAAATGAGGTTAGTCTGGTGTGCCCTTGCTTCAGGCTCTAAGGTTTTAGCTATTATAGACTGTACTTAAGTTATTAAAGATGTTTGATTTGAAAACCATCCTCATTACATTTCTTCAAGTTTTTTAATGTAGCAAATGATTGGTTCTATTTTGAGAGTGAAAATGCAAAATGGAGCCATTGAAGTAAAATTTCAAAATACAAGTTTTAACTTTAAAACTTTTATTGATGACTTTTAAACATGACACTTCAGAAAAGGGTGAGGTTGAAGTCTTAATGAGATTTTAATTTGTATATTTGCATGCCCTTTTTTATCTTTCAGTCGTTCAGCCATGTCTGACTCTTTGTGACCCCCTGGGCCACAGCATGCCAAGCCTTTCTATCCTCCACTATTTCTCAAAGTCTGTCCAAGCTCTCATTCATTATTCCTGTGATGCTATCTGTTCATCTCATTCAGTTGTTTTTCAGTTGTGTCTGACTCTTTGTAAACTCATTTTCTTGGCAAAGATACTGGAATGGTTTGCCATTTCCTTCTCCAGCTCATTTTTTTTCTCCAGCTCATTTTTACAGATGAGGAAACTGAGAGCAAACAGGGTGCTCTGACTTGCTCAGGGTCATACAGCTGATAAATGTCTGAGGCTGAATTTGAACTCTGGTCCTCCTGATTCCAAGGCCAGGGCTTTATCCACTGCAGTGCCACCTAGCTGCCCTGTTTTCACCATAAGTAGACTGCAATCTTGCTGAGAAGCTCATGGGCCAATTATTTAAAAAGTACCATGGTCCATTTTACTTTGCACTTTCCCTAACAAACAGCATAGTGGAAGTGTTTGACCAGTATTTGTTGATTTGTTATTTCTACCTGGAATATAAATCTAATACTGGCAGTACGGAAGCCTTTAGCTAATTAATTATCTTTCTCTTGTTCTGAAAAGCCTGTGTCCCATTTTCTTCTGGTAACTGATTAAGAAACAGTAAACGGTTCAAGTGTACCAATAGGTCAATGCCAGCCTTCCAGAGAGGCTGAGGTTTTATGCAATGCTTTAATACATGGACTGCTTCCACCTATGCTCCTCCTATACTCCTCCTGTACTGAGACTCACACACAATAGGGGAAATGTGCCAGGAAACGAACCAGCAAGCCTGGAGGGTCAAGACTCATTTCACGACAGCTCTAATGCTTCTCTCAGTCCCAGAGAGTCTATTTTTTTCTTTTTCTTTTTAAATTAATTTATTTATTTTTAGTTTTCAACATTCATTTCCACAAGATTTTGAGTTCCAAATTTTCTCCCCATCTGTCCCCTCCCCCCACCCCAAGGTGGCATGCATTCTGATTACCCATTCTTCCCCTAGTCTGCCCTCCCTTCTATCACCTCCCTCTTATCCCCTTCCCCCTTACTTTCTTGTGGGGCAAGATGATTTCTATACCCCATTGCCTATATATCTTATTTCCTAGTTGCATGTAAAACTAATTTTTAACATTTGTTTTTAAAACTTTGAGTTCTAGATCCAGAGAGTCTATTTTTTGAAAAAAATATCATAGATCATAGATTTAGAGCTAGAAGAGATTTTATATGTCATCAAATCCACATCCCTCATTTTATGATTGAAGAAACTGAGGCCTAGAGAGATGAAGTGACTTGAAAAAAGTCACATTGTTAGCAAAGGTTTGATATGGGATTTGAACCCAGACCTTCTTGACTCCAAGTCCAATGCTCTGCTAGCCACTGCTTAATTGTTACATTCTGTTTTGACACAAGAGATACTTCCCAACAGACATCCAAATAAGCCACTTATGAAGTTGACAGTGGAGACCCTAGCTCTATTCTGATGGTGGACAAGAGATAAATGGGACAGAGCCAGCAAAGTGGGAGGGGGAAGGAAGAGAATGAGGCCAGTTTGGCTGGAATATTGACAACATGAAGGATAATAGTAAACAATAAGGCCAGCTTGGGGGCCGTGGAAGGGGGCCTTGAATCCCAGGGTTAGGAGTTTAAAGCATTTTGTTGACAGCGAGGAGGGAGGCATTGTGAGAATGCATTTCCGAGAATAACTTACTTGGGGAGCAGAGCAAGGGCAAGTGAAAGATGAAAAATAGAGTAGGAAGACAAGAGGCTAGTGCAATGAGGAGGCAACTTGGCACAATGGAAAGCACACTGGCCCTTGCGTTGGAGGATCAGGGGTCAAATCCTGCCTCCAATAGGATTTGGGCCACGGGGTGAAGATCTTATGGCCCCAGTGTTCTGATCTGTAAAATGGGAGGATTGCTAGACAACCTCTGAAGTCCTTCTGGCTCTTGATTTGTGATCTTCTCTGTTATTTCCTTTCTCTGAGGCCCAGTTTCCTCCTCTGTAAAGTAAGAGTCCTGAATGGCCCCTGAGGTCCCTTCTACCTCTAGTTCTTGGATCCTGAGATCAATATTCTGAGTGAAAAGAGATGAGGAAGCAAAATAGGGTGGGCTGGAGAGGGATAGGATCACTAAAGGACTCTTAGGAACACTTAAGAGAAGAAATGAAAAGAGAATGTTGGATCTGCTGCTCTAGAACCAAGGGTCAGTTCTAAGAAACTGAAAAAGAGACTTAGGGCCTAGCATCAATCTGACTTCTTGTGGACAGAGGTTAGACAGTCTGGGCAGCCACGGTTTGGAACTGAGGCTGACAGAGGGTGTTCTGAAAAAAAGTTTCTCTTCAGCTGGGTTGGAAGCAAGTATTGCCTTGATCTGCCATCCATAGTCAGGTGACCTTGTGGGAGAAATAAGTACAAAGGCCATGACTCAGCTCATTGGGGGTCAGCCACCTGCACGCCTCCATGCTGCCAAGAAAATCTGATTCCACAAAAATGGACTGAGCCCAGCTCTGGCAGTGTTTGAAGGAAAAGTAGATGAGGGAGACAGTTTAGGTACAAGGGAGAATGAGGCCACTGCAGGGAGGGAAGAGGCCAGAGGAGGTGGAGACAGACTCTGATCAGTTGAGAGGAAGCAAGAGTGTGGGGGGAGGCCAGGAGCAGTGAAGGGACTTGGATGATGGGACACTTGAGCCAGGTGGTTCTTCCAATCCCAGAGTTTGGAGGGAACTCAGGGTTGTGCCATCCAGCTTGCACCTGGATGCCCAGCTGGCCTTTATTCAAAGGCTTCTAGTGGGGGCAAGCCCAATCACTGCCTATGGAAGCAGACCATTTCCCTTTAGGATAGCAAGAAGAATGTTTTCTGAAAGAGTAGAGAGAAGGCTGAATTTGGGGTCATGGGACCTGAATTCGGATCCTGCCTCTTCTGCTTGCTCCTTTGGGACCCTGGGCAAGTCCCAATGGCTAGAACGCTGGGTGGAGTCAGGAAACTCTGAGTTCAAATCCAGGCTCAGATACTGACTAGCTGTGTGACCCTGGGCAAGTTCTCTGGCTCAGTTTCCTCATCTGTGAAATGGAGATCGTAATAGTATCTACCTTGCAGGGTTGTTGTGAAGATCAAATGAGACAATATTTGTAAAAAGCACATGGCAGAGTGCCTGGCACACAGTAGGTGCTTAATATATACTTCTTCCCTTTCTCTACCCCTCCTTCCTATACGTGATCTTGGACAAGTCACATCACTTTTATCTTGTTCTCATGCTTTCTCTCCCATTAGATTGAGCTTCTTGAGAGAAGGCACCAGAATTTGCCTTTCTTTGCATCCCAAGCCCTTAGTAGAGTGCCTGGTATACAGTGAGCATTTAATAAATACTTGTGGACTAACTCATCTGTGAAATGAGAGGGTTGCACTCAATGGCCTCTGAGGTCCCTTCCAGCTCTAGTCCTAGGAGCCTATGTGTGACCTTGGGCAAGTCATTCCCCCTCCTTGGGCCTCAGTTTCCTCTTCTATGAAATAAGGAGGTTGGACTCAATGGCCTCTGAAGGCCCTTCCATCTCTAGACCTAGGAACCTATGTGTGACCCTGCTCAAGTCCCTTCCCCTTCCTGGGCCTGTTTCCTCCTCTTTAAAAAAAGAGAATTGAAACAGATGCCCTCTCAGGTTCCTTCCATCTCTAGAACTAGTTTTCAACGTTCACTTCCATAGGTTTTAAATTTTCTCCTCCCCCTTCCCCTCCCCGCTCCCCAAGATGGCATGCAATCTACTATGGGCTCTACACATACATTCCTATTAAATATATTTTCACATTAGTCATGTTGTATAGAAGAATTAGAACCAATGGGAGGAACCATGGGAAAGAAAACAAAACAAAACAAAAAAAGAAAATAGTCTGCTTGGCTCTGCATTCCGACTCCATATTTCTTTCTCTGGATGTGGATGGCATTTTTCATCACGAGTCCTTTGGAATTGTTTTAGGTCCTTGCATTGCAGAGAAGGGCTAAGTCTATATGTTCTTATATATGACTGTGGGAAAACCACTCAATTCCAGGGTGTCAGTTGCCTTATTTGTAACACGGGGGAGTTGGATTTGATGGTTTCTGCTCTGGATCAGTAAGCCTGTGCCCCTTTTATAAGGAGGAAAGGGTAGGGGCTAGAGGAGGTACTGTGAGGATGGAGGGATGATGGAGCAGGAAGAGGGCCCAGGAAGAAGAAAGAAAGGAATGCTGGGGATGCCCAGGAGCAAGGGAAGGGACACTGAGAAGACAGGGAAGGAGACTGAGGTGTGGGGGGTGGGGAGAGGAGAAAGATGGAGGTTCCTCAGGTGGAAGAAGAGTGGGAGAGGGGAGCCAGGTTGGGAGAAGATGTTGCTTTAAGATTTAAAATTGTTTTTTATCATTAATTAGCCAGGGCCCATACTATGAAAACTTCCAGGGAAAATTTGAGTTTTCCTTCCCCTCTGGAAAAGTAGGGGAGCCTTGATGTCCCTTCCTTTCAGGGGCCCAAGGGCTCCAAGTACCCATCCCTAGGGCCCCCGCCCTATGGGCCCTGCTCCTGTGGGCTCTCAGAGTCCTCCCTGGCAGCCATTTCTTGGGGATTTTACTGTTTCTTTGTGAGCCAAATGTTGTCTTTTATTCCCGTTGTTAACGATCGAGCTGAGGAATGAGCTCAGTGTGTCAGGCAGTTTAGAGCCAACATTAATTTCAGGCCTGTTATTAATGGCCTTGCATTGTCTGGAACCTTTTCTCTTGCCTTAAATTATCTGGGGAAAAAACCCCAAAACACAAAGTCTTTGGTTTCTTCTGCCTATCACCACTCTAGCTTTGTTGGTTGGCCAAATGCTGTGGCCACAGAGCCTCTTCTGGCTCCAGGGGCCTGGACTTTTCTTCTCCCCATCCTGGGTAGTCGATGCGTACAACTGGCTATGCCCAGAACCCTGCCCTTTGTGGAAATGTGAATGGGGCTCAGTAGGACCTTTTTAGGAAGCCCTCCTCTTTTTGTGACTCATGTTTTCCATCCCCTACATCTCATCTTCCCTCCCGTTGCCCAGGAACAGCAGGACATACTCTCTTCCTTCTCTACCCTTTAGTTTTGCTCTTTACCTCTGAAGTGGGACAATATATAAGATATTTAGAGTAGATAAAATGTCTTCTTCTCTCTAGCTTCCTATCAGAACCCTAAGTGTTTAATACATGTAATTATAGTCACTAAGCTTGGCCTTGGAGAAGAGATGATAATGTGTGTCTCTCTCCCTCCTTACAGAAGCAGAGGACTATAGGTGTGTGCATATGCTGTCAATTTCCATTATGTGTTAGTTCATTTTGTTGAACTGCTTTCTTTTTCTTTCTTTACTACAAGGAATGACTCACTGAAGATGGAATGAAAGATGGATAAATTCAGAGATGAAGATGATTGGACTCCCAGCCCAGGTGGTTCCTTGAACGGAGGCAGGCAGCCCAGATCCCACATACCTATTTTGGCCAAACCCCTGAAATTCACACTAGATAAAATAATGATCCAGAAGATGAATCAGATACCACAAAAAATGACCTTATCCATGCTGCAATTGCTCAAAAAAGCAACCAGAAGCTCCTGGGCAATAGGCAAGGGGGCTGTTAGCAAAGCCATGACTGGTATAGGCATACAATCCCAAGCATTTCGGCAGGAACGGAGACAGGAAGTTCAGAGATACCTGTATTCTGAATCAATGAAAACAAAAACTCCCCTGAGAAAACCTTGGTGTGTAGAAATCCACAGGATCCTGAAGCAAATAGCGGCATCAAGCAGGCTGGGTGCCATAGCACTGAGACAAGGATACTTAGATACAATAAAGAGATCCTAAGCCTTACCGGGGCTCTCAGTGTGGGCAAACACCAGAATGAGGGAGGTCAACACAGAAACCAGGTACCCGAGGTTGAGACCAAGCTGAGATAACCACCCTAATTAATCTTTTTTTTAAACAATCATTTATAATCTTTCCCTTTCTCTGCCCCTCCAATGGAATACTTTTTTTTTTAAATGTCATAATAAATACACACAGGCCAGGAAATTAATTTCTACATAAGCCAAGTCTAAAAATGCATGTCTCATTCTGGATTTTCAGGCCATCATCTCTCTGGTAGGAGGTAGGTGGTGTGATTCATCCTCAGCTTTCTGGACTTGTGGTTGATCATTGCATTAATCAGAGATTCAAGTCTTTCGAAGTTGGTTTTCTATGTAATGTTGCTGCCAATGTGTTCATTGTTGTCACAGTTCTGGCTCATTTCACTCTGAATCGGTCCATACAGATCTTCCCAGTTTCCTCTTAAACAGTCCCTTTCATCATTTCCTACGGTAAAACAATGTTCCATTATATTCATGCACCTTTATATTTATTTGTTTATCCATTCCCCAAGTTATTTACTTTCCAGTTTAGGGATATATAGCTAACTATTCTACTTTAAAAGCACAGAAGGAGGCAGAGCTTTCCCTGGTACAAAGGCAGAATTCAGAAACTAAGTGGAGGAATGAGTAAATACAAGATGACAAGCTGCTGTAAAAAATTGTTATCGATCCAGAGATACCACAAAACCCTACCTAGGAGTGAGTAACTTTATAATAGTTACAAGCAGCAACTAAGAAAAAAAGGATTTTTCATGAGGAATATATGAATATTTAGATAAAAAAAACAAAAAAATTAAATAAAAGCTCTGGAGGAAACAGTTGGAGGGAGAATAGTTTAGAACAGGAAGTGGTAAACCACACCCAAGGAACAGACTTCTGGGAAGTTAGGATAGACCAAATAGAAAACAATGTGTCCTCGAGATAGCAAGAAATATTAGAACCAAATAAGAAGATTTTAAAAATAGAAGAAAATCAAAGATATCTCTTATCAAAAAAACTGACATGGATCAAGGAGACATAATTAAGGAATCATTTAACTCTCTGAAAACAATAGTAATTAGAATAATATAATAAAAAAATTAATATAATAATAATAAAAGCCTAGGCACTATATTTCAGGAAATCATAAATGAACGCTGCCCAGATCTATTAGAACCAGAAGACAGGGGCAGCTAGGTGGTGCAGTGAGTAGAGCACCAGCCCTGAAGTCAGGAGGACCTGAGTTCAAATCCGACCTCAGACACTTGACACATTCACTAGCTGTGTGACCTTGGGCAAGTCACTTAACCCCAATTGTACTGCCTCCAAAAATAAAAAAAAAAGAATCAGAAGGCAAAGTGAAGATGGCAGTAATGGTCACTTCCTGAAAGAAATCCTCCAAAGAAAAGTCCCATAAATGTCATAGCCAGAATCCAAAGCTCCCATAGCAAAATTTAAAATGTTGAAAAGGGCAAAATGGAACAAAATGTTGCTGCCTACAAAGGGGCAGTTCAAAGGCAAAGGAATCACCATCAAGATCATAAAAGAGCTGTCAGTTTCTAGTAAAATCAGAGATCTTGTATTCAATATTCCATAAGGCAAGTGAGGTAGGCTTACAACCAAGAATAACTTGCCCTACAAAGCTGTGTATAATCCTACAGGGGGAAAATGGATTTTTAAAGTAATAGAGTTCTTGCAAGCATCCTGATGAAAAGACCAGAGCTCACTTAAGAATTTTGAAATGCAACTATGAGTCGAGAAACTTAGAAAAGTGAATGTATTTGAGCAATTGGAAGGAGTTGTAGATGATGTAGTGCTAATATGCTAATGAGAGAAAAGAACAAAGTGTCCTTTCAACATTGAGGGAATTAAATAAGAAAATAGAGAATTGAGGGATAAAATGGTTCTGTCCAGAGTGTTTTGAGAGGAACACAGAGTAAAAAGAAGACACCAGAGGAGAAAGGAGGAAGAGAGAGGATGGAATTTATTATTTTTAAAAAATCATTGGAATTCATGAGAAGAACGTACAAACATGGATGAAGAGGTGTGTGGAATGAGCATTTAGATGAATCTCACTCTTGTTTGAACTGGGGAAAAGAAGGTTAAACACACACAGATACTCTGGTGTAGAAATGGAACAAACTCAACAGAGAAATAGGCAGGGACAGGGAGAGGTGAAACATTAAGATGGAGGATAATATCGGGAAAGGAATGACCACAAACAAAACAAATTCCTTGATCTTTAAGGGGGAATAAAAGGGAGGGGAAAAAAAGAAGAGAACTAAGGAAGCGCTCATCAGTTAGAGAATAGCTGAACAAAATGTGGTTTGTGAGTTAATTTTGTATTAATGTGACATAAGAAATGACAAAAAAGAATCTTGGGAAGAGTTATATGAACTGATGCAGAGTGAAGTGATCAGAACCAGGAGAACAATTTGTATAGTAACAAGAATTTGTAAAGAAAAACAATTTTGAAAGACATGAGAACTCTTGATATAAGCAATGAACAATCACATCTCGAGAAGACCTATGTTATGAAGCATGTCACCTACCTCTTGAGAGACAATGTCGAGATGCAGACAAGATGCATGTTTGGATATTGCTACCATATAAATTTCTTTTGCTTGGCTATGCTTGTTTGTTTTGTTTTTAATTTGGGTGAGGGAGGGTGGGGTTGTGTATCAGTGGTGATGTGATAAAGAAGAAAAGAAAAAAAGGGCCATTGAATATTTTTAAAAGTTCTCTCCGTAGAAGAAGAGAAGGAAGTTCAGAAGGAAGCATTGATAAGTTGGACGGTTTTGAAATTAACATGTAGAATTTATTATGTATTTTTATTAAAAAAAGCAAGTGGAATGGAATAAAGATTCATGTACATTTTCATGCATAATCCTCTTTTGGTCAAAATGCTCATTTCTGGTGTTAAATTCAGAATAAAAATATAACTAAAAAAAGAAAACAGATTTTAAAGAGGAAACGAAGGTGATATCTAAGATTAATAAATGTTTCTTGATAATTTTTTTTAAAACAAGCATTTTGATCAGGTGTTGGGAGGAATAAATCAACCAATTAACAAACATTTTAATGCACCTGCTATGTGTCAGGAGCTGTTCCAGGTGTTATCCCGAGGCACCTTCTCCAAACCTCTAGGTAACTGCTACTGGTTTGCTTTGGTAGAGGGAGTGTCCTCACTGGAAATTCCCTATAGTAACGAATTCCCGAATCCCCTAACCAAAGAAATAAAGCCGTTTGGTATACCTGTGGGAGATCTGGTAACATTATTGCTCAAATCTCAAACTTTCCATAGTTCTCTTTGGCCTGCTGAGAATTATTTACAACACCAAGGAAACTTAAGGCTGATGTCTCAGGTTCAGCATCCCCTACGATAGCCAGGAAAATGAAAGGGTTATGGCTTCGTACCCTCCTCCCAGCCCACAAGAAACCCCTTGAAGACCGAATTTGCCTTGCCTCCCCCTCTCTGGATCACAGGACTCTAGACTAAGAACTGGACCTCAGAAGCCATTGAGTTGAACCCCTCTCATCTTACAGAAGAGGAAACTGAGGCCCACAGAGATAAAATGACTTTTCCAAGGTCACACATAGGATCAGAGTTCTACAGCTGGAAGGACAGGAGAAGCCATATACTCCAATCCTTTCACTTGACAAGGGAGGAAACTGAGGCCCAAGGTGGGTAAATGGCTGGTAGGCAATAAGTGGCAGTGCCAGGATTCAAACTCAGATCATCTGATATGCTGTCTCTCATGTGGGATGCTGGAGTCCCAACTTGGCACGTATGTTTCTCTGGAACACATCACCAGGGTCAAGAGGACTCACCCAAGGCTCTTGATGCTCAGAATATAATAGCACCACCTTCCCTGCTATGCCCCCATTTTCTGTTCCAGAAGTGAACCTAATGATGGCATTGCTTGCCTGGAGTGCTTTCCCTGGCTCTGAGATGTGATCACTGTGTCAACTAATCAGACTTATTATAAACCTAAGTGGAGGTTATTTGGAGAATAATTGCATTTTCTGAGACAACTAGAAAACCCCATTAGTATTGGAGGATAGTACAGGGCCACTGATATTTATAGAGAGCTCTGGTACTGGGAGAGAGGGAGGAGAGGCCTCAAAGGAAAGAGGAAGCTCAGAGGCCAGGAGTACCAGGAGATTGGGGAAAGAAGCACCGAGTCTGAGAGGTGGGAGGGACCTCAAGAACCATCTGGTCTAACTCATCCTCAGGTCTCCCTACTGTAACATACATGGCAGAAAATATGAAGATGGATGGCAGAGTCAGGATCCACAAGATCTCGACAGGCTAGATGCAGGGGTGGGGTACCTGTGGCCTTGAGGCCACATGTGGCCTTCTAGGTCCTTGGGTGTGGCCTTTTGAAAGAGTTCACGTTTTACAGAACAAGTCCTTCTTTTAAGGGGATTTGTTCTGTGAAGTCTGAATTTAGTCAGAGGGCTGCACTTGAGGACCTAGAGGAGATTAGTTCTGTGAAGTCTGGATTCAGTCAGAGGGCTGCATTTGAGGACCTAGAGGAGATTAGTTCTGTGAAGTCTGGATTCAGTAAGAGGGCTGCACTTGAAGACCTAGAGGAGATTAGTTCTGTGAAGTCTGGATTCAGTCAAAGGGCTGCCCTTGAGGATCTAGAGGGGATTTGTTCCAAGAAATATGGATTCAGTCAAAGGGCTGCACTTGAGGACCTAGAGGGCCACATGTAGCCTTTTGGCTGCAGCCTCCCCACCCCTGAATTTGGACTGGAACTTTATCATCTAACCTCTGCTTGAAGACTTCCAAGGAGGGGGAACTCATCACCTTCCAGTGCAGCTCATTTCATTTTGGATCAGCCCTAATTGTTAGGAAGTTTTCCTGACATTGAGATTCAACTGGACAACTTCTCCCCATATTGCTCCTAGTTCGGCCCTTCGTGATTAAACAGAAGAAGTCTAGTCTTTCTTCCATGTGACATCCCTTCAAAGTCTTGGCTCCCTTTTTGCCCCCAGTCTTCTCCTCCACAGTAAACACCTCCAGTTTCAGACCTTTCCCCTTCCTGGTTGCCCTTCTCTGGATACTCTTCAGCTCATCAATATCCTTTTCCAACTCTGCTATCTCCCCGTTCACCTCCTTTGCTCATTCAATCCAGTGCTAGCAGCTGCCCTTTACCTCTCTACAAGGCATTCTCCCTCTTTTCTCAAGGAGCTCCATACCTGGACCCCAATCATCCTCTCCACACCAATTTATTCCAAGAATTTCATTTGTTGATGTTCCCTAAACATCTAAACATCCCAGTTTCTCAACTCACCCAATGCTCATGATCCACCCCTCCACTTCACTGCAGTCATACACCAATTTTGATCTCATCATGACCCACAAGGGTTCCAAGATTTTGGAAACTTTTATCTCCTAACATACCTTCTCTTCCTGTGTTTCACTCTTCTGAACCGCTATTCCTTATCTTCTCCATGACCTCACATCCTTCTGTCCATTCCATCCATGGCTTTCCTAGGTCATCATCCCTGCTCTGGCTTCATTTTCCCAATCCCTTCCTAATCTCAACCCCTTAGAGAACCACTTCAGTTCCATACTGTCTTCTCATCCTATACTCTTGAATTCCCTGCTCCCTTGTTCTAGAGTATCTCATCCTATGCAAAATCACAACTCTGAGTTAGTCCCACCATCCATCCACCTCCTCTCTTCTTCCTTATCTGGTATTCAATACATATGCTCATTGGATCTCCTACAAATGTATACTAATTTCAACTGAATCCTCGCTTCAGTAAAGCAATCCTTTTACTGATCCCAGGTTCTCTATCTGCCTCCCCACACTGCCTGTTCTAAATCCTCTTTTCTTTCTTCAAACCTCCCACACTTCCCCCTCCCCCTCCCTCTCAGCTGAGAAATTCACTTCATATTTTATTGAGAAGATAGAGCGTGGGCTCCCTCTTTTCCCCTTTTCATTTTATAATCTCTTGACATCACCCCCCAATATTTCCTCCATTACTCCATTCTCTGACAGTGAGGTAGCCCTTCTCACTAAGACCAATCCCCTTACACATACCCTTTCCTTTCTTCTTTTTTTTAGTAAATTGCTCCCATAATAATCCCCTCTTTTCCCTACATTCAGACTCTCCCTGCTATTTACTGGTTCCTACCCTGTGTCCTCCAAACATGTCCGTATCTCCCAATTCTTATAAAACTTTCACTAGACTCTACCTTTTTCTCAAGCTACATCTTTCCTCCCAGTCAAACTCCTGGAATATGTTCTACACTAGTTGACTACATTCTTAATCATTTGCCTCTGACCTTATCACTCCAATAAAACTGTTCTTTCCAAAGTTACAGATGATCTCTTAAATACCATATTAAGTGACATTTTCTCAGTCCTAATCCTTCTTGATCTCTCTGAAGCATTGGACAGAGTAGACCACCTTATCCAATGGGATTCTAGCTCGTCTCCTAGTTGTTGTGACAATGCTTCTCCTGGTCTCCTCTTCTCTACCTGGCTGCTCCAGGATGAAAAAAAAGGAATAGTAGTGGATGATGTCAAGGGGGTTGTAAAATGAGGTGAGTAGAGGGAGATCACAGTGGATGGCCTTTATTTTTGGATAAAGTATGAAGCTAAGTCCTTAGCTGAAAAAGCATGGGATCAGGGTGCTATAAGCTTCTTGGTGAGAGAAGTGAAGGTGTGGAACAGCTATTGTGAGTGGGATAAAAAATCAATTAGGGAATAATTAAAAGATTGTCTTGTTTTGTGGGCCCAGATGAGATTAGATAGCATTTATTTGTAGTGAACCCAGTTAGCATGGGTGATTTCCTCCAGTTTGGTTCAGTAGCATACAAGTTGGAGAAGAGGAAGTTAATGTAAGGGCTTGGTGTGAGGGGCTTGGTGTTGGGGGCAATAGGTGTGTTGGGGCTTGGTGTTGGGGCTTAGTGTGAGGGGTAATAGGAGAAGGAGGCAAGGAATTCAAGAGTAAGGTGTGGAGTTTCATTAAGAGGTCAAGCTTGGGGAAGGAGAAGTGTGAAGCCAAAGCAAGAGTGATGGCAGAGAAAGGATGAAGGGTGGAGGGATTGGAGGCCTTGGTCATGTCAATGAATACTTTTAGGAGGAGTGAGGTATGGTAAGATATGGAATGCTGGGAGATTACAATTGGCTAATGGAATTTCAGTTCTAGATTAGTCATGGAAACGTAACACTTCTCACTCTTGTTCACCCCACATATCCCTTTAGGGGCCAAATCTCATCGTTTCTATCTCTACAGCATCTCTGGTATACGTGCCCTCCTCTCCACTCACACACTCCCAATTCCAGTTCAGGCCTTCATCACCTCTTATATAGATTACTGCGATGGCCTCATCTTTGGTACCCCTGTCTCAAGCTTCTCCCCTCTCTAATTCATCCCTCCCACACATGCCAGTGATTTTCCTTAAAGCATAGGTGACTGTGAGAGTTAAATTATAAGGAAAGCTAAGCACCCAGAATTGATGCTTTCCAATTGTGGTGCAGAAGACTTTGGAGAGTCCCTTGGAGAGCAAAAAGATCAAATCGGTCAATACTTAAAGAAATTAATTTAGGCTATTGACTGGAAGGTCAAATACTGAAGCTGAAGCTTAAATACTTTGGCTGCACAATGAGAAGGCAGGACTCACTGAAAAAAGACTCTGATGTTGGGAAAGATAAAGGAGAAGGGGATGACGATAGAGGATGAGATGGATAGATAGTGTCATGGAAACAACAAACATAAACTTGGACAGACTTTGGGAGCTAGTGGAGGATAGAAGGGCCTGGTGTGCTGTGGTCCATAGTATTAGGAAGAGTCAGACACAACTGAACAACTCCGTCTTTCCTTCTCTCTCTCTCTCTCTCTCTCTCTCTCTCTCTCTCTCTCTCTTTCTCACTCTCTAACTTTCTCTCTCCCCCTCTCCCTCTCCCTCTTTCTCTCCTCCTTCTTCCTCTCTCTCTTTCTCCTTTCTTCTTTCTTTCTCTTTCTCTCTCCCCCCCTCCGTCCATCTTCCTCT
>CM053628.1:48880563-48904553 GCA_028646595.1 Phalanger gymnotis | reverse complement strand
CCACTTCTCTGCAGGGTTGGCCCTGGGAAAACTCTAACACCTTTCACTTCCATCTCCCTCTTAAAAGTTGGGGCCTCCATCTCATGCCCACATAATATGATCCACAGTCACCAGGGGGCAGTAAATGCCCATTCAAGTCAGGTGAGTCAACCATTTTTCAGGAAGGACTCACCAGCAACAGGTCAGCCCTCCCCAACTATTGACTTTAATTTCAGAAACAGACTGGAGAAGAACAAGGCAGGATGTTCCAGTGTATTGAGCTTCAAAGGGCGCCAACAGCACATACCCTTCAGAATCCTCATATATAAAATGAGAAGGTTAGACTTGATGATCTCAAAGGTCTCTCTCAGTAATGACATTTTGTTCTACTGTACCTCCTAGCTCTGCCATTTTCTGTTTCAAGCCCCCTTCCAGCTCTGACCTTCTCTGTTCTAAGGCCCCTCCCAGCTCTGACATTCCCTATTCTGAGGTCCCTCTTAGCTCTGACATTTTTCATTCTAAGGCCCTTCCCAGGTCTGCCATTCTCTGTTCTAAGGGCCCTCCCAGCTCTGACATTCCCTATTCTGAGGTCCCTCCTAGATCTGACATTTTTCATTCTAAGGCCCTTCCCAGGTCTGCCATTCTCTGTTCTAAGCTCTGACATGCTATATTTCATGGTTTAAGTTCCTTTCCAGATTGAATATTCTATGGTTGTGTGATATTGCTTATCTTATTTGCTCTGGGGACTACCTAAGTCCCCAAAGTGCCTGGCCAAGGAGGGAGGAAGAAAGGGAGAGAGAGAGAGAGAGAGAGAGAGAGAGAGAGAGAGAGAGAGAGAGAGAGAACACGAGAGGAGAAAGAGGACTTTTTCTAAGTAGGATGGAGGCTGTGTCATGTTCTGATTGGTACAAATGCCAAACCACACCCTAGCTAGACAAATATATCAACCTCACCCATCAAGTGGAAGCCAGATGGGTAAATGGCAGCCTTCTGCTGTTTTGAGAGCCAGCAAGAAGCATAGAGAGCTTGATAGTGACCAAAAACCACCTTCCAGTGTTGAATGGTACATGTGACACATAGGCCTGAGGCCTCAAGATTCATTCTGACTCTTCAATTAGAACAAACACCAGTCCTAGGGGCCCTCTGTGGGGTCACCTTTACTCAAATACCCCAGTGAATCTGTGAACTCATTAGTATAGAGGTTCCCTTTGGCACAAATCACTGGCCATCCTGTCTGGCCATCCTGGGTAGCTGTCATCCAATTTCCATTGCTCCTTTTCCTTAGGAGGTCACCCAAAATGTTCAAGGCCTTCTTCATTTTCTTCTGGCATCACATGGGTATCAGTGGAGCACTCGAGTTGCCCATGGATTAGCCTTCATTCTCATATGACCAGCCCATGTTCTTATTAGATCATATATTTCCTTGAGGAGATCCTCTATGTCTGTTTCCTTTGCAGTCCCTTATTAATTATATATTGTAGCTCACTTACACCCACCATGAACCTCTCCATTGTCTCTGAGTAATACTACTTCATTTTAATCCTTCAGAGATGCTAATGCTCCATGGCTCACAAACATACAACACTGGTAAAAAGATTGTCATTAAAAAAGATGGGAATTTATTTCAGGGAGAAATCTGAAATCATGAAAAGAATACTGCAATTCCCCATAAGCGATCTTGCCCACCCTCCTCTTTCTGTTTAATCCTGTTTCCAATTTGCAGTGTTTGTCCAACACATATGTATGTGTATGTCTGTGGGTGTGGGTGAGAGATGAATGAACTCTTTTAAGTTGTCCATCTAAACACATGTCGTGTTAGGCATTCTTCATCCACTTGGTTTCTTCTGTGTGGATGGTCAGGCCAAACTCTTTTGAGTGATTATGGACCTTTGGAAAAGGTTCTGTAATATTTTAGGACTTGGCACACTCAGTACAACATCATCTACAAACAGGAGCCTCTGGAGGACCTCACCAATCGTGGGAAATTCTTCTTCTATTTGGACTTTATACAGCATCTCCTCCATGATAGTCACAAACATCTTTAACAAGCAGACATCTTCTGTTCCATGCCTCTCCTGATATTAGTTATAGGAGAGGGATATTAAACAAGTTATTTCTTACATCAAATATTTCCGGGAATATTGTATGCTTTTGACATATGCATGTGAGTCAATTTATTGGAAGAGGGTCTTTAAGGTAACCTTTTGCTCTACCAAATCAAAATCTTATTTATAATCAATAAATAACAACAACATAGTGGAATCTTATAATGACTACATCTTTCAGTCCATTGTGTGAGATTAAAGATGGCAGCTATCACTCACAAAAAGCCTGCTTATTTACTATTAACACTCTCATCAGGAGCTGTGATGGTAGATGCCAAATGTGGTAGCCTCACTTCCCTTGACGAGAGAGTGAAAAGAAGAGAGTTCATTATAAAATCTTCCCAAATCATTTTGACTTCTTTCATCTGTTGTTGTCCTCCTTCTTGGTTTCATCCTTAGATTCTTTAAGCTGATTTAACTTGGTTGGGTTTCTCAATAAGCTTTCTTTAAATTAGTTTTACTCACCACCATTTCTTTCTTTTCTGATACAATGTTGCCCATAATTCCCCACTATCCTTCTCTATGTGATTTTATAAATGAGCTTATATTCCAAACCAGTGTTGCCCTTGCCAGCCATATCTCTCCATTTGGCAAATAAGTCGATTACTTGCTAAGATACCCTTTAGCCCCTTCACTATTTCAAATTATTTACATTTATTGAAATCCTGTTTGTAATTATCATAATTTGTGCCTATGCTATTTCTTCCATCCATAACCCAATTGTTGTCATCAATTGTTTAGGTAAGAGGTTATTTACATAACACATGAATCTTTTTCTCGCTTTTATTCTTGTAGTTATATACTATCTTTGAGCTGTACTTTAGCAAGCCAGTGGTCTAACTGTACAGAGATAGTTGATTCAGGAATTACTCCCATTTCAGCAACAAATCTCTTCTTGTCTTTTCAAATATTATCAATTTTACTTGTGAAATTATTTAGTCCTCACCATGTCCTGAGCCTTCTGATGCTTTTCTTAAAGAAAACAATCATTACAGATAGCTTTCTGTGAGGCTTCTGTGGAGCCCACAAGTCTTTGGCCTTCTCAGTTTTTCTTCCTCATTCATATTTTCTAGCAGATTTGTGCTATCCTTACCAATTCCCACCTTTGCATTGAAATCACTGAGGATCAAAGTATAGGTGGACTTGATTTGGACGGGCATTCGATCTTCACAACAGCCCTGGGAGGTAGATGCTATTATTATCCCCATTTTACAGATGAGGAAACAGAGGCATACAGCAGTTAAGTGAATCGTCCAGAGTCACACAGCTCGTTACTGTCTGAGGCTGGATTTGAACACAGGTTTTCCTGACTCCAGGCCCAGCACTTATCCACTGAAGTGCCACCTAGCTGTCTCCAGATGAATAAGATTCATTTTCTGCTGTCATATATCCATATGTTGGTCATTGGACAAGGATCTCATGTTTAGAGTACCAAGAGTGAAGATAAAGTTTATAGAGAAACTATGTACTGTGTGACTCTTACCCTTCTGTGGCCCCTTTGTCCCCATTCTGCCCCTCTCTTTGCAGAAACAGAAAGGAATGCGTAGAATTTGGGACCATTTCATATTGCTCTTTGTTCCATGGAATTCATCTCCTAATGGCCAGCCTGCTGCTGATGACCCTCTCTGGTTTCAGGTAGTCTGGGCTTCAGGACATAGACTCAATCTGGTGCATCACAGAGTCTGCCAGAGCCAGAACTCCTTGAGCATGGTCTTTGAGAATCTAGAGTCATGTCCATGGCATGAGGATGCATCAGAGAGTTACACATCAGGCTTAACGCCACCCAAATCAGAAAGTGCCCCCATGGCCCTCTCCCCAGTCCCACTCCAGCTCCTCCAAGAGCAGCTCAATATCCAAATTGGAACTCACCTCACTCCCAAAAGAGAATTTCAGAAATGAGCCCTCCCCACTTATCTTATTTCTGTCTGTATCACCACTGCTGTCTCCATATGTCATGATCAGAGTTCTGAGAGCATCTGCTATACCTACCTTTCATTCCCTCCTTATATCCAATGTGACATTGAATCCTGTGGTTGTTTACTTTATCAGTACCCCTTACCTCTTTCCCCCTTCTCCTTCATCCTCAAGGGCCAGACTCTCATCCCCTCTCTTCTGGACTTTGGCTACAGCCTCCTTACCCACTTCCCCACTTATGGTATCTCCTCATCATACTTATGGTATCTCCTCATCCTATCCCTCCTGGACACATAAGACTTCTTTTATTCAATTTTATTTTATTTTCATTTACAATTTCTTTCTTCCTGATCTATCCCCCACTCATTAAGAAAGCAAGAAATAAAAAACCCATTAAAAATATGAAGTCATGCAAAACAAATTCCACATTAGCCATGTTCCACCCACCCACCCACAAACACAAAACAAAGAGAAAAAATGCTTTAATCTGCACTCTGAGCCCATCAGTTCTCTTTCTGGAGGTGGATAACATTTTTCTTCATAAGTTCTTTGGAATTGTGGTGGGTTATTCGCTCTTTCACAGTTGATTATTACATTGCTGTTACTGTGTGAATTGTTTTCCTTGTTCTGCTCACTTCATTTTGAATCAGTTCATATTTAGTCTTCCCAGGTTTTTCTGAAACCATCCCCTTCATCATTTCTTATAGCATAGTAGTAATCCATCACAGTCATATACCATAATTTGCTCAGCCATTCCCCAATTGATGGCAATCTCTTCAGTTTCCAATTCTTTGCCACCACAAAAAGAGCTGCTGTAAATATTTTTGTACGTATAGGTCCTTTTCCATTTCCTTTGCTCTATTTGAGGTATAGACCTAGTAGGGGTATTGGTGGGTCAAAGGCTATGCACAGTTTTATAGCCTTTTGGGCACAGCTCCAAATTGTTCTCCAGGATGGTTGGACCAGTTTGCAGCTCTACCAACCACTGTTGTGGCGTACCTGGTTTCCCATATCCCTGCCAGCATTTGTCATTTTCTGTCTTCTTAGCCAATCTGATAGGTAAAGACTTCTGAGCTCTACCACCAACTAGCTCTGTGTCCATGGATCATACTCTTCCTCTCTCTGAGTCCTCTTACAATATAATCATCTAAATGAACTAAATTACCCCTAAAGTCCCTCTAATTTCAACAATCAATGAATCTTAAAATAGTATTTTCGTCACATTATTCCCCAACTCAAGAACTTTTTGCCACAAGCCCAAACTCCTCTTTGACTTTTGTAGCCTAGTCATCCCAGGGCATACCATATGGCCCGTTGGCTTCAGCTAGGGGCAGTCTCCTCACTGAATTCTTTTCTGCCAGGATTATTCCTGCCTCTTTTCACCTGAAATATGCTTCCTCCCATCGACCCATTTCCAGGACCTAGGACAAGTCCTAATGCCACCTGCATGAAGCCTTTAGCAATGATTCACACGCAGATTTCCAGACAAGCAGAAAAATTCTCCTCCTATTTTCTGGAGTAGATCAAGCAACTTGCCATATGGGTTGGTCCCATCTTTCCCTCTGGACCTCTACTGTCCACATGACTCTCAGTACCAACGGAAAGATCTGGGTTGTAAGACAGAGAGAGGAAAAGAAGAGGCAAAGGGGATAGTGGTCAGGCCTTCTACTGATTTTATTCATTCCACATCCATGAATCAGTCACAGTTAACAACAGGACCTCAAGGCTCCTAAACCAGAGTGGCAGCTGGGTCCAGAGCTCTATACTTTGGTGGGAACAGTTGAGGCCTAGTCGTCTTGAACTGTATCCCAGAACTGCTGGGTTTGGGCCATGTGTCCAAACTGGTTAAAGATTGCCCAAGTCTGGGGGAAGCTTTGGGAGCTTAGCTCATGCTATTGTTCTTTAAAGATTTTTTTCTGGTTTTATTCTCTTTTTTTTGGTTTATTTAGTGCCTAAGAGTAAAACCCATTATATGCACTATCATTCATGTCTGGTTATTTGTATAACAGATACCATTTTTCTGTGTTTGTGTAATTGAATCTCTTCATCTTTCCCTCCTTCATCTCTCTTCCTCTAATAATAATAGCTAGAATTTTATAGCTCTTTGCAAGTATTATCTCTTTTGTTCCTCTTAATAACCCTGTGAGGTAGGGGTTATTATTATCCCCATTTTACAGATAAAAAAAAAAAACTAAGGCACTTAGAGGTTATGTGACTTGCCCAGACCTAATTATTTATTTGAGAATGTAAAATCCTAGATCCAAAGCTAGAAAAGACCTCAGGGACCAATTTCCTTATTTTGCAAGGGAGGGAAACTGAGGGTAAGGGAAGGTACATGATTGGCACAAGGTCACACATAGAATCACCGATATAGAGAAGGAAGGGATTGTCAGAGGCCATTTAATCTAATCCCTTAATTTTACGGAGAAGGAAACTGAGATCTGGAGAAAAGAGAGCTGTCCATGGTCACAATAGGATCATAGATGGAGAGCTGGAAAGGACTTCAGAGGCCAGCTGGTCTAACCTCTTCATTTTCTAGATGAAAGACTGAAGCTGAAGGAGGCTAAGGGACTTGCCTGAGGTAATGCTGTTTTCTCCCAGTAGAATGTAAATTCGCTGAGGGCAGAAACTGTTTAAATCTCGTATTTTCATTCCCAGCCCCCAAGTCTGGCACATGAAAGAATGTTAAATGTTTTTTGATGGATTAATGTATTCATTAACTCATTCATTTATTGAATTGCAATACGATATGGGAAGGAGGTGGGGTTTTCTCACAGGATAGGGAATTGGAGCCGTTCTGATTGGGGAAATCCATACTAACCACACTCCTTAGACTAATGACTTGAATGGAGCCACCTAGAAAGAGGAGGAGTTGAGGAGGAAGGTCTCTGAGAACTGCGGGAAGACTTGTCATTTTCCCAAAGTTCCTGTTGGTTTGGGGTAAAGGATAAGACTTATAGGATGGGTGTGAGACTGGTTTAAAAAAAGGTTCTTTTAGCACATAGGCTTAAATGAAGGGAGAGCAGTATTTACTGGTGGTTAAACCTAGGCTTCATGGACACCAAGCTGCCTCTCATATGCCTTCCCCAAGACCTAGTGTAGGGCTTTGTGGGTCAAGAACTCAATTTCTGTTGGGGACTAGTTAGCTGATTTGACACAACCGAGTATAAAATGTCTCATATAGAAGGGTCTGTACTTGCTGGAACAAGTGTTGGGTTTGGAGTCTGGAGTTAGAAAACCTAGATTCAAATCCCAGTTCTGCCACTTGCTATCTACATGACCTTGGGCAAGTCACTTAACATGTCTAGGTCTCAGTTTCCTCATCTGTCAAGTGAGGAAGTTGAACTAGGTGGCCTCTGAGGATCCTTCCAGCTTGACATCTCTGATCCCACATCACCTTTTTTGCACATCTCTGGGAGCCTTCTGATAGAGTGGTTCTGCCCACAGGTGAATGATTGCTATGGCCTTTAGCTTCTCTCTAGGCATCCTGTTCAAGTGTGCCCTGGAAATGTCTGGATCTGACCCCAGTAAGGTCTTTGCTCTTTCTCATTCCTGGGCTTTGCATTTCCCAATTAGTTGGAGAGTTTGAGCTCTGTGTGGGCAGTGGCCATGTCTTTGTACCACCCCCTACCTAGTGCCTGGCACTGAGCTGGGCACAGCGTAGGCGTTCAGTAAATATTTGTTGAATTACATTGAATTAAATCAGTAAGAGCTTGGCGATTAAAGAGCCAACCAGAAATGCAGGACGATTTTCTGGAGTCACTTTGCTGGAACGTGCAGGGAATTAATTGTTGATTATGAAGTCCTTGGAAATACAAAGTGTGGTATAAATGCCAAGTATGGGATTACTATGGCTTGGTTATTATAATTAGGAGTGGCTGAATGTGCAATCAAAGCAGGCTTCCTTTTCTCTCACCCCTAGGAGCCTTTTTTCAATACCTTAACGATCCCTTAAGTGGTACCATTCTTTCTCCTTCTTTCTGTATTTCTCTTTCTGTCTCAGTTTCTTTCTTTTAAAAAAAGTTTTTTCTAAGGGACTTAACATTAAGCATCAATACAAAACAGCTACATTTCCTTAGTAACAATTTTCATTAAAATTAGCTAATTTCAATGTATGAAATACCATGAATTTTTTTCCCATTAAAAATGTTCCTTTCCCCTACCCCAACCCAAAGTCTCATTAAGGATCTTCTTTCAATCTCATTCATTTTTCCTCATACACTCATCGTACTTTAATTCTGATTTTTTTGCATAAATTATTTCATAAAGGTCTTTTTGGAGTTCGTTGTATTCCTCATACTTGTCTGTCTTAAGTGCATTATCATTATTGTACCACAATTTAATTAACTATTCCCTGATTGTTAGACATTCAGGATATTTCTAGGGTTTTTTTCAATTATATATAATGCTGCTATGAAATTGTTTTAAAAGATATCTTTTTTTGCTCATTCTAGAAATTTAATTACAGCCATATAATTTTTACTCTTTCATTTTCTCAATAGTTTCTTCCTTTTATTTGCCCTTTTCCTTTCCTACTTGGCGAGATTTGGCTTTTTGCTCAAGGATCTTTTTGTGATCTTTGTCCAGCTTTAGCCTTGTGATAACCACCCCGTTGGGATGAATGCCCACATGGACAGTTGTACCATTAGGCTTCTCCCACTGCACATGCTCAATGTAGATCACATATTTCGGTCTGTAAACCTGGACCACCTTGCCAATCTGTTGTCTTTTGTAGTGTCCTCAAACAACCTGGACTTCATCGTCTTTTTGAATGGGCATGGTAGGAACATTGTACTTCTGTCTCAGCTCCTTAGAAAGAGGAGAAGACATAATTTTCCTCTGTATTTGGGAAGGGGTATTGAAATGCCTCTTGCAGTTCTTGCTTTGGTCAGGGGTCACAAAGGCATTGAACTTCATTTTGACCGCAGAGCCATCGCAGAAGAACAGAAAGATGTCTTTTTAGAAAAAAAAGGTCTTGAATATACTCTGCCAGGGTATATTCCCAATAATTCAATTATTGCATAAAAGGATATTTGATAAATATTGTTTTCTAATATTTACTATATACTGCCAGATGGTACTCCCAGAAGGAGTCATGTTTGTAACTCCATCAGCAATAAAGTAAGGGAACTTGTTTCTCCCCAATGTCATCAGCAATGCACTTTATTGCTTGTAATTATTTTTTTTTTGCCAATTTGATGGGTGTGAGGTAGTACCTCAAGGTTGTTATTATTTGCAGCTCTTCGACTATAAATGAGGTAGAGAATATTTTCCCAAGTAATTTGTATTTCCTCCTTTGAAAATTCTTATCTCCATACCCTTGAACCAGGGCTGTCCAAAGTGTGGCCCGCTGGCCCCATACAGCCCACAGTGCGATTTTATGCATCCCGCCTGTGTTTACTATGGGCATGGAAATTAACATAAATGTTTTAACTAAAGCATTTGTGTCAATTTCTGTGCTTGTGGTGGGCACAGGTGGGCTGCATGGAGTGCGGCCTGTGTTTTGGACAGCCCTGCCCTTAAACCATTAATCCATTATAGTGGCGAACTTGACCTCATAGGTATTATTGAGATTATCCTGAAACCCAGGACAGAAAATGGCTGTGGATGTGTCGTTGGAAGGAAAAAAAAACTGGTAACAAGGGGAGCAACAAAGAGATGATATTTAGATAAAAATAAATGGAGAAAGGAACAAGGGAATTTGTCATTGTAGTGTATCCAGCAACCCCTCACCTCCCACACATACAAGGGGCTCTGAGCTCACAGGGACACAAGTTCAGTCCTGAGGATCTGACACCAAAGGGGGATTGGTTCTCTCCCTGGCTTTGTTTTGACCCCAGAAGAAAACTCTAAGGAAATCTCTAAAACAAAGCTTAGGTACAACTCATGTCTTGAGTTTCTGTTTCATGGTAATATGGTACCCTTCCACAGAGGTACTCAGTATACAATATGGGTACCTGGCATGAGGCAATTTAGTTTTATGTTTTTTATGAGGTGTTATTGCTCATAATCTTCAATCATCATTCTTTCTACATTTATATTTTAAACTGCTGTTGCCTTTTGGCTGACATCTTTCTATGCTTGGCAAGTAAGTCAAGTGTTTGGTGACTAAGGCATGGCTTAGGTCCTCTGGCTTTCTCGTTATGGCAGTTGATTCACATCAGTTAAACTTCCATATGAACTTATTACGTAGTCTGTGTCTATGTCCTTTCCTCCATATAAATCCCCTTAGCTGTTATCAATAAGTCATCCAAATGGGTCAATATGGAAATATTTTAATCAAACAACATAGCCTTTTTTTCATTTTTTTCTTTTTCTAGCTTTGTCCAGGTTTTGAGCTTTGCTCTAACAAGTCAGTCTGACTAGGCACAAACAACTGACTCAAGAATGACTCTCACACCAGTAACAAGGTTTTTTTTCCAATCAGTTTAAATATACCTAGTTTCTCTTCTATGTTTTGCTGTTCACCATGTACATAGCTTACTGTTTCTTTTTTCAAAGAAACTATATACATATAAGACTTCTGCGTAGTCTACAAGCATAGCAACAATTCGGCTAGCAGCTGCTATGGCTGTGTAAAACCGCCAAGGGTCTTTTGATCTGCTTTACTAAGGAAAGTAACTTTAAGGGGTTAACAATCTTACTTTAATCAAACATATATATACACTCACTTAGTTCAGGAGCAAAAGCCAGCAACCTGAACTTCAAAACAAATAGAAACAAATTACAAACATCAACAGACAGACGTTGTCTGATTCAAATCTCAATTCATAGTTACCAAGAAAGCATCAACATCTGGATTTACAAGCCGGGGGCCTCTTAACAACAGCTGCCCAGGATCTCTTCAAGTCACACACCACTCTTCCAGTGAGTGAGAGCCTCCAAACCAAACATCTGGGTTTTTTCAAAGCTGAGGGGCTCCTTAATGGCTACCCAGAGTCTCCACCAACACTCTTCCAATGAGTGAGAGTCCCAAAAGTCAAACACCAACCTTGGATCTTATATACCAGTTTCAGGGCCCTCGGGCCCTTGATTACCTCAGTGCCGAGAAGCACTAAAAGAATAGTGAAAAATCCCATTGAGGGTGTGGGAAAGTTAATCCCTAGTACCACCATATACAAGTCAAGACTCCTGATTGTCTTAGTGCAGAGAAACATTCCAAGACCAGATCCCATTTTAGCTGCCCCATTCAAACAAAAGCCAGAATCATTAAAGGCACTTAAGAGAAGAACAGCAAAATGTCCCACCTTAATTACTGATACAACAAGTCTTTGACTTCTTCCATTCTTTATTACAGATCGATATTTCCTTATATAGTTTTTCTATCCTCACTTATTCCCATGTTTTCATAGAACACACCCAGAATAAAACTTGTATTGATTTAATTTGGAAGGTCATACTGAATTCTTGTGAATTATGTTGGTGCATAAGCTTGTCTTTTTATGGTGTCTTCTTGAATATGCTCATTAATCAATTAATCAGTCAACAAGTGTTGAGTGTGTACTACACGTCAGGCACTCTTCCAGGCATGTGGCATATGAAAACATAAAATAGAACAATCCTTACTCTCAAGGAACTTGCATTCTAATGGGGAGTGGTGTGCAACATGTACATTCAGAATAAATAGGAAAAGAACACAAGATAGTTATGGAGGGAGGGCACTAGCGGTGGGAGATGGGACTAGAGGTCTTGTGTAGCCTTTGGGAGCATATTGAAGTTAACTATCATTTCTTCAATTTACGTCTTCAAAGGGAACTTGTGAGCCCTCTTTCCACTTAGCTGCAACTTCCTTCTGTCTTCTGGTTTCATTTAAAGTAAGAATGTCAGGATAAGAGAGATTCTATTCCTTGAGTAGCATGTTGGTCATTGAACAAAGTTCTCAGAGTACCGAGAACTAAGTTTAAGTGTACAGACAGTCTATAAACGAGATGATTTTTGCCACCTTCTGCCCAGTTTCAACTATTAAAACAAGTTCTATTTCCATTTTTAGAAATTAATCAATCTTGTACTTCCCTAAATATTTTTTTTTTTGCAGGGGAAAAGGCAGGGCAATTGGGGTTAAGTGACTTGCCCAAGGTCACACAGCTAGTAAGTGTGTCAAGTGTCTGAGGCCGGATTTGAACTCAGGTCCTCCTGACCCCAGGGCCGGTGCTCTACTCACTGTGCCACCTAGCTGCCCCATTCCCTAAATCTTAATATTCTTTTTAAATTTATAGATAAAGGAGTTTTGCTTTTATTATTGCCAGATCTGTTCCCTTTTCTTTTTTTTTTCTCTCTCTCATCTTTGGTAATTTCCCTTATGTTAATAAATATGAGACCATTAAGTGTCCTTTATTCTTTTGTGGTAATGATACACATTTTATCCCAATGCTAGTTTTATTGTTCCTGTTACAGTTTAAAAGTTTACATACCTTGTTTTTAGTCTCCCCGAAACACAATAGTAACTATAGCAATAAACTTTTAAGTATATTGTTTTTACAAATCAGTTATCATTTAATTAGCCTGATTTCCTCTTGTAATACTTGCAGCATCTCTTTAGGTGATGATTTTTGATAACTTCTTTGTCTTGTTTGTCTTTGAAATGGGTGTTTCTTTTTCATATATTTGTATTTGTAGGGGATGCAATTTGGGGGTCTGATCAAGATGTTTCTATATTTTCTCCCAACTGATGTTTTTTCTTTTATTTCTTAAAAATTATGACTTTACTTGGTACTTTAAAAATATAAATAATTGCTCTTTATTGATCTTTAGATGAGGTTTTTCTTTGTAATTTAGTAGCTTATCAATTATGTCTATTGATGAATCACATGTAGAGTTTCTACTTGCTGCCGTTTTGTGTATTCTTTCCGCTTGGAAAGTATTAAAAGGTTAGCACTCTGGAAAATTTTCTCCAATTAGGTCCTTGAAAAATGTCTAACCTTTTTTTGGCTTTTTTTTTTACCTTTGCATATCTCAATTAATCTAATGGTTTTGTTTTTTCTTTTGTCTTCCAAAGCTGTTCTTTTATCATGCATAGCTATTAGGTGATTGTTAAAAATCTATTATAATGTGTTTGTTCTTCAATTTTATTTTTGTTATCTCTTATGCTATATTTTTTTTTCCTGAACTAGAGTCCTTTAAAATTATTTTGATATCACAAAAACATGGAATTTGAGAGTTCGGAAGAGAAGCTATTTACTTATTTAACTATACACAAAAGGAATGCCCACTAAAACATATTCAGCAAATGGTCAGTCAGCTTCTGCTCAAAGACCTCCAAGAGGGGAAGACTACCATGTCTCTAGCCATCATGTTCCACTTTGGAACAGTTTTTATTGTTTGATTAGTCAACCTCTGCTCAAAGACCTCCAAGAGGGGAAGGCTGCCATGTCTTTAGGCATTTCATTCTACCTTGAAACAGTTCTTAGTGTTTGGAAATTTTGTTTGACATTGAGCCTAAATTTGCCTCTTTGCAAGTTTTACCCATTGCTCCTGATTGGCCTCGGGGCCAAACTGAACAAGCTCAATCACTCTTCCACATGGCAGCCCTTCAAATGCTGGAAGGCTGCTCTTCTATCCTCCCTGAATCTCATACTCCTAGTTGAAACATTCCTAGTTCCTTCAAGTAGTCTTCAGGTGACATGGACGCAAGACTCTTCACTCTTCTGGTTTCCCTCTTCTAGATACCATCTGGTTTATTAATGTCTTCCTAAAGCGTAATGCTTAGACTGAACATAATATGCCAGAAGAGGTTTGATGAAAGTACAGTGAGATTATCGCAGTATTAAACTGATTTTAATGCAGCTGAAGATCACACTAGCTTTAATGGGGGGCTGTCATATCCAGCCGCTGACTCACATCAAGCTTGTAGGCCACTAAAACCCCATCTTCAGCACCTCCTCCCTTCATTGCCAAGGTTATGGACTATGACTGTGGAATATTGCAGGTAGTACTGGATATGGGTGATGCATTGGTTAGTTTTGCTGACCTTTGCCCACCTTTCTTTTAGATCTTTCTTGCAAGGCATGGCTTTCTGGATAAGCGAGAGGGAGAGATATATTCAGAAACAGACTTGGAGCTAGGAAGACGCTGCCTCAGATACTTACTGGCTGTGTTACCCAGGGCAAGCTTTTTAATCTTTCTCAGACTCAGTTTCCTCATATGTGTGATGGAGATAATAAACCTCACATGGTGGTTGGGAGGATCAAATGAAATAACACATGTACTGTGCTTTGTAAACATTAAAGTACTACATAAATATTAGTTATTAAATGAATGTGATGATAAAACAAACAGCATCAACAACTTCAATAAAAATAAGATAAAGCTTTAAAAAATCAGTCTCAGACTCAAAGAAGCAAGGAGTAGGAAGGGGCACCAAAGTCTAACTTGGATCTGGCCACGAGTCTCCTCCCCTAAGTGATTTTCCAGCTTCCACTTGAAAAACTCTCATGAGTAAATAAATATAATTTGTGTCCATGTGACAAAATGTGTGTGTCCAGAGTGGGACATTTCTGCATGAAATGTAAACATGAGATCTTAACCTCTTTTGATTTTTAAGGGAGAACAGTAAGTGACTTCCCAAAGCAAGGTGGTAGCTGTCTTTACCATGCCAATTATTTTCTAAGAAGGAAGGTTAGAGAGAGGTACTCGAGGTCTAGACTGGACTGGATTAGCTGACAATGTACTATGTTAGAGAATTTCAAGGTGCTCAATATTTAAGTCAAAAAGTTGCTCAGAAAGAGACGCTAGCAGGGGTGGGGGACCTGGGGCCTTGAGGCCACATGTGGCCCTCTAGGTCCTCAAGTGTGGCCCTTAGACTGAATCCAAACTTCGCAGAACAAATCCCCTCTAGGTCCTCAAGTGTAGCCCTAAGATTGAATCCAAACTTCACAGAACAAATCCCCTCTAGGTCCTCAAGGGCTGCCCTTTGACTGAATCCCCTTAACAAAAGGATTTGTTCTGCAAAACTTGGACTCAGTCAAAGGGCTGCACTTGAGGACCTGGAAGGCCACACATGGCTTTGAGGCTGTAGGTTCCCTACTCCTGGACCCTGCAAAGGTAAGGTGATGTGGTAGAAAAACCATTCATGTGACTTGGAGTCAGGAGAGTCCTGGGACTAGACCCCACCTCAGTTCATTGGTAGCTGTGGAACCATGGATTAGTCAGTTTTGCTAAGCCTAGCTCTTCATCTATAAATTACAGTACTTGTAAGACACCTGGCAAGTACATTCTTGCCAGCTTTGCTAGATGTACTCCATCTCTGGCCAGGAATCTGTCATCCTGATATTTTAAGCCGTGATCTAGAGATCTCAATTCAGCTCTCAGACACGACCTTCTTAGCCATCCATTCACTTTAGAAATCAATATTTTCCTTCTCTTGTCTTTAATGGGCAGCAATGAGGGAAAACAACCTGTATCACCTACATTCCTCAGTTTCTCCATTAAGACTTCATAATTCTTGGCAATACTTTGTAGGCTCCTTTCTGGCAGTGTCACTTGGGCCCACATGGATCACTAGCAATGGGTAGTTTTGGTAAGTCTTGGGAGGTTCTTTGTTTTAACTTGGACACAGGGCCTGGGAAGACAACAGACCGCTCTAAGGTTGTTTATTAGGTTGACGAATAGCTACTTCAATACCTCTGAGCCAAGAATTACCTATAAGATTCCTTAATATGAGTCTATTTCAAGGAGTCCATGAACTTGGATGGGAAAAAATGTATATCTTTATTTTGACTAACTTTTGGTTTCCTTTATATTTTAGTTTATGCATTTAAAAACATTCTGAGAAGGGATCCATAGGCTTCACCAGATGGCCAAAGGATCCAGGGCACAAAAAAACTTTAGAAACCCTTGATCTATTCTTCTCTTCTTCCTCTGAACCTTCCTAGATGACCTCTGATAGCTCCTTTGGTGCTCCTGGATAATTTTTATTTTGGTGGGAAAAAGTGGTTTTCCTCATCTGATCATTTCTTTCCCCCCTCTTCAATAAACATTTATTCTTTTTCTTTTTTTTGAAGGGGGAAGGCAGGGCAATTATTGTTAAGTGACTTGCCCACAAGGTCACACAGCTAGTGTGTCAAGTGTCTGAGGCCAGATTTGAACTCAGGTCCTCCTGACTCCAGGGCCAGTGGCTCTACTCACTGTGCCACCTAGCTGCCGCTTCAATAAACATTTATTAAGTGCCTACTATGTGTCGTGTGCTAGGAATACAAAAAGAGGCGAAATATAGTCCCTGCCCTCCAGGAATTATAACCTACTGGATCTTCAGAAAGAGCCTCGCATCTACCAACTTTGATAGACTTAGCTCTTCTCAGCAATACAATGATCCAAGGCAATTCCAAAAGGCTCATGATGGAAAATGCTATCCACATCCAGAGAAAGAGCCATGAAGTCTGAATGCAGATGGAAGCAGACTATTTTCACTTTTCTTGTTTTTTGTGGTTTCCCCTTTTTGTTCTGATTCGTCTTTCACAACATGACTAATGTGGAAATATGTTTAACATGATTGTACATGTATAACCTATATCAGATTGTTTGCCGTCTTGGGAAGGGGAGAGGGGAGGGAGAGAGGGAGAAGAATTTGGAACTCGAAAATCTTCTAAAAATGAATGCTGAAATCTATCTTTACATGTAATTGGAAAAAAAATACTATTTTCAAAAAAGAATGTGTTTTCCTTTAGAAAAAAAAAGAACCTTGCATCTGTTTTTAATATCAAATCGCAAAGGTCTCTTTTCTTTTCCTTGTAACGTTTTTCTACTTTCCAGCATCCTGATATCAGTCTAATCTCTCCTCATGCCCCTCAGATTCTGTTTCCGTCCCATTGCCCCTTTGTGTCTGTTTCCTTTAGGAAGCCTTTATTCTCTGTAACGACCTGGAGGGTGGTGATGAGGGCTTGGAGTTCCTTTACCTTCTGCTGTAGGAAGGAGAGCAGCCTACGCTTGGAATACAGATAGTACTCACTGGACTGGGGCAGGAAGATGCCCATAGCTCACTGAGTGGACATCAGTACCCAACTTCCTCATTTTCGCAGTAGTCAAGATTTTCAGCCTTGTGGTTTGAAAAACTACTACTACTTAAAAACTTGTGGAACTGAGTTTTGTAAACTAAAAATAAGGAATAAATTAAAAAAACCTACTTGTGAAGATTTACAGCTCACTCTTAGGCACCCAGTTAAAAATTTATAGCCAATTGTCATCTGTTAATAACTTGATAACCCCTTCTTTCTTTTAGCCTCAACAACTTCATAGCCACAACCAGTGGTGGGATTCAAATAAATTAACAACTGGTTCTCCATGGAACCAAAGCCACCACTGATGTGGTGGGCGCAGGCTGCTAACAACCAGTTTGCCGAATCAACCTAAAATTAGGTACCGGTTCTGCCAAACTGGTGCGAACCGGCTGAATCCCACCACTGGCCACAACAACTCCAACCTTCAGCCTTACAGTAGCCATCGATTTGTTTTGCCAGTTTGCCTTACCTACCAATCTCTCTCTCAATTTGCTTTACCCTCCAGGACCTTTTCTTACTTACTTTGCCCTGCCTTGCCAACTATCTTCTCCTTTTCCTTCTTGAGGCAATGTTTCCCTTTTCAGGTTCCATTCCATATGTTTCCTTGATCCACCTTAATCTTTTTTTTCTATCATCTTTACTTTTCCTTGACCTTATTTCTCTTTTTTCTTTGGCAGGGAGAAGGCAGGGCAATTGGGGATAAGTGACTTGCCCAAGGTCACGCAGCTAGTAAGTGTGTCATGTGTCTGAAGCAGGATTTGAACTCAGGTCCTCCTGACTCCAGGCTTCCCCCTCCCCCATTTCTCTTTCAACCCAGAAGTAGAATCTGAAAAAGTATCTGAGCATGAAGATTGTTCTCCTTCAAATTTTCCTCAATTTTTCCAAATTTACACCAGATTCTTCTCTATATATCTATGATCTAATTGAATTTATCCTTTGGCTCCTCTACAATCTTACTCATTGACGGAAACTTGGTGGTACAGTGGAGCACGCAAAGGGTTCTGGAGTAAGAGGATCTGTGTTTAAAATCTACATCTGATGCCCACTTTGTGTGTGACCTTGTGTCAGTCATTCGCCATTTCTGAGCTTCCGTTTCCTTACCTGTAAAATGAGAGTCCTTTCTAGCTTTACATCTACGATCCCACATTTCACATTGAGCTTCTAAAGGAATTTTGTCCTTAGATCCTTTTTGGATCAACTACTTTGCTCATCCTGATATTCTGGAATGAGAGTGATAGAGGGATCAGGATTCATAGTTGTAACCTGGATGAGAACTGCTATTACTGCTTAACTACAATGGACTAGATGAGAGGCTTTAGTCAAATTCAGGGTTGAGAGTGGAGACCCCGTGTGGTCTGGTGGTGGGAATAGACGTGGTAAGCCAGGATTCTCCTCAGTGCTAGGGCAAGGGAGGAATGCTGCCAGACCCGAGAGCTAGAGCTAGAAGGGACTCCACAGAAGTCTTCTAGTCTAGCCCTCTCATTTTACAGAAGAGGAAATTGAGGCCCAGGGAGGGGAAGGGACTTGGCCAAGGTCACACATTGAGTCTTAGATGTAGAGCTGGCAGAGACCTCAGAAGCCAACTAGTTCAACTCCCTCATTTTACAGAGAAGGAAAGTGAGGCCCAGAGGGAAATGACTTGTTCAAGGTCACACACAAGATCTTCAGTCTAGAGCTGGAAGAGACCTCAGAGGCCAGCTAATCCAACTCCCTCATTTTACATAGAGGGAAACTGAGGCCCAGGGAGGGGAAGGGACTTGCCCGAGGTCATAAGATAGTAAACAATAAAGACAGGATCTCTTTCCATAGTACCATAAGATGTCTTAGCTGCAGGCTTCTTTGCCAATGATAAGAAAAGGGTTGGGAGACCTGGGTTGGGCAGGGAGAGGAAGGCTCAGAACAGATTAGAAGCATCAGGGCCTCCAGCAGGGTTGAAGGGTCCTTGGCCACTTGGGGGAGGAATGGGTTTTTAGGGAAAGCAGAAAAGTAGATTGCCCTCTATGGGAGCAGCTTTTTCTAGCTACTGCTTAGAGCCCCTGACGGCTTTGGGGAGCAGCTTGGAGCAGGGCAGAGGCTTTTCCCAGGGGCCCAGAAGGAGTGGACAGGCTTGGGAAGCATCTCCTGGCCTAGCATGATTAAGGCGGGATAGCATGGAGACCTAGTAGTTTTCAGGCCCTCACAAGAGCCTTCTTGTGGTAGAGGAGAAAGGAAGAATTAGAATGGGGCTTCCACTAATTTGAAAAGTGGAGGAGAGAACAGCAGAGAACAACCCTCTCCTCTGCCACAGGCCGGGGTCAGGGAGCTGGACAGGCCCCAGAGTGTGAGGACTGCTCAACCTCAACCAAGACTAGGCCTGCACCTGGGTGAGGAGAGAAAGGAGGACCAGGTCCTCAATTTAGCAGACCTCCTCAGACTTGAAGAAAGGGGTGTGTGTGTGTGTGTGTGTGTGTGTGTGTGTGTGTGTGTGTGTTCCTTTTTTGAGTCAATTCTGGCTTATGCACTTATCCAAGGCTCGGGACAGGAGCAGGGCCCAAGGGGAGCATCTGCAGCCCCCAACTCCCTCAGTTCTTCAGTTGGTTTTTCCAGGGTTTCATGTTTTTCTCTTTTCTGTTTTTTCCTCTTCCCTTTTCAGTGGGACAGGAAGGGGCTGGGCTGTATTTCTGAATAAGTGAGAGGATAAGGGCAGAGCCAGATCCTTGGCTTGTCTCAACCTTACCATCTGCCAGGAAGTTTTCTCTCCCTCTTTCTCCGTGTTGTTTTCTGTTTATCTCTTATCTCTCCTTAGCTATCTCTTTCTCCATCGCTTTCTGTGTCTCTGCATTTATGGATGTCACTGTGTAGTTCGATGGCTTTCTGGATCTTTTTTTGCCTCTATATGTTTGCATAGTTCTCTATGAATCTCTAAGCATCTCTCTAAACATTTAAGTTGTTGGCTCTCTCTGTCTCTGTCTCTCTCTGTGTCTCTGTCTATCTTACTCTCTGCCTTGTCTATCTCTCTCTGTGTCTCTCTCTCTTTCTCTCTCTCTCCCCCCCACCTCTCTTTGTTGATCTCTCTCTCTGTATCTCTCTTCTTGGATCTCTCTCTTTCTATGATCCTCTCTCTGTCTCGGTCTCTGTCTCTGTCTCTCTGTCTCTGTCTCTCTGTCTCTCTCTCTCTCTCTGTCTCTCTCTCTCTCTCTCCCCCTGTCTCTCTGTCTCTGTCTATCTTACTCTCTGTCTCTGTCTCTCTCTCTCTCTGTCTCTCTCTGTCTCTCTCTCTCTCCCTCTCCCTCTCCCTCTCTCTGTGGATGTCCCTCTCTGTATCTCTCTTCTTGGATCTCTCTCTTTCTATGATACTCTCTCTGTCTCTGTCTATCTCTCTCTCTGTCTCCCCATTTCTGCCTCTGGATTTGTGTGTGCCCTCTCTATATCTCTGTAGCCCTCTGCATCTCTGTCGCTTCCTGCGTGTATATATCTCTATCTCTATCTGTGTGTGAGTGTGAGTCGATGATGGAATTAGCCCAAGCTGGCTTCGTGTTGGATGCAGCCATCCCAAGGGATGTGATTGCAGACTAGCTCACTCCCTAATTCTCCCACCTGGCCCCAGCGTGCTTCTGCCTCCTGTGAGTGACCTAGAGCTGCCGGTCCACTGAGAGGGGCATGTACCACGTGACACATCTGAGATCAGTAGGGAAGGTCAGCCCCCTTCCCCATCTGGGGCTGGCTCCCCCAGCCCCTGTTCTCCTCTGCTCCTCCTCTCTGCTGTGCCTTCCTCAGCCTCTTCTGCCGTGGTATGATTGAAAACAGAGCAGGTTTTTGAGTCATGTGACCTGGGTTCCCATTCTTGGGCAGGTGACCTCAGGTTCCACATCTGTAAAATGAATGATTGGACTAGATGGCCCCTCCCAGCTCCCAATGTATGATCAGATGAGCCTGACTCTCACCTTCTCATATTCTTTCCACCTTTAATCGATCAACAAACATTTATTATGCACTTCCTATGTGCCAGGCACCGTGTTAAGCACAAGAGGTACGAGGACAAAACAAAATCATGTGGGAGCCAATGGAAGCTACTGCTCCCCTTGGCACCCACTCTGAGGCAGGCTGGGCCTTCCCTCCCAGCACCAAGAACACTGGACCAGGAGGCTGAGTGGGCATTCTCTGGCCTCCCACTGCCACTTTCAGCAGCTCCCTCTGCTTCCATTCCTCAGAATCCTCCTTTAAAATTTCCATCATCAGTCCAGATTTCTGTTGCCATCATCCATAACTATCCTTCCATTGGTCAGGATTTGAACCCAGTTCTGCCAGACTCTAAGGCCTGTGCTCTGTTTGGCCACACTGTCTCCTCTCCATATCTCTCTCTGTACTTGTGTGCATGCATTTTTCCTCAAATGAACATAAATTTTGCCCCAACAGATCCCAGCGCCCATGGGATGGCGGCAGGCCAGAGGTGGGCTAGCAAGCACATGCCCCTAAATGCCCAACTGGGTTTGGGCCTCAAAGTTCCCGGAGAAATATTTATAGCAGCTCTTTTTGTGGTGGCAAAGAATTGGAAATCAAAGGGACGTCCATCAATTGAGGAATGGCTGAACAAGTTGTGGTATATGAATATAATGGAATACTATTGCGCTGCAAGAAATGAGGAGCAGATGGACTTCATTATAACCTGGGAAGATTTATATGAACTGATGCTGAGTGAGGGGAGCAGAACCATGAGAACATTGTACACGATTACGGATACATAGTATCTGTGATGACTAACTTTGATAGACTTGACTCCTCTCATCAATACAAGGTTCAAAGACAGCTCCAAAAGACTCATGATGGAAAAAGCTATGCATACCCAGAGAAAGAATCATGGAGTCTAAATGCAGATTGAGGCACACTTTTTGCTCTCTTTTTTTTCCCTTCTTTTTTGCTTTCATTTCTCCTTTCTCATGATTCATTCCATTGGTTATAATTCTTTACAACTGGACTATTATGTAAATAAGTTCAATGTGAAGGCAAATGTAGAACCTACATAGGATTACATGCCATCTTGAGGGAGAAGGGGGGAGGAGAGGGAGGAGGAGAAAATTTGGAACCCAAGAACTTGTGGAACTGAATGTTGTAAACTAAAAATAAAAGACAAATTTATGAAAAATATAAATTAAAAAAAGGTCCCAGGGAGTTGGGCTTCATTCATTCTGGCTTTGGCCCACTGGAGACTTTGTATGTGAGCCTGTGTGTGAGACAGTTGGGGGGTGGGGTTTCTTTAGTTTTCCCTGCCTGGTATCTGATTTTTTCTGGTCAGGCACATGAAAATCTCTGGTTCTTGGCCTCCTCCATCAGCTTCTTTGTGCACTCACATATCATGCTGAGTTGGCTGAGCAATAACTCCCCCACCCCCAACTCTAAATTAACTCACTAACATATTCTTCCTTGCTACGGATGTGGGAAGGTCATGTGAACGGAAATCTTGGGAGCCCCATAGGACCATAAAGCCTTATTGCTGGGGGGGGGCCTCCAGGAATCATCTTGTCCGATGCCTTCATTTTACAACTGAGGAGAACAAGGTCCAGAGAAGGGGTTGGCACATGTGCAGGAGGTGTTAGGGACAGAGTTTGAACCCAGAACCCCAGACTAGAAGTCTAGAATTCTGCTATGGCACTGAGATGGAGCAAGAAACTCCTGCTTTCTGCTAACTTCTTAGGCAGATAGGATAGGTTCTAGATGTCAATTTCCTTCTCTCTCTCTCTCTCTCTCTCTCTCTCTCTCTCTCTCTCTCCCTTCCTTCCTTCCTTCCTCCCTTCCTTCCTCCCTTCCTTCTTTCCTTCCTTCTTCCCTTCCTTCCTTCCTTCCTTCCTTCCTTCCTTCCTTCCTTCCTTCCTTCCTTCCTTCCTTCCTTCTTTCTTCCCTTCTTTCTTTCTTTCCATAAGAGTTAAATGACTTGCCCAGGGTCACACAGCTAGTAAGTGTTTGAGTCCACATTTGAACTCAAGTCCTCCTGACTTCAGGGCTGGTGCTGTATCTGCTACACCACTTAGCCACCCTTGATTTCCCTTTCTAAACCTGGTATAGACCCATGAGCTCTCCACTCTCTTCAAGGCAGGCTAGGCTTTCCCTCCTACCTCCAGATACACTGAGCCAAAAGGAAGAGTTAGTAATGACTGCAGTGATACTCAGTCCATTCTACAGATGAGGAAATTGAGGCATTGAATGGGCTAACTAATTCTATATAATAAGTTAAGGTAGAGGAAGGGATAGAGACATCTACCCCTAGTCCGTATAGGCAGGGCAGGATGTACTATTGCTCCTCAACTAGGTCAGGAAGAGGAAAGAAAAACCTGGGGTGGGGGTGGGGAAGATGGGGAGTGGGGCAAGGGGAAGGGAAGGAATATTGCTGTTTAAGTTTTTTTTTTGGACTAGACCTGTGGTTTCCATCACTCTACCAAAGCAGATTGCCATCTTCTCTTCACCTTATAGTCAGTCTTAGACAGTTGCCTAGGATACTGAGGTTAAGTGACTATATCAGAGGTAGTATTTGAACCCAGGGCTTCTAGACCTTGAGACCAGTTCTTTACCTCCCTCTGAGAGCTTGGAGTGGCTCTCTGAACCACAGAGTCCCAGGTTCTGGCAGAGGACTAAAGGCCCCTTTAGCTCTATGGGAGGTAGGGCTCATACTCCATCCCCAGCACTGTGCCGTTCACAATGTTTGTCTTCTGCCTGAGACTCCAACAACATGGGCACCAAAAGGTTCTTTAGAGCACAGGATGGTCAGTGTCAATGGGAACTTCATTGTACAGCTGAGGGTTTTTGCCATCAACTGGCTGTGTGTGTAAGAGAGAGAGACCCACACATATACACACAGACAGAAACAAAGAGAGAGAAAGAGAGACAGAGACAAAGAGAGAGGAGAGACAGAGAGAGAAGAGAGAGGGGGAGACAGACAGAGGCGGAGAGAGAGGGGGAGAGCAAGAGAGAGAGACAGAGAGGTGGGGGGAGACAGACAGAGACAGAGAGAGAGAGGAGAAGAGAGGAG
>CM053628.1:48858912-48880063 GCA_028646595.1 Phalanger gymnotis | reverse complement strand
GAGGCAGGAAGCTGCGGAAGCAGGGCTTACCCGTGTGTAGACCCAGGAGTGTGAGCAGGAACATGAGGCCAGTAAAAATGATTTGGCTAAATACTATCTTGTTTTTCTGTGGCCTCCTGGTTACTCTTGTGAGGTGGGCTTTCCGGGCCTGGAGTCTTTTTGTCAAGATGACGGAATGGGGAGGCTGGTTCACGGTTCTGCTGCGGTGGGGCCTAAATAAATTTCTTGTTGTTTTCTCCTTAGAGAACCTCTCGTACCTTGTGATTTCAAACCATTCAAACATATACATGATTATATTTGAGATTATAAATTTGGCCTTCCTACTACAGGCATCTCTTCCGTTTTCCATGGTTCTTCAAATATCACATCCATCTCCCCTGCCAGTTTTTTTTTCTTTCTTTGGAGCGGGGAAGGCAGGACAATTGGGGTTAAGTGACTTACCCAAGGTCACATATAGGATCCTATACTGGAAATGACTCCAGAATCCATCTAATCTACTCTCTCATTTAAGGAGAAAACTGAGTCCCTGGAAGGTCAAGTGACTTTCCAAAAGACAAAGGTAGCAAGCATCAGTAGCAGGATTTGAATCCAACACCTCTCACTCCAGAGCCTAGGTTCTCTCTACTGTATCAAATGGGAACCTTTTGATACCTATTTTCCCCAAACAAGGGTGCATGTCAACTTGACTTTCCTGTCCTTTTCTATCACAAATTTTCATATGGAAAGTCAAAAGTGAAACTCCTCCCCTCCCCACCAAGGATCTTACTGTTTCCATCCCAACAACAAATTCTTCTTTGTTGGACAAAATCCAGTCCAGAATGGCAGTCCCTCTTGTGGCTTCTTTGCACCGTTTGAAGGATGAGTTATCATCAAGAGAAAACAACGTCTCAGCTGCCCTACTTTGGGCCGAGAGCTCTGGCAGATGTTTGGATAGTCATCACCGCTGATATAATGACATCATTCCTCTCTGCTGGGCTTGGGAGGTTTCCCCAATCCTAATGTGGCCTGTAGTATACACCCATGACAATATGGCTTTCATTTCCCCCTCTGTCCTCTAAGTATTGGCTGTCCACTTGACTTCAAGTCAGGCCAAGTCAAGTCAACACATATTTATTGTTGTCGTGCAGTCATTTCAGTTGTGTCTGACTCTTTATGACCCCATTTGGGTCATTTCTTTTTTTCTTTTCTTTTTCCTCCACTTAATAGTACTTTATTTTCTCCAATTAAATGTAAGGATAGTTTTCAACATTCACTTTTATAAGATTTTGAGTTCCAAATTTATCCCCCTCCCTCTTCTTCTCCCTCCCCAAGACAGCAAGCAATCTGATATAGGCTATACATGTACAATCATGTTAAACATATTTCCACATTAGTCATGTTGTGAAAGAAGAATCAGAACAAAAAGAGAAAACCATGAGAAAGAAAAAAAAGAGAAAATAGTCTGCTTAGATTTGCATTCAGGCTCCCTAGTTCTTTCTCTGGATGTGGATAGCATTTTCCATCATGAGTCTTTTGGAATATCAGGGGTGGGGAACCTGTGGCTTTGAGGCAAGGCCACAGGTTCTCCACCCCTGTACTGCTGAGAGGAGTTTTAAAATCTATCAAGTTGGTCATCACATTATGTTGCTGTCAGTATATACAATGTTTTCCTGGTAAGTCTCTCTAGGTTTTTCTGAAATCGGCCTACTCATCATTTCTTATAGAACAATAGCATTCCATTATATACATATACCACAACTTGTTCAGCCATTCTGTGATTGATGGGCATCCCCTCAATTTCCAATTCTCTGCCACCACAAAAAGAGCTGCTATAAACATTTTTGTACATGTGGATCCTTTTTTCGTTTTTGGGGGGGTTGGTGGTGGAGGATATAGACCTAGTAGTGATATTGCTGGGTCAAAGGGTATGCACAGTTTTATAGCCCTTTGAGCATTGTTCTTCAGAATGGTTGGATCAATTCACAACTCCACCAACAATGCATTAGTGTTTCAATTTTCCTAAATCTTCTTCAATATTTATCATTTTCCTTGGGTCATTTCTTGGCAAAGATACTGGAGTGGTTTGCCATTTCCTTCTCCAGCTCATTTTATAGATAATTAAGGCAAACGAGTTCAAGTGACTTGCCCAGGACCACGCAGCCATTAAGTGTCTGAGGTCAAATTTCAAGTCATGAAGATGAGTCTTTCTGACTTCAGGCCCAGCACTCTATCTATTATACCACCTAGCTACCCACACATTTATTAGGCCCCTACTATTCACAGAGCATGAATGAATGAATGATTGAATGAATGAATGAATGAAAAAGCAATCATTATGTACTTAGTAGGTACCAAGCTGCTTTGCTAAGAGTTGGTGATACAAATACAAAAATCAAGACATTTCCTGCCCTCAACGAGCTTACGTTCTAATGGGGGAGACATCGTCTTTAAGGGAGTGCTGTCCAGGGAATTTTGATCTGGGGAGTGAATCAAAGGGATAGTGATAGAACATTTCATTGATGTGTCCTTTCCAGAAATGGTGGGGTTGATTTGATTACCAGAGGAAGAGAAGGACAGGGTTGGAAGGAGGAGTGTATGCATGTAAAGATGGCCATAGAGCTGGATCTGGATTAGATTAGATACGGAGAGGTCTCGCCAATCAGGAGCCCAGGGCAGGAGCTGGAATGCCAGTTAGGAGACTAAAGGTGGAGGAAGGTGGCTAGTATGGAAACTGCTGGCAAGAAGGTTATATATTTCCAATGAGGACCTCAGTACAAGAAGTGGGAGATCATTGAGGAAATAAATGTATGCTCAGTAAAAGAAGTGAACCATTCATAAGCAAATGGACAGATGGCTCTAGTGTAATATTGGTTGATGATGAAGTTGAGTCATTTTTTAGTCACATCTGACTCTTCGTGACCCCATTTGGGGGTTTTATTGACAAAGATACTAGGAGTGGCCTTCCATTTCCTTTTCCAGTTGATTTTACAGATGAGGAAACTGAGGCAAACAAGGTTATGTGACTTGCCAGTAAGTGTCTGAGACCAGATTTGAACTCATGAAAATGAGGCTTCCTGACTCCAGGGCTAGTGCTCTATCCCCTGCAGTGCCACCTAGCTGAAGTATTGGTATTCATATGCAAAGACCTTCAGCATGTTGAATGGCTCCTCTGTCTAAGAGCTATGGGAGAAAAGTGGACTAGGGGACCTCTAGGGTGCCTTCCAGCTCTAGATTTATGAACCTGTGAGTAGTCAAGGATCAAGAGGCATGAGGTTTCATTGGTACCAGTAGGGGGAGCTCTCAGCTTCATTAAAATATTAGCCTACTTGCAGAATGCTGTGCTTGGCACTAAAGATACTAAGGTAGAAAAGGACCCAGTTCTTTCCCTCAAAAAACTTATAGTTTCACTGTGGAGGAAGGGAAGATATTTGAGCTCTTCAAGAACAGAAACTGTCTTTTTTTTTTCTTCTGCATATCCTAGAGACTTTGCGAATAGGAAATGCTTATTAAATGCTTTTCCACTTATTAATTCATAGGAAAATGTGTTTGATGCCAGGTAGAGAGGGAGAGTGACAAAGAGGAGAATGAGATAAAGTGCTCCAGGAAGACTGGAAGAGGTAGAGGGCATATCTCGCCAGCTCTCTTCTCTATGTTGGCTCCCATTCCCAGAAACTGAACTTCAGAGCAGAGTTAAGCCTGTAAGCAGGGCTTTCCATACGTATGGCTGTAGTACAAAGGCCGAATTTATGATCTCAAAGAGAATCATACATATGTCTGAATGGTTCAGAATCGTTAGATATAAGAAATTCTCTAAGTAGAAGGCAGAAGGATTAAAACATTTATTTAGGCTCCACAGTAACAGACCCACGAACCAGCCTCCCCATTCTGACGCTTTGATCACAAACTTCCAGGCCCAATAAATCTGCCTCACAAGAGTAACCAGGAGGCCACAGAAAAGCATAATGGCATTAAACCAAATCATATTCATGCTACCAGTAAGAAGATCACAAACTGCCCTCAAGTTCTTGCTTGGCACTCCTCGGTCCACACACAGGTCGGCTCTACTCTCGGGTCGGCTCCACCTCTGCAGCTCCCGCTTCAGCCCCAGCCTCCTCTTCAGCTTCGGCTGTAGCTGTCTTTGCCGCCGTCACCACCGCTTCCGCCACACTCTCCAAGCTGTGTTCCAGCTAGCTAGCTGCTGCTTCTCTCCTTTAGCTCTTAACTCCTGTCACCAACTGCCTCTCCAACTGCCTCTTAGCTCTGCTCCAACCATTCAGCAAGGTCCTCCCACCACAGTCTTCTATTGGCTCCAGTCCTAGCTACTCCCCCCAGGATCCTGGGAGGCTCACATCCACATAGGTTCCACACCCAACAGGGCTCTGGGCCTGGGGCTTAACACTTAAGGCTCAACGACAACAAGGCTCAATGAAATACACTGAATTACTCAAAGAAAACAAAGACCATTTTGCTTGTCAACACAATGGCCAGGTTGGCATCCCCCAAAAGCCTGTCTATCCAGAAATATCTCCTTCACCAGCTTTTGCCAAGGCATGTGAAACCCTCACCTTTATAGGCTTATTCCTGTCTCCAAAAGACCCCTCTTAAGATGTAGATTCATCACCTGGGGTAATACCCCAGGAAGAAGCCAGAATGACTTGACTCATCACAGTAAGCAGAGAGGGCTCCTAAGAGGAGAAGAAAATGGACTGCTACTTTTTGATTGGAGTTGGGGCTGGAGCAGGTAGGAGTACTGTCCAGGGCTAACAGGCAAATTGAGGACATCATAGCAATAGCTCACATTTGTACAAACCTTTAAGGTTTGAAATGTTGGTTGGGATGTAAATAGTTTAAGTATGCCTTTTCTATAGACTAGACTGAGGCCAAGAGGAGCTATGTGATTTGCTCGTGGTCATAGAATTCATAAGAGTGGAAGGTAGAATTTGGAGGCCAGCCTCCCGGGCCCTAAATCCCTTCTTTGCACTATACTACAGCTCCTTTTGGAGGTCATTGAGTGCCTGGGCACAGCCATTGTAGTATCCTCGAAGGGATCTAAAGATGCTATAAATGACTACATTCTCCTCCTCCTCCTTCTCAATCTGGCATGGTCAGGAAATGCAGAGGTGTTAGTAAGACTCACTACCATTCCCAAAGGCACAGATATCACCTATGCTGATGAGGGCAAAGCTGGCTCACAGGCATCTGAGATCTCCATGGTACATGCTAGCTAGTATCATACTTTTGCTCTGCCGATGATTAGGAGATCAGTGCCTAGAATTTCACACCTGTTGTCAGCAGATCCAGTGGCCAGTTACAGTCCTGTACCTGCTAAGCCAGATTCTTGAGAATGAGATTTAACTTAAAATGACTGATTTTTGACTAGGGATGGTGTATACCCAATAAGGGCTGACAAATATCTATGTTTATGTTTATGTTTATGTCTATGTCTATGTCTATGTCTACGTCTATGTCTATATCCATGTCTATATCCATATCTGTGTCTGTGTCTGTGTCTGTGTCTATGGTCTTGCAAATTGAATCAAAGGAACTCTATAATTATAAAAGCAAAGAGAAGAATCAACTAGAATATAGACCTGAAAGGGTATAATATCCAGAAGGAATATAGTAGAGAGAGGATGTGAATATATTAAGATGACGTACTCACATTAAGAAATCCAAGACTGAAGGTGAAGAATGCTACTCCCTCCTGATGGAGAGGGAATGGACTAAATATTCAGAATGAGACACAGTTTTGGACATGGCCAACATGGGAATTTGTTTTGCTTGACTGTGCATTTTCATTACAAAGGCTTTGCTTTTCTTCATTTTATTTTCTGTTGGGGGGAGGAGAGGGAGGAGGTAAGAAGATGAGAAAATAAATGCTTGACAATTTAAAAAAATTTTAAAGAAATTTAGGAACCAGAGGGAGGAATAGATGACAGGGGTGAAGATCAACGAAGAGAGAAATGTAAATAATATTGTCATCTGACCAAACAAGGAGGTGGATGAATCATTTGGGAAACTGATCACAAGCCTGGCATGGTGTGATGTTGCTATGATGGGTGATGTCGATTATACAGAGAAATGACCTAGAGCTCTTTATCTGCCCAAACCCAAGTGGCTGATAATTTCTCAACTTGTTTTAATGCTAATTTCATCCTTGAAAAGATGGAAAAAACAACAGAGGGAAAATTTTGCATCTAATTCTTAACAAGGAGGAGTTGACTGCTAAAGTAAATATGATGAGAATGTTGGTAAAGGTCAGAAGAGGACTTAAAAATTTGTGAGGAAATTTGAGAGGGAACATAGGCATGCTCCAGTATGTATGTTACGTTTTGTAAGAAAAGGATTCAAAGAATTTAGATAAAGGAGAGGAAAGATCGTAGGTTTATAGCTAGAAGGGTCCTCAAAAGCCATTCAGTCCAACTCTCTCATTACAGAGGAGGAAATTGAGGCCCTAGAAATGAAGTGACTGGCCCAAAGTCCCACCTAGGATCCTCAGTCTAAAGCTGGAAGAGACCCAAGAGGCCATCTAATTCAATCCCCTAAGTTTTTTTGAAGGGGGAGGCGAGGCAATCGGGGTTAAGTGACTTGGCCAAGGTCACACATCTAGCAAGTGTCAAGTGTCTGAAGCCGGATTTGAACCCAGGTCCTTCTGACTCCAGGGCCGGTGCTCTATTCACTGCTTCACCTAGCTGCCCTGCCTAATTTTCTACAGAACAAAATCGAGGCCAATAGAAGGAGCAATTGGTCCAGGGTCACACTAAAATTCAACCGATGAAAACCCAGAAAGGATGACAGGCTCTCTAGAATGATAATCTAAAGACATGAAGAGACACACTTCTTATGAGAAGGAAAATCAAGGAGTTGACTAATGGAATTGACCAGAAAGCCCAGGGAACGGTGTACTGACCAACTCACATTTTGAAAAGGTGTATATAACTGATCATGGTGGCACACATGTGCAATCTGTACTAATGGGGAGGCTGAGAGTGGTGAATTCCTTGAGTTCTGAGATAAAGTAGGGCTAACGCTGATTGAGTGTCCCCACTGTACCACCAGTGTGGCAACCCTGAGGAGTGGAAGACCACCATGTTGTCTAATGAGAAGCAAACCCACCTGGATCAGAAATGGAACAGAACAAAGCTTCTCATATTAATCAGTACTGGTGTCAGCCCATGAGTGGCTGCTACATTTCCAGCTTGGATGACATAGAGAGATCTAATCTGAAAAAAAAGTCATGTACAGAGATGGAAACAAGAACCGGTTTGTTTGGTTTGGTCTTGGTTTTTTTTTTTTCCAGACCTATCATTTCATTTCATTGCTAGTGGGAGTTTCCATAGTACAAAATGATTCCATTGAAGCAAATCTCCGATTGATTTTTGAATTTTAGCAAAGAGAAAGTAAGTGACTTGCCCAAGGTCACAGTCAGTATATGTTTGAAGCAAGATTTGAATACAGATGCTCCTCATGCTGAGGCTAGCTCATTGCCTCCCAAGGCTCTGGAGGATGGTCCTGTAGGAACAAGAGTCAGATGTGCTCGGATTCAGCAGCGGCTGAGGCTGAAGAGGAATGCTAACGACAACAAAAAGGAACATTTAAGAAAGTTATATTGGGGAACAGAGGAAGTTCAAAGAAGGGATAAGACCATTGCGGGGGAGGGGGGTGTGTGGGATGGGACAATGAAAACTAACAACAGAGAGAAGACAAAGCTGCTTGATTGGTATTTTGCCTTTGTTTTCTCTGGGGAGAATAACAGTTGGAATGGAAAGGAGAAAAAAATAGAAAGTTAATAGGAAATGTATGGCCGAGAAAAGTAGGGAGATGGTACAAGCTGACACCTTGTTGGGTTGAAGTCAACAGGCCCAAAGAACTGATAAACATGACTGATGACTGTTGAGGTCATTTGAAAGAGAACGGACCTGGCAAAGTCCTTCCTTTCGAAAAGGCTAAGGAAATGGACTCTGCAAATTACAGCCTAATAAACTTGATTTCGATTCCTGGCAAAATTCAAGAATGTTAATACGTTATTATGGTTAATCTTGCTAGTGACTGTCTAAAAAAGGAAGCTGTGATAGATCCCATAGAGCCGTCATGGCTTCATCCCCAATAGGTCATTCGAGATCAACCTCATGTCCTTCGTGACAGGGGTTACTAGACTGGTAGGTCAGGAAACACAGCTCAGAGTTGACTTAAATTTTAGTGAAATATTTGATCAAATCTCACTGTGCAATTCTTTTCGGAGACATGGAGAGATATAGAATCAATGAAAGTACCATTAGGCTGATTTAGAACTGGTTGGATGACAGGACCCCAAGAGCAGTCAACAAGGACTCTGTTCCTTCCATGTGAAGGTGAGTCGAAGGAATGAAGGACATTTTAGCCAAGAGAAAAGATGACTGGAGTGTGTGTGTGTGTGTGTGTGTGTGTGTGTGTGTGTGTAGGGGTGGGGGTTGGGGAATGATAGCTGTCTTTAAGTATTGGCCTTTTTCTATTTGGCTCTGTAATGAGCAGAATGATGAATGAAAGTCTCCAAGAACTGAATTTTGGCTCGACATTATGAAAAACATTTCAACAGTCACAATTGTCTCAAAGTCCAATGGGTTGCCTCAGGAGGTAAAGGGTTCCTGATCATCCCAGTTGGAATGAGTTCTATTTTTCTAGGTTTGTAAGTTTTTTCCTTAAAATGGGAGAAAGAAGTGGTCGAATTCTCTCCATTTTCACTCCTGCTTTTGGCAGCAATCCACCCCATCCTAGGAAGAGAAAAGGAGGCAGAGAGCCCATGCACAAAATATCCATCTCTAAATGAGATTTATTGAAGGGGATTCTTTACAGCCAACAAAAGCCTCCAGAGGGCTAGAGATGTGGCTGTTGCAAAACTCCAAGTCTGTGTTAGGCTCGGTTCATTGTGTGTGGACTCCGAGGGGCTGGCAACCTCTCAAGATGGCTGCCCAGCTTTCCCCATTTGTACCGGAAAGGTCATAGCTCCAACGTGTGTTCATTTCCTTCACTTCCTAAGACTCCTTGGGAAGTTATTAGCAGGGAAGTAAAGGCAGCAGCATCTGTTATCTCTGTTCTCAAATCTAGGCATTGAGATCTTTTAGGGAAATTTGTTGAAGAGGCAAAGAAGGGAGAAAAGGAAGGTAGGAGAGAGTTTGATTTCCTCCCCCTGCCCCTCCCCCACTTCTGGCACTTCTGGGATGATTTAGGACTGCTCTCATAGAGATAGAAGCCTGCTCCTCATGGCCTTGGCTGGATTCCGAAAACATCCCCAGAGCCCAGGACCTCATCCCTCAAGGCTCATACAGAGAATGAAGGTGCCAAAATGTGTCTGTGGCCTGAATTTCAGATTTAACTCTTAACTCTCCTGGGCTGGTCTCCAGAGTCTAAAGCACCCTATGACAGGCTAGCAGTCACTCAGGAGCTTTGGTTCAATGCTTCAATTGGAGTGTCTGGCATCTATGAACTAGTAGGAAATGTCTGTAATAGGTTCCAGCACAGTTCTCCGTCACTAGAGGCCTTCGAGGAAAGGCCAAATGGATCATAGGAGCTTAGATTTGGAGCTAGAAGGGACCCCAGAGGTCCTCTAGCCTAACTCTCTCCTCTTACAGAGGGAGAAACTGAGGCTCAGAGAAGGAAAGTAACTTATCCAAGGTCACATAGAGGCTACTAGATTTTGAGCTGGAAGGGACCTCAGGGGCTATCAAGTTCAACTCCCTCATTTTACAGAGGGGGAAACTCATGGGGAAGAAGTGACTTAATCAGAATCACCAGATTAACCAGAATCACCCATAGGCTCCTATCTAGGCCTGGCGGGCCCTCGAAAGCCATCGAGTCCAATTCTTTAATTTTACAGAAAAGGAAACTGAGGCACAGGGAGGGGAGGTGTCCTACAGGAAAGGAAGTGACTCACCCAAGATCACTCGTAGCCTCATAGATCTAGGGCCGACAGGGCTCTCCGAGGCCATCAAGTCCAATTCCCTCATTTTACAGAAAAGGAAACTGAGGCACAGGGAGGGGAGGGGTCACATAGGTAAAAAGCCTCAGAGGCAGCATTTGAACCCAAGTCCTCAAACTCCAGAGCCAGTGCTCTTTTTATAGCCCAGACCCTACAGCAATCAACCAAGGGATCACTCCTGTGGAGAAGGAAGGGTCAGCCATCCCCAGCAACTGCCCACCCAGAGGGCGGGCAGGCCAGTTTCTCAGGTTAAATGCCCTCCCCCTCCCCTCAAACGTGGATTGAGGCAGTCCGGGACACCGGACTCAAGAGCCCAGGAATAGTGATGCCTCCCAGGCCACAGGCCCTGCTGCCAGCCCTGCCCCCAAAGCCATCATCAAAGGGAACATTTGCTTTGCTGCTGATGCAGCCCCTCCTTTCCCAGCAGCCACAGCTACTGAAGACCTGGAAACGAAGGTTCTCACCCAGAGTCCTCGGCACCATCGAATGATCCAGCGTTGGAAACAGATAGGGTTTTATCAGTGAGAATATCTTGAAAGACGATGCATCAGCCTCCACTTTGCTGCAGGCCTAGGACCATAGGGCCTGTGCCTGGTTTCCCTCTATCAGAACGGGAGTTCCTGGAAAACAGAGGCTGGTTTGCTTCTCTGTTGGTGCAGCATTTTCATTCTTTCCTACCCTATCAGGCTACCTCTTATCAGGTATATCATAGACGGGGCCATCCACAGGTTGTTTCTCTAAGCCAGAAAGGATCTTTAGAGACCACGTGGACCAGGATTCTTAAACAGGGGTCAGCAACTGTTTTTCCCCAAATATTCTGATAACACTATTTCAATATAATTAGTTCCAAATAATATGATATGATATGACATGACATGATATAATATAATATAATATAATATAATATAATATAATGTAATGTAATGTAATGTAATGTAATGTAATGTAATGTAATGTAGTGTAGTGTAACAATACAATATATAATACAATACAATACAATACAATGTAATGTAATATGATATAATATGATATGATATGATATAATATGACATAATACAACACAATACAATGTAATATAATGTAACGTAAAACAATGATATAATAGAGTACAGTACATTACAATGTAATGTAATATAATACAATATAATATAATATAATACAATATGATACAATATAATATAACATAATATAACATAATATAATATAATTAATATAATATAATATAATTAATATAATATAATATAATATAATATAATATAATATAATATAATATAATATAATATAATATAATATAATATAATATAATATAATATAATATAATATAATATAATATAATATAATATAATATAATATAATAGCAGGACCCACATAATATAGTTTATGAATTTGCAAACATGATTCTGAGAAGGACTCCGTGGACTTCACCAGACACACTAAGGTTGGGGAGCGGTCCAGGATACAATTAAAGGTTAAGAATCCCTGCTCTAGCCCAACCACCTCATTTTATTTTCCAGATTGACATAAAATTCTCCCATCAAAAATGGTTAATTTTACCTTGATACTTTGTGTAAATCTGCTACACTTTTTTTTAAAGCAGATTGAAAATTATTGGTTATGATCCCATGCAGCAGAATTGCCATCAAGCAATAGATGACACTCCTACTGTATGCCCAGAAATGGATTAATTCAAACTCTTCAAACTCCAATTTGTGGTAATATCTGCCCCAAAATGTCATGCTTTCTAAAATAATTACAAGAAATCCTGAAAGGCATGTGGTTCACATGGATGATTAAACATCATATCTGAAGGTCTTTTTGTATTGATACTAGCACTTTGTCTTTATTCATAGCTAGGGGGTGTTTGTTTATTGACCCATTTACTGAATTTTGACAGTTAAATCAACCACTTTTATTTTTAAAAATTCATTTTTATGTTACTCTTATCTCTGAATTCTCTTCCTCCCATGTCCCCCCTTCCATTAAGAAAGCAAGAAAAACAAAATCTGTTACAAATACATGGTCAAACAAAATAAATTCCTGTATTAGTCATGTCATGTCACATTTATATATATAATCTCACCTATTGGTATGTGTATGTATGTATGTATGTATATATGTGTGTGTGTGTGCGTGTGCGTGTGTGCGTGTGTGTGTGTGTGTGTGTGTGTTGTTCAGTCATTTCAGTGTTGTCCAATTCTTTATGAACCCATTTGGGATTTTCTTAGCAGAGATACTGGAGTGGTTTGCCATTTCCTTCTCCAGCTCATTTTACAGATGAGGAAACTGAGGCAAACAGTGTAAAGTGAATTGCCCAGCTAGTAAGTGTCTGAGGCTAGATTTGAACTCAGGTAGATTAGTCTTCCCGATTCCAGACCAGGTACTTTATCAACTGCAGTGCTACCTAGCTGCATACATATATATATATATATATGTATATGTATATGTATATGTATATGTATATGTATATGTATATGTATATGTATATGTATATGTATATGTATATGTATATGTATATGTATGTGGATGTGGATGTGGATGTGGATGTGGATGTGGATGTATATGATACATATGCATACACATATACACAGACATATACACACATGTATGCATGTGTGTACATGTGTGTGTATATACCTCAATCTGTACTTTTGAGTCCTTTACCTCTTTATCAGAAGGTTGGTGGCATGCTTCCTCATGAATTCTCATGGAATCAGAGTTGGTCATTGCATTGATGAAGTCTTTCAAAGTTGTCTGCAAACTTGCTGTTACTGTATAAATTGTTCTATTGGTTCTGGTCATTTCGCTCTGCATCAGTTCATACAAGTCTTCCCAGATTTCTCTGAAACTTTCCCCTCTATCATTTCCTCTAGTGCACTAACATTCCACTTCAGTAGAGAAGTATGCTTCTGGGGAGTCTGGCTAATTGGTTGGCTTTCCCTGTGTCTGACTGTGTTCCTCTCTGTTGTGTCTGTGTCTCCCTCTTGTCTGTATGTCTTACCAATTGGGCTTTGCTATAACTTGCCTGAGGTCTTAGGGACAGGAAACACCAAAGGGCTAGGCAATGATGCCCTGCCGTCACAGGTTCAATGACAGTTGCCTCTTTTAGGATATCTTCTTTTGGAAGACAGACACAGAGAAAATGGAAGATACTGTCTCTGCCCTCAGAGAGCTTCTGCTCTAGTTGGGGAAGCCTGAGCAATGGTTCAGTGTCAGAAGGCATGGTGAGCACAGACAACACAAACTAGGTTACTAATCGCAGCTAACTTTTCGTTAGCAAGCCTAGTTGCCTGCATCAAAAATGTCCTTCCAGCTGAGGGTCACCCCTCACCTCCTACCCACTGGCTCATCACCATTACAAGCCCTGAGTCATGATGCTTCTTTAGGCAAACATTTTCTTCTTTATAAATTGAGGGGGCTGAACAATGTAGTCGATAAGATTCCTCTCAGCTTAAACTTTCTTGAATACAGACTATTTTCTAAGGTCTCTATTATGTTTTGACATTCTAAGGTCCATTTTCTAAGGGATTTTTTAGCATTCTGTGATGGAGCAAGGCATTTGTAGCTGTACTTTAGTTGGCATGGGGAAAGAGAGGGGGAAGTGAAAGCTAGTGGAAGCCACGTGCAGACTAGTGCATGCTGGGGGACTGGAGCAAACTAAGCCAAGGTTAAGTTTCCAGACACTAATTGAGAGTCAAATTTAATCTTATAATAATCTTCATAATCCTATATAATTCTGCTGTGCTTTGAAAGCTTTCACACACATTATCTAATGGATGTATCAGCCATAGACCCAGAAGAGCTATATTAAAAGAAAATTATCCTTCTCTGAATAGAGACACTACCTGAATATTAAAGATCATACTATAAAAAATTTTGATGAGAACGAAATCAGGTACCTTTGATAGCTATGGCTGAGGGGGAGAATTGTGAACTGAGCAAGGCATAGAGAAAGGTGTTGATTAGTGTCAGGAATGTGGTTCCTGCCCCGCTTCCCACTGATGTAGTCATATATGATCAGATTTTAAAGTGTAAACAAAATGCATCAACTCTCTGTTCCCTTTATGAGGTGTAAATGCTTCTGTGATTGGATATTGAGTAAGTGGTGTAGCTGTGCCTCTGGGGGCTTAAATAGATGGGCTCTGGACAAATTTTAGAGCTCAAAAGTTGGCATAAGTTGCAGAGGAGATTCCTGCACCTATACTAGAAATCAGGGGAAGAGGGTTTCCTTTCTTCTCCTCATACCTGCAAAGAAAGCAACTAAAATATCCACCATCTTTTGGCCCAGAGACTTCACTGCTAAGTGTATAACCCAAGAAGGTCAAAGACAGAAAGAATGGCCCCACATACACCAATATACTGACCGAAGTACTTTTTTGGTGGCAAAGAATTGAAAAGAAAGTAGGTGTCCATAGATTGGGGTCTGGCTGAACAAATTGTGGCACATGAGTATAATGGAATATCCCTGCACTATAAGAAACAATGATTATGAGGAATATAGAGAAGCATGGAAAGGGGTATATGAAGCGATACAAAGTGAAGTAGAGACAGAAATATACCCTGACTACAATAATGTCGATGGAAAGAACATCACTAAAAAAGAAAGAAATGGAACTGACTGAAGTGTGATTTTAACAATGAAGCTTGGCTTCCAGAAAGAGGTGAAAGTGTGCCTCCCTTCCCACTTTGCAGAGGTGGGGGCCTATGGGTGTGGAATATTGCATATCCTGTCAGACTTAGTTTTCCTGAGTTGCTTTTTTTCTCTTCCTTTTTTATTCTTTATTGGCTTTCTGGGAGGGGTAGAGGGAGTAGGACCAGTTTAGGTTGGGGTTAGGGTTAATGAATCAGGGATGTTTGGAGAAATAAAGGTATTGTAAAACTAAGAGATACCTATAAAATATATTTTTTAAAAAATGTCTTTATCTTGCGGGCAAGTAAAAATGTGAATAAGAATTAAACAAAGGTCAAGCAGCCCCAGCTTGTTCCCACAGACGCTAATGCTAAAAAGCAGTCCAGCAAACTTAGAAGGGTCCCAGTGGCCAAAAGGGAAGGTTTTGGTATTGAACCTGTCTGGAAGGCTGGCACCATTGGCCAACCAAAGAGACCTCTGTGGCTACTCATCTCAGGTATGAGTTTTGGTTGATGGTTCATGAGCAATTATTGAACTCTTCATGAATACGAGGAGTCAGGCTTGGGCTAAATCATGGACTCTGACTTGGAAAGGACCATCCAGTTGTCACTTTAACACCTCCAACAATGGGGAGGTCACTCACTAAGAAGGGATCCCATTCCATTGTTGGGTTCTTCTAATTTCTTTTCCGTATCCCTAAAAATACTAGAAGGCAGGGATTTTGTCCCCTGACAAGTTTTCTCTTTTCAAGGTTAAACAGCCCCAGTTCTCCAACTCATCCTCATAAGGCATGGTTTCCAGACTACTCTTCAACCAGGGTTGCCTGCTTCTGGATGTATTACCTCACCCTCCCCTTCTCCTCTCTTCCTTCTCCTCTTCCATAGCCTGGATCCCAGAACTAATCCTAGTATTTGAGATGTGGTTAGATGAGAGGTGGCCTAGTAGAAAGCGATCATAAGCCTTGGGTTGGAATCCTACCTACTTGTATGATTCTGGGCAAGTCCCTTTACCTGTTTGGGACTTAATTTCCTTTTCTGTAAGATGAAAAGGTTGGGCTGGGTAGCCTTTGATATCTCTAAGCCCATAAGAGCAGTAGGAGATCTTTCATTCTATTAAAGTCACCCAAGACTGGGCACTCTTGTGGCACATTCAGGACTCATATTAAGCTTATAATTGCCTAGGTACTCCCACATATTTTTTGCATGCCCTCTTTCTGAGCTGATGCTTTCAATCACAAGTGCAGAAGTTTACACTTATCTCCAGTGACAGAATCATAGAATTGCAGAGTTGGAAGAGGCCTCAGAGGCCATCTACATCAGCCGCTACCTCCATCAAAACCCTTCCCAAAACACTGCCAACAAGAGGTCATTCGGCCTTTCTTTGAAGACCTCCAACAAGGGAGAGCCCACTTCATCCCAACAGGGCAGATCATTCCACTTGGAAATAGATGAAATTGTTAGGAAGTCTTTCGCTAACTTTTTCTTTGACGTTCAGGCCTGCAATTTCATTGGTATGGAGAACTTCCAGAGGAGAAACCCCCTCCTCTACTGCAAATCAGCAATCTTAAGGAATTGGGGTACTTAGTGATTCAGTGACTTGGCCAGGTTCACCCAACCCAGCAGGTGTTAGAAGCAGGGCTTGAACCCAGGCCTTTCTGACTCTAAGTCAGCTCCCTAGCCAATGCATCATACTACCTCTCCTTTCCTTATATGAAGCCTAAATTGTCTTCTTTGCCCCTTCCATCCATTGCTCTTCCAGCTTAAACATTCTCTATACATTCTGCCATTCCACATTCTATTTTCAGCTCTGACATGGCTGTACTTTGTTCTGTCTCCTAGAACCAAACATAAAAAGGTGAATCTTTCTTCCACATGACAGCTCGTCAAATGGCGTAAGACTTTGGATTCAATCCCTCTGAATTTCATTCGATGTTGTGGCCCTCTAAGATGTTTTCATATCCTGAGCCTATCACCCAGGGTGTTAATTATTCCTCCCAACCTCACCAGTGGTCCTAACCTATGTCTCGCCACAGGACTCCAACGACTCTGGAGTAGAAAGTGAGACTGGTGACTTTGCACAGCCCTGCCTCACTTAAATCCAATTCACCTGAAACATCTGTCTTCAGAAGGAAGGAGGAACAACAACAAGCAGACATTTGCACATAAGCACACCACCTGAACCTTCATGTCATTAACGAAAATATTCAACATCACACATCTGTAACAGTCTACACTGGAGACCACTTTCCAAGTGGACAACTGACCTTTAACGTTTTGGGTCCCGCCATTTAACCAGCTCCTAACCCGATGCTTAGTGCAGCGCCTGGCACACAGTAAGTGCTTAATAAATGCTAGTTGCCTGATCTAATTGCATTATCATCCAGCCATACTTTATTACAAGAGTACGAGAGACACTGCTAATGTGTAGGCAAGTCATATCTATAGAATAAGGGATAAAAGGATAAAGAATGAAGTCACTTTGGTGTGATCTATTCTGTTTCTAAAAAAGTTTCACTGGTCCCATTTGCTTTCAGTCAACATTCATTTTTTAATCTAGCTCAGTGAGCCTTTCCTTATAAAACAAAAGAAGAAAAAGACAGTTTAGATGAATCAACTGATGGGTCAATTAAGTCTTACAGCTTATTAAATATTACACACCTTCCCACTTCTCTAATGAGGAATACATCATGTGTTTTAGACTGTGATCTCCTGGATTGCAGGGATTATTTTTAAACCTTTCTTAGTATGCTTAATAAATACTTGTTGACTGTTTCCAGTTCTTTGCTACAGCAAAAGTTCTATTATGAATACTGTGGTGTCTATGGGACCTTCCTTTCTGCGTTTTACTCCCTTGGGGTAAATGCCTGGCAGTGGGATCTCTGGGTCAAAGGGCATGGACATCTTGGTCACTTTTTAAGCATAAATCTAAATTACTTTTCAAAATGGTTGGACTGATTTTGCAGCTCCACCAACTCCCATGACTGTCTTCCCACAGCCCCTCCAGCATTGACTATTCCCATTTTTGTCATCTTGGCCAAGCTTCTGGGTGCAAGGTGAAACCTCAGAGTTGTTTTGATTGGCATTTCTCTTATTATTAGTGATTTGGAGTAATTTTCCATATGGCTGTTAGTGGTTTGCAATTCTTCTTTTGAGGACTGTTTGTTCATATCCTCTGACCACTTATCTATTGGAGAATGACCTGTTCTTTTTTTAAAAGAAAAAAAAAACTTTTATTGATGCCTTTTGTCTGTGAACCATAGTCATTTGCAGGGAGATGGGTGGAAAATCCTTCCTCCCAGACTGAACCATCCCTTGGGAATAGGGAAAACAATGCAACAAAAGCATCCAATCCATTGACCATGACTAACAAGGCATGCGATATTCTGCACTAGGAGACACCCACTCCTCTGCCATGAATTTGACTTCCTTTTCACTTTTGACGTCATCTTTTCATTTACATTGTCCACGATGCCTCAAAAGTCTGAGTATAGTTTTAAATTTTAATAGCTTTGAAGTCTCAATGCAGCTTTAATAGTTCAAAGCTGCACCAAAACTTTTGGAATTCCCTGGGTATATTGCTCCTTTGTTTCTGCTTATTTTATACTGCATCTGTTCATACAAATCTTCCTATGTTTTTCTGAATTCTTCACATCCAGCACAACTGGTTTTGATGAAGTGATCATCATTTCATTTTCTAATTGTCTGCTATTCATCTCTTTAACAATCTATGTTAGAATTTTTCCAGGAATCAAAGGCAAGCTGTCTGACTTCTTATTGAAAGATTATTCTCTCTTGGAAAACATTGGCCTTTCTTCAATCCTAGGACCCTTCAACTATCACTGACAGTGACCTAGTACTCACATATACCCACTCTTTCAAAGTCCAAAGATGGAGCTTATCTGGGTCAGATGGCTTAAACTCATCAAGGACAGTTGGTATTCTCTTCTGGAACTTATTAAGGAAGCTCTGTAGGGTTCCAGAGCTTGACGCATTCAGCATAGTATCATCCACAGACAGAAGCATCTGGGAGACCTCATCATCTGTTGAGGATAATCCTCTCTTCCATTTGGATTTTGTGCGGGATGTCTTCCAAGACAGCTACAAATAGCTTTCAGGAGCATCTATCTTCCTGGTTGGTAGGGGGTGTGCTGGAACCAGCTTGACCCTGGTTGGGAGAACTGATGTTAAATTTTCAGTGTCAGAATTTACACTTTGGAAATCAGCAAATGGTTTATATCAAGGTTTGACTGATTGTTTTGTTGATTAACTAGACTTAAGAAAGTGATGAAGAAAAATGTTAATAATGCATATTAAATGTTAGAGTGTGTCATGGGTACACCCCTTTCTGAAAGCCGGTTGTTAAATATTTGCCAGCTCACCCCTGCCTCACTTGAAATGAATAATCAGAGTTATTGAACAAAGCTTTTTAATGACCACATTTATCCTCGAAACAAAGACCCATCTTTTAGCACAAATATGCTTTCAGTGATACTATGTAGCTTTGAATGATGGAATATCCAAATTGGCAAAGACTGAGAATTGCAGGTCAGCTAAAGGGCAAATAGGCTTGGGCATTGTGCCAGAGAAAAACTGCATGCCATGTTTACAGAAAAGGAATCATCAGAGAGTTGTAAGAATGGAAAAAGAGGTGGGACAGTCATATAGCGAGAAACAAGGGATAGACAGCCATGGTCCATTGATATCCCTGAAATATCAAGAGACATAAAGAGAGGTCCAGACACCTTGGGATGAGGAAATACGGTTAAGTCACAATCTACACTGTGGAAAAGGGCATCCACTTTGATGAGATCCCAGACCTGCCAAAATACTGAAGGAATATACTCCATATCATTTTGTATCAAAGTCTCTGCTATTAGTTTTAATTTCTTTTTCATTTGTCTTTATTTCTCTCACATCCTTTCAAATAGAAAGAGAAGCTTCTGGACTCAACAGCCTCTCAGGCCCCCTCCAGTTCTAAATCTATGATCCTGTGAAATTGTGTGGATTTCAGCTTTCTCTCTCCTGTTTTGATGGTTTATGAATATTATTGATCTGTTTAAAAACAAGGCACCATTAGATTTTTTGAATTATTCTTTCATTTTCTATTCTTTTGATTGGGGGGGGGAGGGTGGGTCCAAATGGTTCTAGAATCACCAAACCTCAGGGGTGAAAGATAACTGAATAGGTATCTATGTAGCACCATTACCCTTGGCAAGATTCCATTTGAGAAACTCCAGTGATGGGGAGTTCCCTACCCCAAGAGGCAGCTCACTCCACTTTTGGGCCACTGGTTGGTGCTGTAGCAGATAGAACTCCAGGCCTAGAGGCAAGAAGACTCATCTTCCTGAGTTCAAATCTGGCCTCAGACACTTACTAACTGTGTGACCATGGGCAAGTCACTTCACCTTGTTTGCCTCAGTTTCCTCATCTGTAGGATAAGCTGGAGAAGAAAATGGCAGACCAGGGGTGGAGCCAAGATGGCAGCTGGAAAGCAGGGACTAGTGTGAGCTCCCCGCCAAGTCCCTCCAAAAACCTATAAAACATGTCTCTGAACCAATTCTAGAATGGCAGAACCCACAAAATAGCAGAGAGAAGCAGGGCTCCAGCGCAGGACAGCGTGGATGGTTGCTGGGTGAGGTCTTTCGCGCACAGAGCTGGGAGCGAAGCAGAGCGGAGCAGAGCCCAGTGTGGGCTGCGCAGACCAACCAGATCGGGAGCCAGGTGGAACAGGCCCTAGCGCCCTGAATCGGTGAGCTGCGGCAGTTGTCAGACTTCTCAACCCACAAACACCAAAGATAACAGAGAAGAACTGCAGAACCCACAAAATAGTCGAGGGAAGCAGGGCTTTAGCCCAGGACAGCCTGGATGGTCTCGGGGTAAGGTCTATCCTGCACAGAACTGGGAGCGGAGCGGAGCAGAGCCCAGTGCGGGCGGCAGGCCGGACCAACCAGACCAGAAGCTGGGCAGAGTGTGCCATAGCACCCTGAATCAGTGAGCTGCGGCAGTTGCCAGACTTCTCAACCCACAAACACCAAAGATAACAGAGAAGGTTAGTAGAAAAAGCTGCTGGGGACAGAATGTAAGAAGGAGTTTGTGGTTTAGCCACTGCCCCAGGGGCAGCAGAGGTGAGGCAGCTAGAGAACTACAGCTGCAGTTGCTTCCTGCCCCAGGCCCACCTGATGGGAAGAATTTAATGGCGGATCAGAGCAGGAGTGCACAGCCTGCTGAAGATCTAAGTCCAGTCCAGGTTGGGGGTTCTTGGGGAAGGAGGAGTGCTGGTGTGGCAGAGCTGGCGCATCCCCCCAAGCTTGGAACATAGTACTCTGTACTCTACAAGTAGTCATACCCTGCTGAAAAACTCAAGGGTCAAGTAAGTTGGCTGGGAACATGGCCAAGCAGTGAAAACACACCCAGATTCAGGCTCAGACTTTGGAATCTTTCTTTGGTGACAAAGAAGGCCAAAACATACAGCCAGAAGAAGTCAACAAAGTCAAAGAGCTTACAACAAAAGCCTCCAAGAAAAACATGAGCTGGTCTCAGGCCATGGAAGAGCTCAAAAAGGATTTGGAAAAGCAAGTTAGAGAAGTAGAG
>CM053628.1:48819059-48858412 GCA_028646595.1 Phalanger gymnotis | reverse complement strand
GAAGGGAGGGCTGACTGGGGAACAGGGCAACCAGAATATACACCAACTTGGAGTGGGGGAGAGGATAGAAATGGGGAGAAAAGGTGTAATTCAAACTCTTGTGAAAATCAATGCTGAAAACTAAATATAGTAAATAAAAAAGAAAAAAAAGAAAATGGCAGACCAGTCCAGTATCTTTGCCAGAAAACCCCAAATGGGGTCACAAAGAGTCAGATTCGACTGAAATGACTGAACCACTGGTAGGAAGTTTTCCCTTATATGAAGCTTACATAGACAGTGTACCCTCTGGAACCAAACAGAGCAGAATGGTCACATGATTGCCATCAACAGGTATCTACAAAGAAGTTGCTGGAAGAGTAAGGGAGCCTACTGGATAATACATGGGACATGAAGCTTGATTGAGACAATCCTTTAATAAAACAGCTTTCTCAACAGGATGCCCACTGGCCTGGGGTAGAAGCCTTTCTTCTCCTCCAAGACTTGGGGTTCTCTCCCCAAAACTGAAGATATTACCATATATCACCTTTGGCTATGGGAATGAGGATGGGACATCTCCTCCTCTCCCCTCTCCCCACACTTAAAGCAACAGTCTTTGGTTTCTATTTTAATCTGCATGTGCCTGGCTGCAGCTGCTAACATCTGCAGCTCTTTGTTTTTGCTAAGGATACTTTGATTCCAAAGCTCGCACACTGTCTTTGGGTAGGAGACTCATTGGCCCTGGGAAAGTTTTCATTTTTCCCAGGGCAGGTGCCAGGCAATGGAATTGAGAACATGCTGTGTAGCCCAAGGCCAAGCAATCTCAGGGAAGCCCCCACAGGCAGCTCCTCCCCTGCTGTCCTCCTGGTACCTGGCCCCAGGCCCTGCTCCCACATAGAGAAATGGTGGGATAGACAGCTCTGAGCTGAATGCCACAGCAGTGCCAGGGAGTCAGGATGAGACTAGAGTGCAAGACTTGATTTCCTAGACTGCAGAGGGACCTCAGAGATCTGCTAATCTCTTCCTTTGCTTGGACTAAGATTCAGCCAAGGGAAGATACGGCCAAAGTCTCAAGGAGTGGAGTTGAGACTCAAACCCAGGCCCTGTGAATCCAGATCCAGGGCCCAGGTCACTGCTCCCTTCAATGGGGAGACTGAAGCTGGTTCCAAATTGTGACAGGTATCATGAGGTGGCAAGTAGCCTTACATAACCCCAACGTCTGGCTGAGGATATTTATAGGGAGAGGGTAAGGGAGGAGATCCAGCTGGAAAATACCAGAGACTGACAGAACTGAGCAAGGTGTGGATACAAACGCAAAGGGGGTGGAGTGGGGGGAATAAATGGAACAAAGATTCTGCTGGGAAACTGGACAAGGTACAGAGGTCAAGAAAACCAGAATCTGAGGTGTGCAGGAGTGAAGGAGGTGGCAGGCCATGGAGGACACAGAGAGAGGAGCGGCAGAGGTCTTAGTGATGGTTCTGCTCTCTTCACTGCTTTATGGCTACAAAGTGCTTTTCACACAACAACCCCAGGAGGGAGGGGTTTAAAGTATTAATTGCTTCCATTTTCCATTTTTAAAAATGATGTTTAGAGAGCCCAGGGTCACATACTTTTTCATTGTTTTCCTGAAGTTTTATTGAGAATTTTTATTTGTAACATTACTTCCACTTCCCAATGCATCCCTCCTAGTGAGCATTCCCATTATAACAGAGAATTAAAAAGTAGAAAAAAAGCCAGTTTAGCAAAACTAACCAACATATCAAAATAGTCCGACAAAATATGCAGTGTTCCACACCCATAGCCTCCCACCTCTGGAGAAGTGAGCTCTTCTTTGGAACTCAGCCTGACTGGTCGTTACAGTTTCACATGATGCCCTTTCAGTTAGTTTGTTTCTGTGCTTGCCCTTTGCTCTGGTGCAGTCCAGTGTATTGCCATTCTGGATCTGCTTACTTCACTCTGCATCAGTTCAGATAAGTCTTCCCATGATTCCCTGTTATCATCATGTTCATCATTCTCAGAACCTGGACATATTGTATTACATTCATGGGCCACAACTCTGTTTCACTATTCTCCCCTTCAAAGGCCTTCTACTTATTTTTTAAATGCCAAACCCAAACTTTCCCCAGGCAAATTTGCCTTGTCTGAGTTGGAAGGGACCTTAGAGATCTTTTAGTTCAACTGCCTCATTTTACAGATGAAGAAACTGAGACCCAGAAAGGGGACATATCCTCAAATCCTCTTAGGATTAGGTGTGCTCTAACCATAATAGATCAAAAAGATGGATGCTGAGGGTGAGGCTTAAACCTTAATGACTTACCCATGACAGTTTGATTCAACCTGTTTCTTTTTCTGTAAGATGAGAACATTGGACTAGAGCCAGGGGTAGGGAACCTGTGGCCTTGAAGCCACATGAGTCCTTCTAGGTCCTCAGGTGTGGCCTTTTGACTGAGTCCAAGTTTTATACAACAAATTGTTTTATTAAGGGGATTAGTTCTATGAAGTTTGGATTCAGTCAAAGAGCCCCACTTGAGGACCTAGAGGGCCACATGTGGCTTCAAGGCCGCAGGCTCCCCACCCTTGGACTAGACAATCTCTAAGGTCTCTTTCCATTCCGTTATTCTAGGTTATATATTCTAAGATCCCTTCAAGTTCTGACATTCTTTCTCATTTGTTCTAAGTTCCCCTCCATCTCTAACTTACACACTTTAAGTTACCTTCCAGCTCTGACATTTTATGCGCTAAGGTCCCTCCCCTTCCTAACCATGTTCGATGTTCTAAGGAACCAGGTCCCTTCTAGAGTTAGTACTCTGTTCCAAGTTTCCTTCCTGTTTTCACATTTGATGATTCCTGTTTCAGTTGAGGAGACTATTCCCAAGGAAGTCTAAGAAACTAGCTATGTCCCCCTCTTGCATTCTCCTCCCTTCTAACCCAATTTCCAAGAACAAACGAAAGACTTGTTTATGATTGCCCTCATTAGGTTATGCTGTGGGGTATTGGGCAAATACCCTTTGGCATTTGACTAAGAGGAGATGTCTTGATTCTTGAATTGGTGTTGGGATCCCTGAACTGATTGTCTCCATGTTACAACATGAACCTGAAGTTCCTTGTCAGGGAGATGAGTTAGGGAACATGTAGGCTGGGGGAGAGAGCTTGGGACTCTCTCTAAATCAGTAGCATGTTCTAGAAAGAGCACTGGACTTGGAGACAAAGGATCTGGATTCAAATCCTGATTCAGTTCAAATCCTTTCCTGCTTATCTGCTGTGCAAACTTAGATCACAAACCTCTCTGGGACTCAATTTCCTCCTTCGTGATGGAAATAAAAATACTTGATTTACCTTTCAGTGGTGCTGGGGCAGGCACAGTTGTAAATTAATAAGTTTTTATCAGGCATTCTTAATCTGGGGTCCAGTGTAAGAAATGGGAGGAGGAGTTTTGTTTCCACAGAACTGAAGGTGTACTTCCCCCACTCCCCCACCCCAGCTTTAGCAGAAACCAGGCCTCAGGTCAGTCAGGTGAAAGGTCAGAGGCTTGTATGCATGCTTAAATGAGCCATTTGAGGAGAGCGTGACATTGGCTGTCAGGGAGTTGTATCTGGTCAATGAAAAGCCTGGCGGAAGATTCAAGGTGAGGGTCTATTGAAGGACTGGCATCCATCTGAGTCCTTTGTACTTTCTCCTGTACTCTGTTCAGGAGAGGTACCCATTTATTCAGGGGGAATAAATGTAAATTATAATTAGAACGTTCCTGACTTCCCAACAAGTCTTGCTTATTCCTAGACAATGTGAGTATGTTTCTAACAGTTGGGGGCTCATCCAGGATCAGAAGAAAGAGGTATTTCATGCAGGGAATAGGTGGTGCCCCCACTCTTTTGCAGTGGGCCCTAGTATCTGCAGGTGAAAATTTCCTTCTTCAGACTGCTGATTTCCCCAGGAGCATTCTTCTGGAATCTTTGGGAACCCAGGAATGTGAGTAAAGTGGGAAAAGGAAAGGAAAATGGCCATAGACAGCACAAGTCAAGTGCCTGAGCAAGGTGGGGGAGTCCTGCTTTGTCATGTCTGGATTTGCTCCAAGTTGAGAAATAAGATTTGCTTGGATGGGAAAAGAGCTCTTAAAATATTTGACCTAGGTGGGGAGAATAGATTTCTCCTAGTGCTTTGAAGAAAAGCACTGGTGGGTTGACCTAGGGAAAGTGATTTGGCTGTGAGTAACTGCTGTCACTTAAATTCTGCTCTACACCCTGGAGCAAGCTCTCAAGAGATCCCAAAGAAGAAACAGGGAGTCCTTATGAGGATTGGCTCTGTTGAGTTTGCAGGGTTGAGGGAGGGCAAGAAAACATAAAGGAAGAGAGTTCTTAGAAGTTATGACTGAATTGGAAAGAGAAGAAAGCTGGGAGCTCTGAATTAAGATTTGATTGTGTCCTAAAGGTTTAAAAAAATCTGTGTTTGCATCAACTCCAACATCAAGCAAAGTGTTTTAAAAAATTGTAGAAGTAAAGGGGGTCTTCTGTATGATGGGATGGTTGCTTTGGGGTTTCAGTGGTCTGCTTAGAATATGATTAAAAATTGTTGGTCATTTTACCCTTTTAAGTTTTAAGGTAAAAACAAAGTGGCTGGGAAAAGGAAAAGCCTGGTGAGTATATATTTTTTTCATTTATTTGAAATGTTTGAGGTAGTTTGGGTCAAGATTAGGAAAGAAAGATTGAAATTGGAGATATAGAGGGCAAAAAGAAAAAAAAGTTTTAGTAAAAATTGGGAAAGAAAGGGAGATAGAAGCTGGAAATAAAGGATTTGGGTGGGCCGAGTCCTCACGGCTCTGGGTCCATATGCTCTTGGCCACTCCCTCTCCCCCACCTTACCTTAGAAGACTGGGTGTGTCAATCAGGAAGCTAAAGAAACTTGTAACCTGATTGGAAAATAGGGCTGATTAGTTAGTGATGAAAGGTTTTATTGAATCTGGGAAGATTTTGATTTGTATAATCATCAAGCTTTGCCTATGTAAGGTATGACTGAATTTTGTTTCCACAGAGATTATATAAAAATATGAAGTCTTACTGTTGGCTAGTAGTAGGAAATTAAACTGCATTCCAAGGAAGCTGACCTTCTGAAAATTAGCATTTCCAAAAGGCTTGCTCCTTTGTTCTCAAAGGGATGCCAGGCCCAAAGTAATTTACCTATGGCTGAGATCTTTATTATGGATAATCCTGTGTTCCTCTTCAACTCACCTTTGTCAATCCTCCTCAGCAAATGAAAGGGATCCCCCTCTCATGCTGAGGCAGACAAAAGGAAGGGAAACTAAAAATGTTTTAGCTTGGTCGTTCTTCTTGAAAGGAAAGTGGCACATCTTTTTCAAATTCCTTAGGCCTTTTGTTAATTCAAACCTTTTTGTAAAAACTCTGAAGAATTGGAGTCAGGGATTGGAATGCCTAAAGTAGAGTTTGGTGAAAGCTGACCAATGAGGATCAGGGTGCCAAATTCAAATATGGATGGTTCTTTTTTTGTTATAAACTATTTATTAATAGACAAGGCCAGCGAAGTTGTTTACTTATTCTCGGACACACCTACAGTGCACTCCCTGTGGCCTGTAGTCTTGGTGTGCTGGCCTTGAACCCAGAGACCCCAGAACTGACGAAGCCCACGATGTGCCCAAATCTTCTTTAGTCGCTCCAGATCGTCACACAGCTTATTGTCCAGACCGTTGGCCAGAACCTGACTATATTTTCCATCCTTTACATCCTTCTGCCTGTTAAGGAACCAGTTCGGAATCTTGTATTGCCAGGGATTCTGCATAATGGTGATCACACACTCCACCTCATCTTCAGTGAGTTCACCAGCCCTCTTGGTGAGGTCAATGTCTGCTTTCCTCTGTACTACATGAGCATATCTTCAACCCACACCCTTGATGGCTGTGATGGCAAAAGCTATTTTCCACTGTCCATCAATGTTGGTGTTGAGCACTCTCAAAATGTGCTGGAACTTCTCGGGGATTACAAGAGACATGGTTGCAGTGGCAGTGTGAGAGCCTTCTCTGGAAGAGACTGGATGGTTCTTAAAGCAAATAATGCTATGAAATAAAATTTTCTTTTTTTTTATAAGTTCATTCATGGCCAGGAAAATATTCCCAATACTTGGGCCAGAGGCAACAGTTGGCTAGGAGGAGCTGAACAGTGCTAAATAAATAAATAAAATGTATTTAAGGTATTAATGTATTAATATATAAGTACCAGAATTATTAGGATCAATAATTTATATATGTAATAATCTGAAAATGTAATTGAAGTCATCTTATTTCTAAATTGTATCTTTAGAGTTCTCTTAGGCTGTAAAATTTGAGAGACCCTTGTGAGGTCTGCATTTTGTTATCTGAATCGATCTTTTAAAACAGGGTGTGATAAAAATGTAATAGTTTGAAACTGTTATATTTGGTTATGCAAGTTTCTAAATACATAAAAATGTTTAAGGCATTAAATTTGTATGGTTCAAACATATATTTGTATGGTTTAAATGTTGTTAAGAATTGTAAAAAATGATGGATGGGTTAAAAAGCTGTTATTATTGTGAATGGAAAGTTTGGAAATTTTGTGATATCTAGAAATTCTGTAATAATAAAGAATTGAGTTGTGGGAATTTATGAAAAAGCAATTTTTTCTTATAATCTCAATGTTTAGATCAAGAATTGTACTTAATCAAGAAATTGAGGCTGTTAACTAAAACAAGGATTTTGGACTTAAATTCCTGAATTTTGTGACTCCCTGGATGGGACCAGGGATAGAAGATAAGGCAGAGACAGGAATTCTAAAGGAGTTAAAGTTTAAAAAGTGGGGACTGTGTTGAAAAGCCAGTCTTTTCTCCCACTTCCCCTCCTCTCCTTTGGTCTAGATAAGAAGAGAGCTTGATCTATGCCCACCTGGTAGAAGGGAAAGAAGGGGGAGGAGGAGAAGTTACTGGGATTTGAGTTTTCACTGAAAGAAAGTGAACCGTAGGGGTCAGAAGCCTCCGAATCTGGCTTCCTAAAGTCAGCAGAACTGATAAGATTAGATTTGAGATGGGGTTTGGTTTGGTAGTTTTCATTAGTGAAATTTGCTATCTGATGTAAAAGAACCCACTCTCAGCTGGAGATGATATGATGCTTTTTTTATGGCAGGTCTCTAATCAGAAATAAGTAGTGATAAAAGGAAAGGTATATACCTACAGATGTAGAAGGGCTTACAGGGAGAAATGGAAAATTGGATAAATGCAAATATGTGAAATCTTGTTGTTTTTAATCAAATGACTGGTTACATTGGTACTCTTGTATAGTCAAATGAAAGGTAGTGTTGTTTCTGGATATTGGTGGGATTAGTTTGGATAGGGGGAAGAGACATTTGTGAAGTGAAGGTGCAAATGTAAGTTTGAATCATTATCCCATAGACTAAGGCTGGGATTTAAAGTTACATTGTATCTATGTGGGATAGGGTCCTTAGATGTTTTAAAGTGATATAAGAGCAATTAGATATTAATACAAATAGTGTAATTAATCACTGGAACTAAATTAGAGACATCTTCAGTTTAGGGAGAAGAATTTCAATGTAAGTCTATTTAAGAGAGATAAGTTGTAGAATATTTTTGTGTTGATGGGAAAAGTTAAATGTGGTTTTGAATTCATTACATTGTCAAAATATAAAGTTATATGGTTCAATTCTTTTAGATCAGGCATAATTAGAGAAGAATAGAAACATAGAGGAGAATCTGATGCAAATGTGTTAGAGCAATAACTTATGATCTTAATGGGAAGATTTTATGAACAAGGGAGGAAATGCATGCAAGCTATTTAGAACTAGCTTTAAGGATGTTCCTTAAGTAATGTGACATAGTCACATCCTAAACCAATTATTGGAACTTGCCATTCAAAGACTTAATGGGACTGTTAACTGTGTTTTTCTGAGTCTAATTCCAGGTGTGAGTATCAAGGAAGGCTGACCCAAGATGCTAGCAGCCCTGTGGGAGGGCAGGCATGAGCTGGAGGTATGAGTTCATGGGAGGGTTGAGAGGGCAATTGTTCAGCTTGTGCTGAGGTGGGACCCTCTTGACCTGATGCCTTAACTGAAACCTGGCATACTAGGCCTGGCTCAATGCAGCTTGTAGTTTGACACGACCTCTGCCTGGAGTTGATAGGAAGCTGGGGAAAATATGGTCCCCTTACTCTAAGTCCCTAGTCTCTTGCTGGCAAATTTCTATAATCTGAAGGGTTTGTAAATACAGTAACAAATCTATTAAAATAATTGATTATCAAACATCTTAGATTACTATAGGACTGGGAGTAGTGTTTTTGTATAGGTCCGTGTATAAGTTAGGTTTTTTCTCAGTAACGGTATGGAGACAATTAGGTCAAGGGCTTGCGAGAATATTATTTTGTTATTTGGTTAATATCAAGCTTGTCTAAAGCTTTGTTACAATTAGTAATGTTAAAACAAGACTGGCTTGTGGTTTATTTTGTAAATGCCATCAAAGAAACATGGCATGACTAAAAGTTTGTAATGTTGTATGTACTGTGTTAAGAATTGGTTATCTAATGCATTTATGTATGTGCTGGAGTCTGCTGTTAATTCCTTAGTGAAATATCATCCTCCTGGTGAGGAAATTAATAATGAGTTAATGTAAAGTATGAGAAACTGGGTTCTGACGGGAATTTCTTAAACACGGCAATTGCCCAAAATTCCAATTTTGAATTTGTAAAAATGATCAGGGTATAAGAATTAGAAATGGTAACTTAAAATTGTGCCAAGGTAACTTTTGTAGGAGAATGGAAAGAAAGCTGGTTCCTACAAGAAGGCCCGAAGAAGATGCTGGAGAAGGCTGGAACAAATACCAAAGACCAGAAGACTTTACTGATGTTGTTCCCTGCCAGACAACCTTATGGGAAGAGACTTTTGAATCTTAAAGGGACAATTGCATTATCATTTCTTTCAGGTCTCTGTATCTGTATTTACAAGGGGGACTGCCCCCTTTGATTTGTCAATGCGTCAATCAATCCTTCCCATATTTACTTAAAGGGGTGATGGTTAAGGGGAAAAATTCAGATGAGAAAGAGAGTAAGGGAGTATTAAAGATGTGGAAACAAAAATTTGAATAAAAGAAGAGGGGGAAAATTGTAAGAAATGGGAGGAGGAGTTTTGTTTCCACAGAACTGAAGGTATACTTCCCCCCCTCCCCTACCCCAGCTTTAGCAGAAACCAGGCCTCAGGTCAGTCAGGTGAAAGGTCAGAGGTTTGTATGCATGCTTAAATGAGCCATTTGAGGAGAGCATGACATTGGCAGTCAGGGGGTTGTATCTGGCTAATGAAAAGCCTGGTGGGAGGTTCAAGGTGAGGGTCTATTAAAGGACTGGCATCCATCTGAGTCCTTTGCACTTTCTCCTGTACTCTGTTCAGGGGAGGTACCCATTTATTCAGGGGGAATAAATGTAAATTATAATTAGAACGTTCCTGACTTCCCAACGAGTCTTGCTTATTCCTAGATAATGTGAGTATGTTTCTAACATCCAGGAACCCAGGTTTTTAAATATATATATGTATACATGTATATATATATGTATATATATGTATACATGTATAGATATGTATACACATACATATATATATATAAACTTTTTCAATATAATTGGTTACCTTTGTAATTCTTTATATTTTATTTTAGATATTTTAAAATATTCTGAGAAAGTGTCCATAAACTTCACCAGACTGCCCAAGGGGCAGGAAGCGGAGGTTAAGAAGTCCTGGTCTATATCAATGTGAGCTAATGTCACCTTGTCGTCATTGTCATCATCATCATGAGCCTTAGTTTCCTCTTTGTATGTAAAGGGTTGATTGGGATCATGGATGATGAATTTCAATGAAGTCAAATGGAGTTTCAATATTCAAATTTTATCTCCCTATGGAGGGATGTAGATATGGCAGTTGTCACCTTATCCAGAGGTTTAAGAACATCTCTTAGACCTGGGTGTTGATAATTCAGTTTGTACCTCATTGAAGATGAAAAAATTTGATTGGCCTACAGCCACCTCTTTGTACTGGGCCTATAAAAGGGAACCAGACTTGGCACGTTTGGTAGGGAGAGCCATATAAACCTAGAGCTTGAGGCCCTAAGTTACAAGTTACACGTAGGATCTGTACCAAAAGGTCTGAGGGAAGACAGTGAGAGAGAGGATGGCTTGCGAAGACTTGCCTGGCATAGATGCCGCTAGAGCAGAAATCCAACTGTGCACCAAGGCAAAGAAAATAAACAAGGACAACCTGGGCAACTGGACAGAAGAGGACAAGGAAGCCAACAGGCCAGCACCTGGCAGGCCCCAGGGAGTGGGAGAAGCAGGCAAAGGAGTCAAACTTGGCAATAGGAAGCATGGAAGAGGCCAGAGTGCAAGACTGCAACCCCAAGCTAGCGTAGATTGCAAGACATAGGGCTAGAAATTTAATTGAATTCAACAAACATTTATTAAGCCCCTAATGTGTACATGGCCCTGTGGCTCAAAGTTGGGAATGCAGAGATATGACTCAGTCCATGCTCTCAAGGAGGGCACCTAGTAGGGATAATCACACACACACACACACACACACACACACACACACACACACACATAACAGTGGACATGAGAGGTACTGGCAACAATTAACATATATTAAGCACCTACTATGTGCAAAGCAGAGGCAGCTGGACATAGTGAATAAAGTGGTGGCTTTGAACTCAGAAAGGTCCGGGTTTGACTTTTGCCCCTGTCACATACTAGCTGTTCAATCCTGGTCAAGTCATTTAAAGGTTCAGAGCCCCAGCTAGTAGACACTCCTAAGACAGAAAGGTGCTTAACAGCAATATTGTGTGATGACCAACTTTTTTAGAATTAGCTCTTCTCAGCAATGCGATGATCAAAGACAATGCAAAAAGACTAAAGATGGCAAAATGCCATCCAGAGAAAGAACTATGGAATCTGAATGCAGATTGAAGCCTGGCCTGCTATTCTCTCTCTCTCTCTCTCTCTCTCTCTCTCTCTCTCTCTCTCTCTCTCTTTCTCTCTCTCTCTCTCCTTTTTCATGGTTTTTCTTTTTGGTTCTGATTCTTCTTTCACAACATGACTAATGGGGAAATATGTTTAATAGGATTGTACATGTATTGCCTGTATCAGATTGCATGCCATCTTGGGGAGGGGGGAAGAGAGGGAGGGGGAAAATTTAGAACTCAAAATCTTATAAAAGTGAATTTGGAAACTAAAAATGAACGAAATAATAATAAAAAAGACTGAAAGTGGTTTTCCTGCATTGGTATAAGGAGTGCCCACTTGGGCAAGTTCCTACATCAATGAAATCCTAAGTCAGGACCAAGTATCCCAGACACTGTTCTAAATGCCAGAGATCAAAAATGAAACACTCCCTGTGCCCAAAGAACTTGCATTTTATGAGAGTTTAATAGAAAAGCAATGAACTTTTAGAAAGTTCAAGGAAAAGATTCATTGAGATATGCAGGAATGTTACTGGCAAGATGTTGGAGTAGTTGCTCTCCCACAAGTTAAAAAACTCAGAAGGGATTCTAGGCCAGCTATAGAGTCACAAAAGCTAGATCGATACGATGAGAATAAAAAAAATACTACCCAAGGTCAACCTCATAAAACGACATCAGAGAATCTAAATCCTTGGAATTGCTGTTTAGTATGTCCGTCCCTCAATGTACTTCATAAACGGGCAGAGTAAGTACAAGCAATCCCATAGGTTTTGCAATTCAGGGATGCTGCCTGGAATCCCTACAGCAATGGCTCAGCCTGCATCCCAACCATAAGAAGCAGAAGACACTGATTTTCCCAACCACATAAAGCAAAGGGGCAACATTTGGGAGGTGGGGGGAGAAGACATGAGAGAAAACATGGCTATGCTTAGAGTTACAGTCTAGGAGCAGAAAGGGCATTAGCGATGGAAAAAAAGGAAACTTGAAACTCAGTCAGTACTCTCCTCACAGAGGTTACTCAGGACAGGGACCCTGGTCCAACTGGCTAGATCCATCAGAGGCCCCAACAGAAAGATGCTGAAGAAGCCCACACTTAGAGGATTGTGGAACAATGCAAGGGGAAGGAACCAAAGAGTGAAGAAGAAAACCAGAAGCAAGTTATAAGGAATATAAAAGAAAGATTTGAAAAGCAAAAGTTTAAGAGAAAAATCCTCAACTTAAAAATTCATGAACTGATAAGCAGAGAGGATTATAAAAACAGAAAGAATGAGAAAAATCTCAAAAAGAGGACAAAGCATAATAAACAAGTAATATACAGAAATAAATGAATAAAATTACCTGATGAAAAAAAGAAGCTTGCATTATGAAAAATTTTTTTAAAAGAAATTAAAGCATTAGAAGGAAATATTAAGAATAAAATTAGATTCTAAACCAACTCCCCAAGTGGAGTTAAACACAAATAACGGAGTAGAGAAAATTGAATACATTGTAGAAAAATCTGTCCAAATGTTCTGAGAGATAGAATAACACCTTTGGAATACAAAAAAAAAACAAAGTTGAAGAATATTTGACAGAACAAAAGCAAAAGCAACAAAACACAATCAAAAGCACACACAAATTCTGTAAAAGAATTTTATAGAATCAACCCTGAATATAGGATACACTGTCTCATAGGTGTGTCAGGAATACATGACAAATCAAAAAACCTGAATACTATACTGTATTAAATAACAAAATAAAACTATCTAGAACTCTTGAATACAGACATCAAAGCACCAATTTGTCAAATTCATAAATTGACATCAGAAAAAAAATACCCACATTTTAAAATCCAAGATATTTCAATCATCAATAAGTAATTATTCATTAGCATCTAATAGGCACTGGAAATTATCCCAGACCCTGGGGATAACAAGACAAAAAGTAAACCATTTCTTTCAGGGAGTTTACATTCTGTTAAAAGAGACAGTATGTACACAGACATAAAATAAATATGAAAAATTGTAGAACTAGGAGTTAGAGTGGATTAGAAAATATTTCGTATAAAAGGTAACACAAGGTGAGCTTTGAAGGAAACTAGGAAGGGGCTGCATTTCAGGCGCAGAGAGAGGAGATGGAGTGGCATGTGTGAAGAACAAGAGGACCAATTTGACCTCTGTGCAACCAAAGATTCAGAGCATTTAGTCCATGGAGTATTAATTCAACTCTACCATCTTTTTTCTTCTGATTCTTCAAAGGTTCCCTTAAATCTTTAGCCCTTAGATCCTTTTTTCCCTTAATAAGCCTTCTTTGTTCTTTACTTAAAACTCACAGATTGAGCTCTCTCTTTATTTAAAAGAAAACCTATAAGAGAATTGATTTAATCTTTTAATATTTTCTCCATAACTGTACTTTCATACATTCCTATAATTTGCATTATATTTTAATCAAATATTTTGCTCATCTTTGTCATTTATTATTGTAGTTGTTGCAAGGATGGCTCAAATACCTCTCTTTAGTTTTAATTACATCTTTTTTCATCAACACTTGAGCTAAGGCTTGTTATATGTATTACTTTGCATTGAAATTTGAGTTTCTTTGCTTTTTGGAATATGTTATTTTGATTTTCTCCCAATTTTTCATGAATATATGATAACCACAGTCTATTAAAATTGTCTTCCCTTCAAATTTAATGTTTCTGCTTTTCTGCGTTTGTTCGTGAGGTCATTGGGCTATGCCCTAATATCTAGTCATATTTTTGTAAATGTGACAACACAGTTGAGAAATATACAAATTCTTTTCTGTTCCTGTTCATTAATCACCAGATATTTATCATATCTAACCATTCTTTTTATTGCTTATATTTTTGTTTGATTTGTCTTAGTCAGAAAGGAGTGCATTGTGGTCCTTATAGTTTATTTTCCCCAGCAGTTCAATTAACTTTTCCTTTGAGTATTTAGATGTTATACCATTTGGTATAACATATATAGCAAGTAGTCATTATCTGTGATACTTTTAAACATAGTTTCCCTGTTTATCTCTTCGAATCATTTCCTTTTACAGCTGCCTTGCCTGAAATCATGATTGCTACTCCTATTTTTTTTAATCTAAAGCTTGATAGTTTTTCTCTAGCCCCTTATTTAACTCTTTGTAAATCTTTACATTTCAAATATGTTTCTTCTAAACAACAAGATGTTGGATTCTTCTTTCTGATCTATTCTGCTATGTTCTCTGTTTTATGAGTGTGTTCATCCCATTCGCATTCATGGTTATGATTTTTAATAGTGTATTTTCCTCCATCCTTTCCTCTTGCAACTTTTCTTCTTTTTTTAGAGAAGGTGGCTCAGTAGATAGAGCGCTAGATTTAGATTCACCTGAGTTCAAATACAGCTTGAGGTACTAACTAGCTGTGTGACTCTGAGCAAGTTATTTCACCTCTGCCTGCCTCATTTTCCTCAACTGTAAAATGGGAATTATGATAACACTTGCCTCCTGTGGTTGTTGTGAAGATCAAATGAGATATTTGTAAAGCATTTAGCACAATGTCTGGCATATAGTAGACACTTAATAAATGCTCATATCCTTCCTTCATTCCCCTCCCCCCATTTCCCTCACTCTTTACAAAGAAAAAGAAATTAATCAAAGACTAGTCTACTCAACACTAGAGATCTTTAAATGAAGCTATCTGTTTCTGCTTTGCCTTGAACATAAAGTCTGCAAAAGTTCCTGGAAGAACTTTGCCTAATCTCTGCCACAGATTTTTACTCTTTCTTTTTAATCTTCCTGAGCCACCCTCTAGTATTGAAGTTTTTTTTTTTGCTTGTGACTACTTTCTTGCCTATCTTATTGTCCCTTTAAAAATCTCCCCTCTTCCTCTCCTTTTTTATTTCCATATTGAATTTAATATAATTCTACATCAATTCTTTGTGTGTGCATATCTCTGTGAGTATATTCACTTTCCTTTGTCTGGTTCAGATGAAAGTGAGGTTCATGTGCTGTCCATTCTCTCTAGTCCTTCCTTCATGTTTGTATATTCTATCTCATACACGCTGATTATGTGATATAGTAAGTTACTTCCCAATATATTGGAAACTACTCCCAGAGCCTCTGCCTGTCTTACTTAAGTTCCTCTATGACCTTTGAAGCCATTAGGGCTTCTGAGATGACACTTGTTTCTTCTCCCTCATTAAAATATAAGCAATTCTTTATCCTATTATCCCTTCCAGTTGTTCAAATATATTTAACTTTCGATTTTTCTCTTGAAACATTTCTAAGTTTCTACTTGGCTTTAGTATTTTCATCAGGAATGTTTAGAAATTTCCTATTTTATTAAAGGTTTTTCATGTAATTTTTCCAAATAGGCTATTTTTGGTTATGTCTTTACATTTTTCATTTTGGACTATCATATTCTAGGCTCTCCTCTCTTCAGTGGTGCCAGCTGCCAACTCTTATGTGATCTTGACCACAGCACCTTGCTACAAGAATTCCTTTTTTTTTTTTCTGGCTGCCTGCAGAATTTTTTTTTCTTGGACCTCTAGATTTTAGCTATGAAGTTCCTTCGTTTTGGAGTTTCTTTCAGGAAATGACCAGTGGAAATAGGCACTTAATAAATGTTTATAGATGGATTGATTCTTTGTCTCCTGGTTCTTACAGATCTGGGCAGTTTTTATGATAGCTTAAAATATGGTTTCCAGGATTGTTCAGGTTATGAATTTCAGGTAGTCTGGTGATTCTTTAGTGCTCTTGTTTTGATCTCTTTTCCAAGACAGTTTTCTTAATAACATATACTTCACATTTTCTTCTGCTTTTCAATCTTTTAATTTTGTTTTAATATTTCTTATTCAACACAGAGCCATTGCTTTCTTCTTGGTCCATTCTAATTTCCAAGGAGTCCAATTCTGAGCTAAGGTTTACCAGCTTTTGTTCTGAGAATGAGCCCTCTTAGGTATTCTTTCCTAACCATACATGTTGTATCTCTTGCTTCATTTCTTCCAGGAACATTTGTAGACCTTAAGTTCTAGACATTCTTTTCCCTAAGGCTTGACTCAAACACATTGTGGAATCTCTTTCTTCTCTTGCATTTACCTCTTTGGCTTCTCTTTATCCACAACCTTTCTTCTGTTTTGCCTCAGGTTCTGGATTAGTGCTTTGTGTTTGGGTAAGACTTTTCTCCCATTTCCTTTGATTGTGGGGCAAGCTTTGCTTTGCCCTGGATTCATTGGCAAAGATAAGGTCTCATTCTCTATAAGAATACCTGTATTTGGGCTGTCTCCTGGTGCCTCAATTTAGCTTTTGGCGTTGGACCTTCTGTGTCTTTTTTTTTCTTATCAAATCCCGAACCCAGAGTCGGCCTCATCCCTTGTTTAGAAGGTTTCAACCAGATACTCTTGATTACACCAATGCCAGGTCTTCTGGTAGTCCAATAATTTTTAAATTATCTCTCCTGGATCTATTTTCCAGGTCAGATGCCAGGTCTTCTGCAATACCCTAGGTGCTACCCTGGACCTTTCTCCTGCTTTGAATCAGTTGTGGGTGTATGGGACAGGATTTTTAAATAATAGGAGAGACATCCTTAGGAGAAACAAAGTAAATTTATTTTACAAACTTTGCAAGATCTGGGCACACCTCCATAATGGAGGAGGCGAGGTAAAAGGGAACCTGTCTTAATTTATACTCTTAATAAAAAGATTCCCACCCACCTCTATCCCTTCTCACCATTGGCTTGGAGGTGGGCTTACAGTCTGGGCACGAAAACTACACAGAGGACCAAGGTTGATCCAGTCCATTCAGGTTTTTGCCTATCAGAACTCAATTGCCTGGGTGGCGTCTGAAAGTCTAGGAGAAGAAATGGGGTGGGGGGAGAGGAGAGACCTTCCTGGGGCAGAGAACAAATAGGTCACAGGAAGTTCATTATCTTCTAACATCTGCGAGAGAGGGGGAGGGGCATGCCCACATTTCCAGGCCCTGATCTTCCAAAATCACAAAGCCAAATCTCAAAACCTCTCCTACTCCATTAGACATACCCTGTGAAGTCTTCATAATTACGCATCCCATTCATGTGGCTACCTGAGTGCTGGGCTGACCTGTATTATGCTGTGGTTTGGGCATGAGCTACCTGGGCTCTGGGTAGGACACAGACTGCCTGGGCACTAGTCCTGCTGTGGATCCAAGTACAGATCCCTCCCAGCCCTGAGAGTCTGTAATATCCAATGTTTTCCATCTCAAACTATATTTCAGATGGTAAATAATCATACTATCTTTAGCCACTGGAGCCAAAGAACCAATCAGCAAGTATTTGTTAAGCACCTACTATGTGCCAGACACTGGACTAGGTGCTGGGTACAAGCACAAAGAAGGAAACAATCCCTGCTCTCAAGGAGCTCATATTCTAACTGGGAAGGTAATAAATACATGTAAAAATGTGTTCGACATAAATATAAAGATAATGAGTGTAAATATATCCAAGTATACGGAAAAAGCAGGGGGATGGGAAGCATAAGACATGGAAAAAAGGAGAAGGAAAAGCTGGCATTTAATACACCATTTAATACATTTTAGACATTATATAATGTTATACATTATATAACACATTTAATATACAAAGTTTCAGTGTCTTTGCTACTAAAAGCACAAATTTTATCGACTGGAAACATTTACTAGGGCCCATTGGTGACTGGGTTAGAAGTACAGTCGAGTTCATCTTCTTCCCATGGAGGAATCCCTTTCTCAGCATTTCTAACAATCACCCAGCTTTCACTCAAGCACTTCTGGAAGGAAGCACTGTCTTTTGAGACTGACCATTGGGGCAGCTAGGTGGCGCCATAGTACACAAAGCACAGGCCGGGAATCAGAAAGACCTGAATTCAAATCCAGCCTCAGATATTTCCTAACTGTGAGACCTTGAGCAATCACTTCACTACTGTTTGCCTCAGTTTCCTCTTCTCTAAAATGGAAATAATAACAGCACTTACCTCCTCGGGTTGTAGTCAGGATTAAATGAGATAATATTTATAAAGTATTTAACACAGTGCCTGACACATAGTAAGCACTATATAAATGTTAGCTTCTTCTTCTTCTTCTTCTTCTTCTTCTTCTTCTTCTTCTTCTTCTTCTTCTTCTTCTCCTTCTTCTCCTCCTTCTCCTCCTTCTTCTCCTTCTTCTTCTTCTCCTCCTCCTCCTGCTGCTGCTGCTGCTGCTAGCTAGTATTGGCATTAACTTGTTTGATGCTCACAACAACCCTGGAAGGTAGGTGCTATTATTATCTCCATTTTACAGATAAGGAAACTGAGGCAGGCAGAGGTGAGGTGACTTACCCAGGGTCACACAGTTAGTAAGAACATATTGTTGTTGCTGTTGTTCAGTCATTTTTCAGTTGTGTTCCGACCCTCCGTGACCCCATTTGGGGTTTTCTTGGCAAAGATACCGGAGTGGTTTGCCATTCCCTTCTCCAGCTCATTTTACAGATGAGGAAACTGAGGCAGAGTTAAGTGACTTGCCCGGGGTCATACAGCTAATAAGTCTGCTGCATTTGAACTGAGGCTAGATTTGAACTCATGAAGATGAGTCTTCCTGATTCTAAGCCCAATGCTTTATCCACTGCACCAGCTGTAAATATATTCAAGTTATTTTTTTAAAAAATTCAAGATAATTTCTAGAAAGAGGCTAAGTAGGAGGTAGAAGAGGGGATTAAGAAATGCCTCAGTAGGATATAGCATTGGAGCTGAGCTTTGAAGGAAACTAGGGATTCTAGGAAGTGGAGATGAGGAGATAGTGCACTTCAGGCATGGGAACCATGGGAACGAGATGATGAAATGAACAAAGGGTTGACTGGAGGCAGAGAATTCAATTAGGACTCTATTACAATAGTTCTGGCTAGAGGTCATGATAACTTAAGCAAGATTCATGGTCATGTGAGTGGAGAGCAGGGATCAGATGTGAAAGATGTCAAAACTCATAGAACTGTCAAAACCTTGGCAATTGATTGGATTGGGGTGGGGAGATTGAGAAGTTAAGTACAAATTCCAGATTTCAAACTTGTAGAACTGGAACAACTTTGTGTTGTCTTCAAAAGAAATAGGAAAGTTAGGAAGAGGGTAGGGTTGGGAGGGCAGAGAAATAAACTCTGTCTTGGATGAGTTGAATTTGAGATGCCTAAGCGACATACCATTAGGACTGATGTTTAAAAGAGTGGTAAAGGCTGAGTATATATCTAGGAGTCATTTACATAGAGCTGAGAATTGACCCTGTGAAAGTTGATGAGATCACCAAGACAATGTAGAGAGAGAAGAAAAGGTCCAGGAAAAAGCCCTGGGATAATAGAACTCATGGTAACTGATGAGGTCACTATGAGAAAGTGGGTAGAGAGAATAAGGGGTACATTCACAGTTAGGGATATGGAAAATGATCCAGGAAAGTAGACAGATAAGGAATGGGCAGACAAATGTGGTTTCTATGTATCTCTCTCTAATGGTACAAGTTACAATTTATCCCCAACTTTTAATCTTATGTGATTCTTCTCCATGCCCTCCCTTAAATTTTCCACAGGCGTTCCCTGCAAAGTGCTAGAAACCTCATTTAGCAGGCCACATCTCTATAGTTACATTGGAACATTGTTAATGTTCACTCATGTTTGACTCTTCATGACCCCATTTGGGGTTTTCTTGGCAAAGATAGTAGTGACTTGCCATTTCCTTCTCTAGTTCATTTTACAGATGAGGAAACTAAGGCAAACAAGGTGAAGTGACTTGCTCAGGGTCACACAGCTAGGAAGTATCTAAAGTAAAATTTGAACTTGGGTCTTCCTGACTGCAGGCCTGACACTCTATCCATGGTGCCACCTACCAGTTTTCTCTACAGTAATACAATTGATTAAAACATGTAGAGAATAAGATTCTGCTGTTGTTGGTTTTGACCATAAAAATGATTTGACTTGGTAGAGCAAAATGTTGCTTTAAAAGCCCTCTTCTTTTTGCAACTTCCTGTTATTCTACTGAATAGCATAATTCTCCTTCTAAGCATCCATCATCTTTATAAGATTTTACAAAGGAATGTATAACATTATACACACACACATATTTTAAACCAGTGTTGCCCTTGGCTACCATACCTTGCCACTTGGCAAAAGGGATCTTGTCTTCTAGCTGAAGGGATTTATAGGCTTTTTTGTTTTCATCTAATGTGCCAATTAGCTAAATCTCCTTAGGAAAGGGTGAGAGTCTATGTCCATATCTGTTTACTTATCCATTTCCCACTGTTCAATTTCAGAAACTTGTTAATAAGTCAGCTTAAAGTATCTTCAATTGTACACTATATCTTCTCAATTTTATTCTTTCTTCTAGTTTGATATTGATTTTGGTCTTTGCTGCCTTGATTGTACATATTTGTAAATGATTCTCATATTAGGAAATGTTTTACGTGACTGCACATGTATAACCCATATTGGATTACTTGCCAACTCAGGCAAAGGGAGAAGAGGGAGGGATGGAATTAGGAACTCAAAACTTTTTAAAAAAATGTAAAAAACTGTTTTAACATGTAATTGAGGAAAAACAAAATATTATTTAAAATGATTCTCATACTAATAACCAGTTGTTCTCTATCTGTTAAATTATAATTAATTTTCATATTTTTGCAAATATATTTGCTGCTCACTATGTCCAGCAAAATAGACACAAATCTTTTCTTCATTTATAGATTTGAAGCTTCTATGTAGTCTACGGATCTTTGCCTTCTCTTTCGTTTTTTACTCTCAACTGCCTGAATTTATCTTGGTGAAATTTCATTTTAGTGATTTCTGCCCCAGTCTTCCAGCCTGCTGAGATCTTTTTAGACCCCAGTTTTACCATCCAACATGGAGGTTATCCCTCATGGCTTCATGACCATAAGTTTGGGGAGCATACAAGCCACTGAGGGGTGACATTATGAAAGTAACATTTTATGAAGCTCAGTGTTTAAGATGACGGCTGAGCCCAGAAGATAGGCATTAAGTCTAGGTTAGAATGATAGTAACAGCTCCCATTTCCATAGGACCTTCCAGTTGGCTCCCTGGGAGGTTGGAAAGTGTGTTTCATGTTGTCTCCACTATTATATTGTGAACTCCTTGAGGAACTGGTTTTGTGTGTGTGTGTGTGTGTGTATCCACATATGCATGTTTTGCTTTTCTTCATATCCCTATCACTCAGTACAGTGCCTGACACATAATAGGTATTTAATAAATGCTTGTTGATCTGACTTGATTTGAAAATGAAGACATTGGACTAAATAATGTCTGAGGTCCCTTTCAGGTTTAAAATCCTATTTTAGCTCAAAAATTCATTTTTTTTATTCTGGATTTGAGAATTCCTGGGTATAGGGAACTCCCACTCAGTGACCTCCCTTCATCAAAGCAGATCAGCAGCAGATTTATAGTCTTAATTACTTGGGCACTAGAAAGTTAAATGACTTGCCCAGGGTCTATATACATGTGAGAAACAGGACTTGAACACAGGTCTTCCTGCCTTTCTAGCCACCACACACTGCCTCTTTTCATTTGAGTCTGTTATCTCCATTTTATAGATGAGGAAACTGAGGCTCAGAGAGGTTGAGTGACTTCTCTTAGGAGATTAGGGCTGGGTTGACTATTTAACTGCTGGCAGTCTATACTGGCGATACCAGACCAGATCCTTGCAGCTGATTTCAAAGTGGAAATAGAAACGTCTGAATGTGTATATACATCTCCATCTAGGCTGGGCTGGGGGTGGACGCTGAAAGGCTGGGAGGAGGACCTGACCCAGGTATAGAGACCAGCAATGGTTTGAGGCCCTGGACCACCTCAGTGGGATGATCAGACCAAGCCTACTGACCAATGGGCTCCTGTGCTCACTCAGCAGCACCCCTTCCCCCAAGTGCTATTCTAAGGGTAGTTTTCAGGCTTTGGTTGCAGGGGTTTTATGCCAGGGCCTTGGGAGAAGTGAGAAGTGGGTGGGGTGCTGGTTGGGGTAAAGGGCCTCTCTCCTACTTTCTGAATGTCTTCCTTCGGTATCTCCTTGCTACCCTGAAAAGATATTTTCTTAACTACCAGTGTGTGTATGTGTGCATGTATGCAGGCATGCACCGTGTGGGTATGTGTGCATGTGTGTGTGTGTGTGTATGCAGGCATGCACGTGTGAGTGTGTATGCATGCATATGTGTCTGTGTGGGTGTGTATGTGTGCATGTGTGTGAGTGTGTATGTATGTGTGTATGCAGGTGTGTACTGTGTATGCATACATCTGTGCAGAATGCACTGTGTATGTATGCATACATGCAGGTGTGTACTGTATATACAGGCATGCATATGTGTATACATACATTTGTGCAGACATGCAAGTGAGTGTGTGCGTGCATGCATGTATGCAGGCATATACTCTGTATGCATGCATGCATGTAGGCATGCATGTGTGTGAGTGTGTGCATGCATGTGTGTATGCAGGCATGTACTGTGTATATATGTAGGTGTGCATGTGTGTGAGTATGTGTGTGTGTGTACACACATGCTCACAGAGTGGCCAAAGGCAGGACTGGCCCAGGGCAGCTTCAGCAGACCTACACACAGACAGAGACCAAGCAGTGAGGCTGGGGGAGGGCAGTGCCAAGGGACAGGAAGACGTCAGAGAGTGCCTGGACTTCTTCCAGCGATCTCAGTCTGAATATTTCCCCTGGAAACCACAATAGTTCGTTCGTGTGTGCTGGCCTTGGCCTGGAGCTGGTCTTCTAGTGATGAATAATCATTTGGCATCCACAGCCCATAAAGGTTTCTGAGTCAACCCTCTTAAAGGGACCCCTTGGGAGGCTTGGGAGGGGGGAGCATTTGGGGCACGCCCTGGTGGCATAGAGGGGATGTGAACATGAGGGCCTGAGGCATGAGACAACACGGAGAGATGTCAACATGGGGAAGGGGTGGAAGGGAAGGAGGAAAGGAGAAAAGGAAGAAAGATATAGAGCCGATATCACTGGCCACTAATTGCCCATGAGGGGGTTAGGTCAGGTCTTGCTTGGGTCCCAGGCCCCAGGTTCCTAGGAGCTTCTCAAGAGTGCTGGGACCCTGCAAGGAACCCATGGGAATGTGGCCATGGACTTGGCTTGTTCCATTGGGCAGGATGTTTGTGGGACATGACTGCCCCCTTTTCTCAACTTTTGGGTCCCCCCCACCCCAGTCTCCAGATCCTGTGTCCCATTTCCCCTGGGATCTCAGCTGGTCCTTAATTTATCCCTACAGAGAGGGGGAGGGTGGGGTTTAGGAGCTGAGGATGTCAGAGATGGACAAGCCCTTATTGAGCATTTCATTTAATCTCCTCACTTTTAAAGAAGAGGAAATTGGAGTAAAGAGATGGGAAGTGATTTGCTTAAGGCAACGAGCAGGGCTAGAACCAGAAGGCCAACATCTTGAGTCTCTCCTGTATGGCTGCCCTCCTCAGAAATAGATTAAGTTCAAAGTTACAGGCACTTGGGGCTTTCCTGGTAAATGTGTGCCTGCAGACTGGCATCTCTAGTGTCTCAAGTTTCTTCTGGGAAAGGGGGACCCAGGGTTACATTACTATTACTACTACTACTCCTACTACTCCTACTCCTGGTGCTGCTGCTGCTACTGCTGCTATTACTACTACTGCTACTACTACTATTACCACTGCTACTACTACTACTAGTACTACTGCTACTATTGCTACTACTGCTATTACTGCTACTGCTACTACTACTACCACCACTGCTACTACTACTAGTACTACTGCTATTACTGCTATTGCTACTACTACTATTACCACTGCTACTAGTACTACTAGTACTACTACTACTACTAGTACTACTGCTACTACTAGTACTACTGCTACTACTGCTATTACTGCTACTGTTACTACTACTACTACCACTGCTACTACTACTACTATTTTAAAAACATATAAGCCCAGACACATAGCCACATCATCCAAAGTCCTTCAATGATGCCTTGTTTTGGCAGGGAGGTGATTCTGTATCTCTAAGATTATTCTAATGCAGCCCTGGTTCTAGAAGGTCCTACCAAGCTGGAAAGGTTTCAGGTATGGGTGGGCCAAAAGTTGGATGCCCACCATCCAAGGAGCAGTTCACAGAAGCTTATTATCAGGTAGGCCACAGGCAGGCTACAATTCATCCTGAGTTACTGTTGAAGACCATCTACCCAGAACAACCAACCCAATGCAATCTCATATCCTTGAAGGGCTCAGGTAACAAAGTACCCTGAATACCAACCACCATACCTAGCCCTACTTCAAGGGCAAGCGGAAGGAAGAATGCCTGGGGGTGTGGGCAGCAACAGCTTGAAATATAGACATTTGTTTGAACTGTTCTGGACCGCGGACCCCAGGAGAGCAGGTGGTGGTCATGGAAGTACATGTCTACCCATTCTGATAAACAACTGTCTGATAATCAGAGCTGGCTGAAAATGGAAGAGGCTGCCTAGGGAAGAAGTAAATGGATTTCCCCATCCCTGGAGTTCTTCACTCGGGCCGAATGCTGACTCGTCAGGATTATGGTAGAAGCCTTTCCTCTTTTGAGACAAGCTAGACCAGATGGGCTCTGAGCTCCCTTCTAGTTGGGAGATGCTGGGATGGCCCAAGAGTGAGAAAGGATGGGGGGAGTGTGGGGTTAGCAGAGCAGCAGGCCCTCCCTCCTTCACTCCCCCGCCCCCATCCTCCCCAATCTCCCCTCCTTTCCTGGGCTCGGGCCACTCAACTCAGTAAAGCAAACAAGTTCCTTAAAAATGTTGTGGGTTTTTATTTTCCATTTTAAGAGCGGCTTTGTGGAGCCTAATTAGTGGTGCTTCAATTTAATGAGCCTCCTGGGGGCCGTCTCAGTATAATCCTCGCAGACCCGGGTGGCTCCTAAGCCCTTGTTCTGCCTTTTAGGACAATAACAATTCCTTAAACTCAGGCAGAGCAAAGTGCTCTTAGATCCATTATCTCCTCTGAGCCTGATTCTCTCTAGCTCCAGGCAGTTGGGGGCAGGGGAAATATCCTCAGATTCCTCTTTTATGTTGGAGGAAACCAAGGCCAAGACAGGGGAAGGGACTTGTTCAAGGTCACGTAGCTAGGAAGAGGCACTCAGAAATAGGACTCATTTCCTTGAACACCTGCTTGGGCTCTAGGGATCTTTCCATGCAAGCAAACTGTAGTTCCTGGTGTGGGAGGCCCTTGTATCTGGTGGTTAGAACCTATGGCAGACCATAGGCTCCTAGGGTTAGTTGTAAGGCCATCGAATCTACCCCTTCCTTCCATTTCCAGATGAAGAAACTGAGGGCCACATTTAAGGTTATCCAGGCGATCCATAGCAGCGGTAGAGTTTAACCCCGGAGTCACTTTCACTTTTTTTTTTGGAGTCTTTTGACTTCAAATCCAGAGATTTCTCTAAGACAATTGAATCAATCTTTCGCTAATGAAGATTAACTAAGAGGAGGTCAAAGTAAAATAGAACATTTAATAAAGAAATACATTTTTGGTACTTTCAGCTACAACACCAATTACTCTGTGATATGTTCATTACAGCTCATTCTCCTCTACTTATTAAAGTAGAGATTCTTCACCGTTGCCATTTGTAACATGGGTACATTTCCCTGCATTCTTCTAGAGCAGATGAACAAATTTAATGAAAGTACAGAATGACCCTCAGTCCCTTTATTAAAAAAGAAAGACATACAATACCTTTAGATGACTGGAAGCTGCAAGCTTCTTCGGCAGCCCAGTCAAAATCAAGAATTATCTCTATGGCCTTGCCCTCAGTTTCTCCATTTGTAAAATGAGAATATTGGACTAACTGGCCTCTGAGATCTTTTCCAGCTCCAGATCCAGTTTCCTATATTGCCCCTTAGGCAAGTCACTTCTCCTCCCTGGGCCTCAGTTTCCTCTTCTGCAAAACAGGAGAGTTGGACCAGAAGGTCTCCAGATCTCTTCTCCAGATCTATGGTCCTAGGCTTTTTGATCATTAAGATTCTTTTTTTTTTCTGCAGGGGGGAAGGCAGGGCAATTAGGGTTAAGTGACTTGCCCAAGGTCATATAGCTAGTAAGTGTGTCAAGTGTCTGAGGAGGCATTTGAACTCAGGTCTCCCTGACTCCAGGGCCCGTGCTCTACTCACTGCAGCCACCTAGTTGCCCCGGTCATTAAGATTCTGGCTAGCACTATGCTTAGAATCTTTGGAGCTGTAGAGAAACTTGATTCACCTAGTCCAACCCATTCATTTTAGAGATAAAGCAAAGGCCACAGAGGGAAGGTAACTTGCCAAAGGTCAAAGAGTCAGTCAGGTTTAGGGACTCTGAATTCAATGCCTGGGCCATGTTGCTGTTAGGAATCTATAATCCTAATTCCCCTATTTGACTACCTCATTCTTGTTAATCAATCGATCCTTTTCAGTCATGTCTGACTCTTTGTGGCCCCATTTGGGGTTTTCTTGGCAAAGATACTGTAGTGGTTTACCGTGTCCTTCTCCAGATCACTTTACAGATAAGAAAGCTGAGGTAAACAGAGTGAAGTGACTTACTCACGGTCACACAGCTAGTAATTGAGGCCAGATTTGAACTTAGGAAGAGGAATCTTCCTGATTCCAAATGTAGCACTCTATCCACTGCAGCGCCACCTACCGACAGTCTCATAGCATTGCATATAAAGCATGATAGAAATGGGCAGCCTTATGACATTAGATTTCCACTATTTGAGTGCTTCCATCATGCTTGAAAAGGGAAACCAGTCTGTTCTTTCTGTTTAGTAAATCTTCCTCCCCCTTACAGTGTTTACAAGAATATACTTAGCAAACCAATTTTTTTTATGGCTAGTACAACATTTCAGCCCAGATCCTGTCCACGTTAAGAAATTCCAAACCCGTGAAGATTGAATTTCAAATGAGGTTACTGTCTAATCCTGACATCCTCTATGTGGGACACCTACGAAAATGTTCTGCTAAGAGTCCCATATTGCAGAAAGTTCGAAGATACTGGCATTCTTCTAGCATGAGTCACCACTAGGCAGTGTCCTCAGGTCTCCATTGTAGGGAGATACAGCCTCCCTGGGAAACTGGAGAACTTTCTTGCCATTTGGGGCTGAACATTTTTTCCCAGACACAAATTCAGCAACCTTTTTTATGATATATGAGCATATGCCACCCTTATTTGTAGTAGATAAATTTGTAGTAGTGAGATAGTAGGAAGGAAGCACTGGTTTGGGGAGCAGAGGACAAGGGTTTGAATCTTGGCTCTTCCACTTACTAGCTGTATGGCCCTGGATAAGTCATTTGCCCTCTCTGGGCTTCAGCGTCTTCATCTGTAAAATAAAGAGATCCATAGGATTAAAATTAGATAGGACCGACCTCAGGGGAAGAAGAGAGTAATGGATTTGGAGTTCAGAGGACCTATATTGAAATGTTAGTTTTGTCACTTTCTGGCTGTATGACCTTGGATAAGTCTCTTCTTTTCTCTGGGCTTCAGTTCCCTCATCTACAGTTAGACTGGAGGATCTTTAAAGTCTCAATTCTAAATCTATGATTCTATGGTTATTTCATGATCTGGTCTAACTCCCTCTTTACAAGTAAGGAAACAGAGGGTTTTTTTTTGTTGTCGTTTTGTTTTTTACAGGTGAAGAAACTGAGTTTGGATTGCATTCCCCCATGCTATATTTGGGCAGTGAAATTTTTTTTCAGAACCAAAATATAAGATCTCGTATTTGTCTTTATTGAACATAACCTTTTTAGAGTTGGCCCCCTTCCTTACAGAGATCTTTTTCTTGGCTTGTCTGTCCCTCCCCCACCTTGTCAACCCAAGGATGCTTCTTTTCATTTCACTTTTGTCACAAAGGCCAGAAATTCCACCAATTTGAATTTGCATTCATAAGTTCCGGGCTTTTGAAATGCAAATGTTTCAATTTAAAAGGCCCACTGAGATCACACCTTAATGGAGATTCCTTTCATCCCTTAGAATCAACTGCCCGGATGGAATGGGTTTTGATAGTATCTTGGGGAAACTCTTAGTGGGGAATGTATTGGACTGGGAATCCAAGGACAAGAGTTGGGTCTAGGGCTAGGCTTTGTTTTGAACCACCAGCTGGGTGACCTCTGGCCACCACCAAACCTTTCTGAGCATAGACGAAGGTAAAACTGGAAGAGGGACATTGCTTGAGTTCACTGAGAGCAAGGAGGAAAATCCCGCCATCCTAGGACCCAGTGCTGAGATTCAGGTGCCTGCAAGCAAAAGGAGGGAAGCAGCTACCCGTATTGGGTTTTCCAAAGTACCCTTTCTCCCTAATTTGTTTTCCTGAGCTTGGTGGCCAGAGCCCAGGAAGGGGAGGGGGGACCTGCTGCTGACCTCAGATTTACTCCTTCTCCCTGCATTTTAGGACACAGGGTGGTATAGCAGGAAACCTCAGGGGATCCAGAGTCACAGGAAACTGGTCGAGTCCTGTTTTGGCTCTTGAGTGGCTGTGTGACTTTGAGTCAGCCACTTTTCTGGGCTTCAGTATGCTCACTTGGGTTGGGGTTGTGGGAAAATGGGCACACTTATGCACTGTTGGTGGAGGTAAGAATTGGTGGAAAGCAATTTCGAATGGCACCCTCAATGTCATTACATTTTATAAACTCTATGACCCAGCAATCTTGTAACTGAGCATATGCCACAAGGAGGTCAGTGACAGAAGGACCCTATACAAATATATTAAAAGGGGCCCCTCTTTTTCTGCAGTGATAAAGAACTGAAAAATCCTTTGAAAGTGTGTGCCACCCAAAAAGGTGTGTGCCCATAGATTGAGGGCATAGGTGAAGAAAACTTGGTTCATGAATGTAATGAAATGTGAAGAATTCGGGGAAGACTTGTATGAACTGATGCAAAATGAAATAAGCAGAACCAGGAGATTACGTGAGCAGCTGCAATAAGGTAAAAGAAAGTAGCAATGAAAGAATATATAGAGCAATTTAGAGGGACTGCAGGACAGAAAAGTGGAGGACTACGGGTGCAGAAAGAGGTATACATTGTTAGATAGGAACACTGTGCTGATTTGTTTGGCTGAAATTCATGAATTTGGTGCCGGGGAAGGTGGTAGTAGTTCCCCACGTAAGAGGATTGAAGCTCCAAGAGCTCCAAAAGTGCCACCACATGAGGCTGGGATGGGACCCAGCCTCTCCCTCCTTTCCTCCTCCTCATCCTCGATGGGAGCTAGAGCTAATGAAGGGGACTGCATGTCCCCAGGGGATAGGTGGGATTCACCAGAGCTTCATCTGTGGGGAGGTTGGCTAATGGCTTGGGCCACAGAGCTCAGGAGAATGTCGGGGGTTCCAATCCTCCCAGAGAAGGGGGGAGGGAGGAGGAAGGAGGCACTGAGGAGGTGGGGGAGGGACTGGGAGGGAATGCTAGGGGAGCCTTGACTCTCCAAGGCCCGCCGAGATTGCCTGCTCTGTGGTGCACGGTGGTTTGATTGGAGTGGGGTGGGGTGGGTTTTCTCCCCTCCCTTCCTCTTCTTTTTACTTTTTCTTCTGCTCCTTGGGTTATGCTGACCCCGAATGTGTCTCACAGCTAGTTTGGAGACTGCGGTGTCTGAGAATAGCTCAGAGAAAGGCAGCTCTGACAAGCGAGGTTCTCAGGACCGCTCTGGAGAGCCAAGCTGCCTCCCTCCCCCAGGCTGGAGAAGCCTTCTCTGGACTCCGGGGGGAGAAGTGGAGGGCGGGGAAAGCCATGACCTTGTGTTCCTTGATTGTTATGATTGCATGTTGCTTTTGGCTGCTTTTCCGGGGAGAAAAGCAGAGAAAAAATGAAGCTTATAAAGCCAGGAGGATAGATTGCTGCTCAGGAGCGAGCTGGGGGCTCCCAGATCAGTGGGCCACCTTGGTCCCAGAATCCCACACCTGGAGGGACCAATGGGGCATCCAATTGAACCCGAGCAGGCTAGCCCTGACCCTCCCCCCATGCTGGGGAGCCAGCCTCTGCTTGAGGAGCTCCCCCTCTCCTCAGCCCCAGCTCATTTCCCTTTGGGACAGCGGCAATGATAGATTTTCCTGACATCAAGCTGAAATTTGCCTTTCAGTAACTTCCACTCAGCCCTCTGGGCCTGCGCCAGTCAAATCCTTCTTTGACTGGGCAGCCCTTCATCTGCTCCAGTGACCTTAGGAGACATTTAGTCTTCCTTGCTAGGTTTGTAAGATGAAGAAACTGCAGCCCAGGTGACTTACCCAAGATGAGACATCAGATCACATAGGAACTCCCTTATTTTATAGAAGAAAAGACTGAGGCCCAGGGAACTTGTCCAGGATCACACATAGACTCCTAGTGCTAGAGCTGGAAGGCACTTCAGAGGTCAGTTAGTCCAACCCCCTCATTTTACAAACAGGGAAACTGAGTCCCAGGAAGGGTGAGTAACTTGCTGGATTTCACCATAGGATCCTAGAGCTAGAGCTGGAAGGGAATTCAGAAACCAGCTAGTCCAACCCCCTCATTTTTTTTTTTACCAACAAGCAACTTCTGAAGCCTTATGATGTTAAATGGACTGCCCAGGGTCATGTAGGTGGCCATCAAGATTCAAATTCAGGTCCTAGCATGTCAACACCATCTCTACCACAATGTCTCCCTTTACATACCAGAAGACAGTTCCCATGTTTCCCCTAAGGATAAACATTGCCATTTTTTTTTCTGCTTGTGACCATGCTTTCCAAACCCTACTCTTCTATGGGGATTTACTTGTCCGGCAAAATGAGCTGGAGGCCAAGACTGAGATAGCTATGGTCTAATAGATTGTCGGAATTGGGAGGAACCTTCAGATGTAGCGCATGGACTGTCAGAACCAGAATCTTCAAGCATATCACATGGACTGTCAGACCCATAATCTTAGAGCTCATGTTGTCCACTCCCTCCATTTTGTAGGTGGGGAACCAAGGTCCCTGTGAAGAGCCCCTGCTTTCAGCGATCCCTAAGATTCCTTCCAGCAATGATGTGGCTTCTGCCTAAAGCAAGTCTGTGCAGTGGCTCAGCTGGAACTTTAGTAGTCTAAAATGGCCCCAGGATGTGGGTCCCCTCCAAGTTTGATCAGCTGGAAGTAGGGAGGGCAAGGAGAGCCAAATGTAGAGTTTCATTCCAATTTGTAAACTCATTTCTCTTTCTGCACCCCAACACAGGCACATACACAGCCTGGCTATGCCCCCACCAGGAGGTCCCTGAAGTGGGAGCAGTTATCAAACCAGGGACTTCCAAGAAGCCACTGAAACTGTACCACTCCCTTCCTTTCTTCTCCTAGCCTCTCCTTTCCACCAAGGCTGGGTGACAGTGGGGTAGGACTGTCTACGAAAGGCACGGGGGGGTGATGGAAGAGAGTCTGGTTGTCCAGAATGGTAGAAGTACTGATTTTAGAGGCAAAACTAGCTTCAAACCAGCTCTGCCACTTCCTGAGTGACCATGGACTTTATTTTCCTCACTGGCTAAAAAAAATAAAAACAGAACAAAAACAAGGCAATGTGAGTTATTTTTATTATCATTCCCTGCATTAGTGAGCAGCAACATGGCATAGTGGATAGAGAGCTGGCTTTGGAGGCCAATGACCTGGATTCAAATCCAGCTTCTGATAGAAACTGATTGCACCTAGCAAGTCACTATAACCACTCCATGCCCTGGGCAACTATCTACCACCAAGGAGCTGATGTGGATATGTATTGGGAAAGACTTTCCACAATGGAAGTTCTCTATGTTAACAAACAATGAGAGAAAGAATACCTATCCCCTAGCTTCCAAGGGTTTTTCAGCCCTTCATTGTGGGACATAGGATTTAGAGCTTGAGGGGACCTCAGAAATCATCTAGTCCAACCTCTATCCATGCATCCATCCATCCACTCACCCATCCATCCATTTATCAGTCTATCCATCATCCATCCATTCATCTATCTGCCTATCTATCCATTCCATCTGTCCATCCATCTATCTCCATCCATCTTTCTCCATCCATCTTTCTCTATCCATCTTTCTCCATCCATCTATCTGTCTATCATTCATTCATCTATTCCATCTAGCTATCTATCCATTCATCTATCTCTGTGATTTATCATCTATCTACCTATTATCTATCTTCTCTCTATATCTCTATGCATCGTTTTATCATCTGTTTATCTATTTTTACTATTTTGTCCTCTTTATTTTCATTCTATGGAATGAAACTGGACTATGGAAGTCCAGTCCCTCTAAGACACCCATGCCCACAACTCTCTCACTCCTACCCCCCAGAATAGAAAAGGGCCTTAGCCCTTGATAGAAGTGAATTGAGTCGTAAGTCAGTAAGATTTGGTCTTTTAAAAGAAAGTCAGGCTATGAAAGTCCACAGCACGTGAGTCCAAGGCAAAAGAAGTGAGCCGAGGAAGCAAAAGGCAGCTCCCCACAGTCATTCAGGCTATTGCCCTTCCCAGAAATGGTTCTGTGTGGCCAGCCATTACAACAGGCTCCAAATCCCAAAGAGCCATGGAGAAATTTACCAGAGAAGACTCTTTTCACAGAGTAAGACTGCCTTCTCTGCCTCTTCCTAGAGTTTGTAAATAAATCTCTTTGTTCCCATTCCTTGGAAATGTGGAAAGATGCTATCCCTGAATAATTTCCTGCCAACCCCCTTATTTTATGGAGGAAGAAAGAGGCCCCAGGAAGTAGTAGGTAGAAGAAATGGGATTCAGACCCAGGTCTTTTGACTCCATTATCTCAATTTGGCTTTATGCCATTTGCTTGATCACAACATGGATCTACGGGCCTTGGAAAGCTGAATTTCCTAAAAGAGATCCCTCCCCTGTAATAAATAAGTACAATCGACCAAGAGAAAGCCGTACAATGACCATGTCTACATATTACAAAAAAGGAAGGATCTGTTGGGGGCAGAGTGTGACTGGGCCAGCCACTTTGTCTCTTTAAGCCTCAGTGTCCTCATCTGTAAAATGGAGATCCTGAAGTTTACACTCCCTACCCCCTGGGGTGGTTGCGATTCAAATGCTTTCTAACCCTCAAAGCACTAGAGAAATGAGAGAGACAGATCAATAAAGCCTTTACTGGGCACTTGCTGAATGCCAGAAACTGTGAACTGTTAGTGACAGAGAACAAAGGACACCAAAGGGGAGTTTGGAACCCAAGAACTCATGTGTATGTGTGCATGTGTGTATGCATGTGCATATATGCGTATGCATGCTTGTGTGGTTTTTGTGTGCATGTGCATGTGTGTGTGCGCATGTGTGCTTCATGCATGTATATGTGTGTAGAAGCAGCTGTCTCTTGGTTAAAGCAACAGGAGAAGGTTGGATCTTTTTAGAGTTTTTTTGCCTATACCCTGTAAAGGTCCTAATGATCAGGTCAAGGCCTCTGCAGTCTTTGGGTGTTGGTGGGGAGACCAGAGATGAGGAAGGCTCAGCCCTGCAGGCAGACCTCATGCTGCCCACTTTAGGGGAAAGGGGAGAAGGTATCGGGGGCAGTTCAGAATTATAAGGAGCAGGTGTGTGAAGAACTTGGGATTTAGAGGCAACTGACCTGTACCCTTGTGACCCTGGGCAAGTCTTTGAATCACTTTAGACCTAAGTTTCTACATGTGCAAGATGAGGAGGTTGGACTGTCTGATCTCTCAAATCCCTACCAGATTTAGAGTTATGAACCAATCTGTAACAAAGGGCAAATCTCTCCCCTTCCTGGGGCTTCAGCTTCCTCCACTGTTAAAGAAGGGCTTTGGACAAGAGGAACCTTCCACCTCTAGACTTGACTCCAGGCCTGGTGCTCTATCCACTGCAAAGCCATCTAGCGGCCCTTACTGTCACTTAGCATTGGTTATTTTGGGGTCAGTATCAACCAGACTTTAAGAAGTGAATCAAGGGATTGGCCCTTTAATTTGAAAAAAGAAAAAAAAACAATCGAACTGAGAGGGAAAGACCTTCAGGGTTGTTAAAGAGAAACAGTTACCATTGAGAATCACCCTGAGCCAGGAGGGTGGAAAATATAGCTGTTAAGTGGAGCTTGGGCAGGGACCTATTGTGGCGCAATCTACAAGCTTCAGAGGGAAATGGGTGAAAAAAGAGAAAGAAAGAAAGAAAAAGAAAGAAAGAAAGAAAGAGGAAAAGAAGGAAAGAGGGAAAGAAAGAAAGAAAGAAAGAAAGAAAGAAAGAAAGAAAGAAAGAAAGAAAGAAAGAAAGAAAGAAGGAAGGAAGGAGAGAAGGTAAGAAGGAAAGAAGGAAGGAAGGAAGGAAGGAATCTAGCCAGTAAATTCCAAGTTAACTGGGGAGCTTCTGGCCATCAAAATTTACCTTCCTTTGGAGAGGAGGAAAGGGAGAGGATGAGCTGAGTTACCCAACTAGCTGGGTCCCCATTCAGGAAGCTTGGACTAGTCACAGGTTATGTTTGTCCCTCGTTTTTGAAGAGGACCATGCCATCGGGGAACGGCAGCCTATTTTGCCCTAGTGGCTTCTTCTCTTAGTCCTGGCCTGCTCTATGTCAAGCTCTACAAAGTCACAGCAATCGAGGTCTCCTTGGGTTGGCTCTCCACTAGTTCTGATTGATTCTTCAAGCAGTACCCCTCCTCTCTGGACAGTTCCCTGACTGCCTCAGCTTTGCCCCCAGTTTTCCTCCTTTTCTCATAGCTTTCTTCAGATTCACAGATCATTAGAGCTGAAAAGAATTGCAAAGATGATGATGATGTCCAATACCCTCATTTTACAGAGCAGCAAACTGAGGCCCAGAGAGGGAGGGGAAGTTACTTGCCCAAGGTCACACACAGGATAATAGATCTAGGCCATGGAAGAGCTCAAAAAGGAGTTTGAAAACCAAGTAAGAGAAGTAGAGGAAAAATTGGGAAGAGAAATGAGAATAATGCAAGAAAATCATGAAAAAAGAGTCAATGGCTTGCTAAAGGAGACCCCAAAAATACTGAAGCAAATAACACCTTAAAAAATAGACTAACCCAAATGGCAAAAGAGCTCCAAAAAGCCAACGAGGAGAAGAATGCCTTGAAAGGCAGAATTAGCCAAATGGAAAAGGAGGTCCAAAAGACCATTGAAGAAAATAATGCCTTAAAAATAGAATGGAGCAAATAGAAGCTAATGATTTCATGAGAAATCAAGAAATTATAAAACAGAACCAAAAGAATGAAAAAAATAGAAGACAGTGTAAAATATCTCATAGTATATTAGATGTAGAGCTGGAAGAGATCTCAGAGGACAACTGCTTCATTTTACAGAGAGGGAAACTGAGGCCCAGGGAGGGGCAGTGACTTGTCCAAGGTAACAAACAGGATCATAGATCTAGAGCTGGAAGACAAAGGGAAATGGGAGAGAACAAGTATTTATTAAACACCTACTACATGCCAGATGTGCTAAGCACATTTTCAAATATTTGATCCTTATAACAATTCTTGAGGCAAGCCCTATTATTATCCCCATTTCATAGTTGAGGAAACTGAGGTAGACAGAGGTTTAGTGACTTAGCTACAGTCACACAGCTAGTAAGTGTCTGAGGCCACAGGAAGGGTTTTTTTTTACAGAGGTGGAAACTGAGGCTCAGGGAGGGCCTAAGCTCTCACCAGTAGGACAGGAAGGATTGAATCTCAGGTTTTCTCATTCTAAATAAATCCAGAGCTTTCTCCTAATCATGCTGTGGTTTCTCTTAGCTAGTATCTTTCCTAGTGGGTCCAGCCTGGCTCCAATTCTCTCTCTGCTTTCTGCCAATTACTGCCTTGAGTAACTCAGTCTTTTTCCCCCCTCGGAAATCAGTTTCCCTTCAGCCCTTTCACCCGCTGTCCCTGTCATTTCTTTTTGTCGCACCTCTCCCCTGCTTCAGCTCCTTCAGACAGCACCTGTCTGTGCCTCCCCCTCTTCCTCTCCCTTTTTCTTGTTTTCTGACAACCCAGCATTTAAAAAAGCATTTAAAAACAAATTGTGTTGCTACCTTTTGCCTTTCTATCATCCACATTTCCCTATGTATTCTTCCCTCTTTCCCCTCTCAGGGCAATTTGCCTCATAGCAAATTAGAAAGAAGAGAGGAGGGAAAAAAACATTTCAGCAAGCTATGGAAAAAGACTGCCACTGTGTGTAGAGTTCTCTGCCCAGAGATATTGCCCCACACACCAACCTCGGCAAAGAGGCAGGGGCAGGGGCAAGTGCCTTCTCATAGCTCTTCTCTGGGGCCAAGGGTGGTCATCAATAAACATTTATAAGTATCTTAGAGTGGGAAGTCACCTCAGAGTCATTAAGTTCAATTCATCACTCTTAAAAAAATGATTTTCCCCATCAAAGGCTTGGTTCCCATACCAGGAAGGCCGTATCTGGTGCCAGGTATCTCTGAGGTAGCCCGATTCCACTTGGGGATGGATCCACTTGTTAGGAAGTCTCACATTCTGGGGAATTCCTTTCTACCTCTCTGCAAACCTTTCATGCGTTAATCTCCAGAAAAATACAGTTGCGGGGTGGGGGGGTGTCATTGATCCAAGCAGGTTGGAGATGAGATGGTGGCACATTCTGATTCAGTAGATCTGGGAAACCAGAGAACAGTGACTAGTCTCAGAGGAAAACCAGTCACCCAGGCCTCATGGGGGGCAAGGTAGCCATTGGCTCCTGCCAGAGCTCTCCCCAAAGAACTGAGGGGTGGCAATTATTATGGCACAGTTGAAAAGTCTGTGTAGCACTCATTAGGCCCTGAAATGAAATATTTGTATGACATTTTCCCCCTATTTCCAATAAAATTAAGAGCTTTGGGGTCTAAATGCTATAACCTTCAAAAGATACAGTCTAAGCATGATTATATTTGGTTAAGCTTTTAAATAATGCTGATAAATTAGAAACTGTCAGTCAGAGTTCCCCATGGAAAGGTTACAGTGTACCTGAAAACTGTGTAATTCCTAATTAATTGCAGGCTATATTAGGGATGGGAAAAACAAGATGAGTGTTCTCTGGGTGGGAGGGGTGAGGGTGGGGGGCTGAGCTTCCTCAAAGGCTTAGATGTCAGTCTAGGAGCTGCCCCCTTCCCTGTGTCTTCTAGCTTTGAGAGCAGGCTGGCCGGTCATGATTGAGAGGTTTGGGGCCCTCCTTCAGCTCAGGACTGGGATCATGTCTGTATTAGGGCCTGAGAAACAGGCTTCTGAGAGATGATTGAAGGGAAGCCATGGTGGTTGCCCTAATTCCATCCTCAAACACCCCCTTCAAAAAGAGGTCATAGTTCCACCATGGGTACAAGATTTGGAGTCAGGAGACCTAAATTTGAATCCTGGCTCTTCCATCGATAGCTCAGTGACCTCAGACAATTCTCTTGGACTCTGATCTCACCTCTGAGGCTTGCTACATGTGTGATATCTATATGTGATATCATGTCTACTCCCTGGGCCTCAGTTTCCTCATCTGTAAAATGGAGGGGTTGAATTCAATGGCCTCTGAGGTTCCTCCCCTTCCCTTTTAGTTCCATAATCTGGGATATACATCTCTTTTCTTGTGGTTACTTGTGGTCCTCAAGTACTAATATGTAATATTGAGACACTGGATGAGATGATCTCTTTGGTTACTTTTCAGCTCTAACACCCTAAAATCTCAAACTCTGCCAGAGAGCATAGCATGTGGGTTCTGTTGGGGGGGGCAGTAGGGCAAAGGTCATCAGCTTCCCTAGCTCTACTGGACCTTTTCCAATCTTGCCCCTGGGTTGATTTGCATTTACCTGGGTCAGGATGGAGCCTAGAAAGAATCTTTTCAACCCAACACCATCCAGCCCCTTCAATGTTTTGCTCAGTTGAGGCATCCTGGAGACTTAAGAGGATGCAGTGTCCACATTCAAAGGCATGAAAGGAATGCAAAGGAAGTTTCAGACTAAAATTCAGATAATAAGAGTCAAAATGACAAGGCTGGGGTGGGGGAGGGGAAGGAATCAGCATTTGCATAGCACCTTCATGTGCCAGGCACTGTGCTAAGTGCTTTTTACAATTATCTTATTTAATCCTCACAACAACTCTGTGAGGTAGGTGTTATTACTACCTCTATTTTATAGTTGAGGAAACTGAGGCAAATAGAGGTAAGCTCAGGGTCACACAGTTTGTAAGTGTCCGAAGCCAGATTTGAATTCAGGTCTTCCTGCCTCTAAGTCTCCCACTGAGGTCCCTTCCAGCCCCGCCTCTCCCCCAAAAATAGAAAAGTCAAATGATGGAACCTGTTTGACAAGAAAGAATCAGAAATAATGGAACTCAATAATCCAGTGTTTTCCAACCTCTCCTCCCCAAACATAAAATACTTTGAAAGGAAATCTCTACTTGATAAGAAGTGCTTGGAGTGAGGCAGCTAGGTGGCACAGTGAGTAGAGCACTGGCCCTGGAGTCAGGAGGACCTGAGTTCAAATCCGGTCTCAGACACTTGACACACTTACTAGCTGTGTGATCTTGGGCAAGTCATTTAACCCCAAATGCCCCACCTTCCCTCTCCAAAAAAAAGTGAAAAAAAAGAATTGCTTGGAGAATTGAATTAGGCTTAGACCAAAATCTTATATCACAGTCTACACCAAATTAAAATGCATATATGACTTGAATATTAAAGCTCATACCATCAAAAATTCGAAGAGAATAATAGACTTTTAGGGATGGGAGGGACAGAATAATTATAGAATATAAAATGGATAATTTTGACTACATAAAATTGAAAAGCTTTTGCACAAACAAAACTAATTCATCATCTGGGTTAAGAAGAACAGTGGTCCACTAGGAAAAAAATCTTTGTATCAAATATTTCTGATAAGGATTTAGTTTCCAAGATATAGACAACAGAAATATATAAGACTAAAAGCCATTCCCCAATAGGTAAGTGGTCAAAGGATAAGGACAAACAATTGTCAAAAGAATCACAAACTATTAAGTACCATGTGAAATAATGGACCAGCTCATTAATAATAAGAGAAATCCAAACCAAAACAACCTTGGTGTTTCACCTCACACGCTGCAAACTGGCAAAGATGACAAAAAATATAAATGTTTTGGAGACACTAACACATTGTTGCTGGAATTGTGAGTTAGTAAAACGATTCTGGAGAGCATTTTGGAATGATGCAAATAAAGTAGCCAAAATGTCCCTACCTTAGAGATTTCACTGCTAGCCATATGTCCCAAGGAGGTCACTTACAAAAAGAAAGGCTCTAGATACACCAAAATACTTACAACAGCACTTTTCATGATAGCAAAGAACTGAAAATAAAGTTGATGCCCAACAATTGAGGAATGGCCAAATTGTGGTCCATGAATGTAAAGAAACATTACTGTGCCACAAGAAATGATAAATATAGGGAAGCATGAGAAGACTTATATAAAGTGATGTTGGAAGCCAGCATTCCATGCTGAGCCCCAGGCCCCTCAGAAAGATACGCACCGAACACCTGTTTCCAAGGACAGGCTTGCAGCAGTACGCTCCGCCCAGCAGATATCTTAATCGCACTATGCTCCAGCTACTCCCTGGAAAAT
>CM053628.1:48803306-48818559 GCA_028646595.1 Phalanger gymnotis | reverse complement strand
GGAAAATCCCCGGAGCCAACCTCCTCAGGTCCCCAACCCCCCTTCTTCTTGCTAGCTTGATAAAATACAGCCGTGAGCTGAATAAAGTGCTTTTTGCCAGCCACAGCTGTCTGTCTCTTGCTTCTTCTCTCTCACCTTTTCTTTTTCAGGCTGGGTCCTCCTCGAACCCCACGTTAACTGGCCCTGGTGGACAGGGCAAAGTGATGCAAAGAGAAGTAAGCAACAGCAAAAAAAACCCAGTGTAAATGGAAAGAAAAAAAATAAATATTGAATGAACAAAAATGAACAAAAAATGAATATTGCAAAATTATAAAGAACAAACTTGACCCCAAAGAAGAAATATGAGAAGACACCTTCCCTGATTTCTTTCTTTTTCTTTTTTTGTGGGGGGTGGGGGAGGCAGGGCAATTGGGATTAAGTGACTTGCCCAAGGTCACACAGCTAGTATATGTGTCAAGTGTCTGAGGCTGGATTTGAACTCAGGTCCTCCTGACTCCAGGGCCTGTGCTTCACTCACTGCACCTAGCTGCCCCCTCCCATTTCTTTACAGAGGTATGCATGTGTCAGGGAGGTGGGGTAGAGTCACAAGTGTGGAACATTGCAAATAATGTCAAACCATTTTGACCTATTGATTTTGCTGAATTTTTTTACTTTTCTTCTTTCTCTTTTTAAAATACTTTGTTAAAGGGATGGCTCTTTGGAAGGCGGAAAAATGCAGAGGGAAATCTAGGTGATATAAAAACAAAAGATAACAATTAAAATGCATTTATAGGGGGCAGCTAGGTGGCCGAAGTGAGTAGAGTACGGGTCCTGGAGTCAGGGAGACCTGAGTTCAAATCCAGCCTCAGACACTTGACACATGTACTAGCTGTGTGACCTTGGGCAAGTCACTTAACCCCAATTGCCCTGCCAAAAAACCCCCAAAGACCCCCCAAAGTGCATTTATAATAAAAAATCGTGGAAGAGAGTACAAGCATCAGCAAAATCTAATCCTGTAGAGAAGCAATGGGAGTCAGCAAAAGTGGTCCAAGCCAGCAGAGATGCCACACCCTGCTATGAAGGAGCCCAACAGAGTGACTTGTCAATCACCAATGCTCAATGGTGAAGTTCATGGGGAATTGAGAAAGAGGGACATGAGAGGAATTAGGAGGTACCCCTTTGGTACAGATTTTCTACATATGCGCTTCTGCTACTATTTTACCTTGAGTTAGCACATACTCCTCCCCATGGATTCTAAGTGTATTTGTGAGAGAATGAGCTGCAGACTTTGGGAGTTTTTCATAACAACTGTTCCTACTATACTAACTCAATAGATCTGTTTTTCTAAAAGTTGATGGCATCAATAGGATGATTGGTGATGGGTATGTGTGTGTGTGTATGTGTATGTGTGTGTGTGTGTAGAGTTCAGATGGTATAGTAACAAAAACCCCAACCCTCTAGGGCCATCCCGGCAACCCTAAGAGGAGAAGCAGTCAGTCACCCTCAGTTTACCTGGCCCCACTGATGTGAGTGGGAGTTGGGAAGGTCGCACCCAGAGGGAATGTTACAGTTGGTTCTTAAGGTTACATTAGATGAAAAAGATGCCTCAGAAAGATCCAAAGCTCCAAATGGAAGGAAGGCATCATTGGCTGCTTTGTTCAATCGCATCCACAAACTATGCAAATATTTTTACTGAAATTCCACTAGGAAATTTCCGATCTCAATTGGAAATGTGAAACTTATAAACTAATCTTAAAGTGTTGCATTTTTTATATTTTTAACAAATAGCTTCAAAACCCACTGAATCACTTCAGAAGATTTTTTTTAACAGTTTAGAAAATTCCGTTTCAGAATTTTAAAAATATGCAGATCTGGAAGTTGTTATATGTAACACATTTTCAGAAACAAAATCACTTAACTATGGAAACATTTCCAAACATCTCTTTTCAAAGAACTGTCTCTTTAGCACTAGTTTCTTTCAAAGAACAGTTATTTTATCACTCATTGTAAAAACGTCTCCTTCATCTGCAAACTATTAACAGCCATATGAAAGATTGCTTCGAATCACTGATAATAAAAGAAATGCATAACAAAACAGTTCTGAGGTTTCACCCCACACCCAACAAATTGGCAAAGATGATGATGAAAATAGCCAATGTGGTCAATGCTGGAAGGGCTGTGGCAAGACAGGCACACTAATACACACATTTTTGGTCAATTGGTCCAACCATTCTGAAAAGAAATTTGTAATTATTCTAAGAAAGTGAATAAAATGTCCATACCCTTCACCCAGGAGTGTGCTGAGAAACGTTTAACAACTGCCTCTCCAAAAACAGTGTACTTACAACATAATTTTTAAGTTTAATATGCAATTTTCTCCATTGCTTTCTGGACAATCAACAAAACAATAAACCAAGTCAGTTCTTTCCAGTCAATTTGAGCTGGTTCCAGCACACCCTTGGCTTCACCCCAGAGATCCTAGAAATTCAACTCGAAGAGGTCAAACCAAAATATTTATAATAGTCCTTTTTATACCAAAGTCTGGAAACAAAGTGGGTGCTCATAAGTTAAGAAATAACTAAACAGATTTTGGTACATGAATGTCATGAATCATTATTGCACAGTAATGATAAATGTGAAGAATACAGGGAGACGTGGGAAGACTTGTACGAAAGCCAAGTAAGTGAAGTCAAGCAAAGTGAAGTCAAGTCAAGTAAACAGTTGTATCTGTAATTAAGATGAGACTTTCTCTTTTTAGAACTTATTTAATCAAGTGCCCTTGAAGAGTCTGGCTTTTGTTTCTTTGATTGGATCAGGAGTCTTTGATGACCTTGCCTCAAGGGAAAGCCTGGTTTGTAGGTGTTTGAGTCACATGTTAGTGATGCCAGAAGCTTTTAGGTCACATGGGTTTGAGTCCCACATTGTGATGCCCTTTGACCCTGAACAAGATCTATAAACCCAGAGGTTGGCATTTTTCCTTGGGGCTCTTAGTCACTGGAAGAGTGGAGTGTGACTCTGGGCAAGCTGTTGTAACTGCCCCCGTTGGTTCGTATTTGGTCTGTTTATAATGCATGCTTGTAATTTGTTTGTATTTGCTCTGAAGTTCAGGGTGCTGGCTTTTCCTCCTGAACTAAGTGAATGATATTTGTATGTTTAATTAAAGTGAGATGGTTAACCCCTTAAAGTTACTTTCCTTAGTAAAGCAGATCAAAAGAACCCGTGCTGGCAGCTCTTGTTGCTTATCTTGTTGGGTCTTACACATCAACAGCTGCTGCTAGCCAGATGGTTACTACGACAGAATGCAGGATGTATGACAACATGAAAATCAAAACTGAGCACCATGGTTATGATGACCAAGCTTGGCTTTGAAAGAGAAATATTAGAACATATTAGAAATAAAGAAATATTAGAAATATGGCTGTGGAACATTGCATATGCTGTCAGATGCACAGGATGTATTGGTTAGTTTTGCCGAACTGCTTTATCTTTCTTTGTTTCTTATTCTTTGCATAAGGCAAGGCTCTCTCAGTTGGGGAGAGGAAGACATTGATTAGGGTTAGGGTTACAAATTTGCTGAGTATGTATTGGAAAATGAAGGTAAAAACAAAGATATCAATAAAATGTGTAAATGTCACCTTTAGCTTGAAGAGGTAGACTAAGTGTGCTTATTTTATTTTTATTTTTCAAAAAACATCTGTTAGGTAATGGACACTTGTCACAGAAAAGGTCTGCCAATTTGGGATATGCCTTTTCTAAAAGAAAAATAGACAGCATCTTCAAGCTTGACAAATCCTTTAAGCACATGCTAGTAACAAGTGAATGTGTAGAGAAAAAGTTGGCATATATCATCTTTTGAGAGTAAAGGTTTTTTGTTTGTTTTGATAGAACTTGCCAAATAAATACCTCATGGGAAAATATTTGTGTTTTTCCCAATACTTGAGTCCAGATCTCTAGAAATGATTTTGTAGTTTATTGTCGATCTCTTCATAGATAATACAGTGGCGGGATTCAGCTGGTCTTAACTCTTACCACAATACTCTGAGCTGAGGTTTTTAAGAGACATAATGGTGACCTGTCACCAACAGAATCTGTTGTCCCCCAGGCCAAGACTAGGCTGACAAAGACAACCTGGAATTCTATTCAGGATAGATTTGTGCCTAGAAAAAAAGAGTTGAAACATCCACCACAAATAGGTGTCTGGAGGGAAACAAACCACAAGGGTCATGCCTGTTCTTGTTGCACACCTCCAGTCCAACAGAGCCTCTCCGATGTCAGCCTGACCTGGAACAGGGGCTTACTTTTGCCTCCTTGGTGTGGCAAGCGAGGGCCATGGCAACACACTCTGCAATCACAGGATCATGAGATCAAAGATTTAGAGCTGGAAGAAATCTAAGAGGCCCTCAAGTCCAACTCCTTCAATTTATACACAAGGAACCTGAGAGCCTGCCAGGGTCATGTAGGTAGTGGTTGGCAGAGACAGAATTCTAACTTTTGACTCTAAATCCATCAATCTTCCCACTGCATTGCAATAACAGGGTTTAGACAGGACATTAGAAGCCATCTCGTTTATCCCCTAATTCTTTTTACAGATAAGGAAAACCAGGGCCAGAGTGACTTGCCCAAGGCTGTACAGGTAAGTAAATGAAAGAATCAGGATTCAAACCCAGGTCCCCTGACTTCTAGCTGGGCCCTGAAATCTTCTTCAAATGCAAAAGTATCCTGGAGCCATTTGGTGCCCTTCCTCAGATGCAGACCTTGTGTCTGGGGATTCTGCTAATTAATAGTTATCCGTTCTCCACTTCTTTAGGCTTCTTAAGTCTAATAAGAGCCAGTGAGTTATGGGGTCTGAAAGAGGTAACTGCCAACTCTGGCTAAATTGTGACAGCAGCTACTTGGGTCCCCACATTGTGCTACCCTTTGGCTATCTTGACCTTTCTGGGCCTGGGCATTCTCCTGAGAGCTGGTGGCCCCGGGCCTTCTCCTGGCGTCTCTTGCTTTGTCATTGACTGGTGCTGAACAACCAGTCCCCTGAAGCCAACTGTGCTTATAGATGTGAAATCAGAAAAGTTTCGAGTGGAGCCCTTCAGGTCGCCTGAATTATTTTCTTTTCTTCCTGACTCGATTAACTTTTTGAGGCTGAGATCGTAGCCTGTTATCATAGCTGGCAGGGAGATCATTTCACAGAGGAGGAAACTTATGTCAAGAAGAAGGAAATTGTTTGCCCATGGTTACTCAGATGATGACTGGCAGTACCTGGACTTGGACCCAGGTGTTCTGCCCCAGTCTGGTGATTTTCCCCTATGTTAATTAGTGTCCCCCTTCCCTCATGTTACCTTGTATCTATTTTGTCTCTATTCTTGCCTGACTATAAGCTCCTGGAGGGCAGGAACTTATCACTCATCCTACTACACTATGACAGATCCTGGAATGCAACCTAGGTCTTTTTACCCTAACCTAGCAGTATGCTAGAGCCATTTCATCCAGGCTCCTGAGAGCGGTTGTCAAATTTTCAGTGGGAACATTTACATCTAGGAAATTAGCAAGGTTACAGATCAGTCTGATCTCTTCTTTTGTTGATTGTATTAGACTTAAGAAAGTGATGGTGAGAATGTCAATGCAGATTAAACTGAAAAGTGTATCCTGTGTACATTTCCCCAGAGAGCCAGTTGTTAAACATTTGCCAGTACACCACTGCCCTAATCAATCAGTCAGTCAACTAGCATTCATTAAGCACCTACTCTTTGCCAGCCATTGTGCTTGGTGCTGAGAATACAAAGACAAAACATGAAACAGTCTCTGCTCTCAAGGAAATTACACTCTATGGAGGAAGACAAAATATTTTCCCCATTTCACTCCCCACAAAAGCTATTCCAAACTTACCTTCCATTCCCTCCTCCAATCTCCTCTCTCTCTCTCTCTCTCTCTCTCTCTCTCTCTCTCTCTCTCTCTCTCCTCTCCTCTCCTCTCTCTGTCTTCTCTCTCTCTCCTCTCTCTCTTTCTCTCCCTCCTCTGTCTTTTTTCTCTCTCTCCTTCTCTTTCCTCTCTCTCTCTCTCCCTTTTCTCCTCTCTGTCTCTCTCTCCTCCCTCCCTGTCTCTCTCTGTCTGTCTTTTCTCTCCTCCCTTTCTGTCTTTTCTCTTTCTCTCTTTCTCCTCTCTCTGTCTTTTTTCTCTCTCTCCTCTCTCTTTCCTCTCTGTCTTTTCTCTCTCTGTCTTTTCTCTCTCTATTTCTCTCTCTCCTCTCTCTGTCTTTTTTTCTCTCTATATATCTTCTCTCTCTCTCTCCTCTCTCTGTCTTTTCTCTTTCTCCCCTCTCTCTGTCTTTTCTCTCTCTCCTCTCTCTGTCTTTCCTCTCTCCCCCTCCCTCCCTCTCTCTCTCTGTCTCTCTCTCTCTCTCTCTCACCCCCATCCCATTGTCTCTCTCCCTCTCTCAGTTGAAGACCTTGTCTCTCACTTTACTGAGAACATTGAAGCCATTTGACTATAAGATCCTTCTTCTCCCCTTCTTTTTTATCTCATAATCTCTGGAATCATACCTTCATGCTTTCTTCCTTTCCCTAATCTCTGACAATGAAGCCACCTTCCCTATATATTCCCTTGATCCCGTAATGTGTGTGTCTATACAGATGGGGGAAGAGAATTGCCAGAAGGCACTAGTGTCTCTGGGGAGAAGGAAAGTCCTCCTGTAGAAAGGAGTTTTAAGAAACCTGGTAGACTAATGTTTGATAAAGTCCAAATACTCCAGCTACTGGGGGTAAGAAGTCACTATTTAAGAAAACTGCTGGGAAAAGGGGAAAGCTGTCTGGCAGAAATTAGGCATAGACCAACATCTCCCATTGTATACCAACACGAATTCTGAAGGACTTGGACATAAAGGGTAGCATCATAAACATATTAGAGGAGTAAGAAAGAAATTATCTCTTAGGGGGCAAGGGAAGATAGGATAGGAATAAGGAATAGAGACAATCACAGAAGATGAAATGAACAATTTTGATTACCTAAAATTAAAAAAAAATAAAGTTTTTGTGTGAACAAAACTATCGCAGCTAAAATTAGAAGGGAAATAGAACTAGGGGGAAAAATCTTTGCAGCATGTTTCTCTGACCCTGGCATCATTTCCAAGATATATAAGGAATTGATTCTAATCTATGAGAACAGGAACCATTCCACAATTGATAAATGGTCAAAGGATGGCAATAGGCAGTTTTCTAAGGAAAAAAAAAGTCCAAGCTATCTATATCCACATGAAAAAATGCTCCAAATCACTAATAATTAGAGAAATACAAATTAAAGCGAGTTTGAAGTTCTACCTCACACCCAGATTGACAAAATTGACAGAAGAGGAAAATTACAAATTCAGGAAGAGCTGTGGGAATACAGGTACACTAACGCACTGCTGGCTGAGGTGTGAATTGGTCCAGCCATTCTGAAAAGCAGTTTGGACCTGGAGCCCAAAATTTACTAACCTATGGTTTCTTGTTGTCTCAGTGATACTACTACTAGGCTCGTACCCCAAAGAGATCAAAGAAAAGGGAAAGAATCCATCTATACAAAAATATTTATAGCAGCTCTTTTTTATGCTGGAGAAGAATTGGAAGCCAAGGGAGTGGCCATCAATTGGGGAATGGCTGAACAAATTATGGTATATATAAGTCATGGAGTATTACTGTGCTATAAAAAAATAATGGAGGGGATAGTTTCAGAGAACTGTGAGGAAACTTGTACAAATGGATGCAGAGTAAAGTGAACAGAACCAAGAGAATAATTATAAGATAACAACGAAATTGTTAAAATACAAACAACTTTGAAAGACTAAAAAACTCTGATCACGGCAATGACAAACCAGTTTGCTGCTATTTAGTAATTTTTTCAGTCCTGTCCAACTCTTCATGACCCCATTTGGGGTTTTCTGGGCAAAAATACTGTAGTGGTTTTCTATTTCCTTCTCCAGTTCATTTTACAGATGAAGAATTAGAGGCAAACAGGGTCACACAGCTAGTAAGTGTCTACGGCCAGATTTGAACTCAGGAAGGTGAGTCTTCCTGACTCTAGGCCAGGCATTCTATCTACTGCAGCACCATCTAACTGCCCAATGACCTACCAGAGGCTCCATGATGAAGCATGCTCCCCAACTCTGGCAGAGAAATAAGGGACTCAGGGTGCAGAATGAGACATATATTGTTTGGACATGGCCAATACGTTCCTTGCTTTCCTTGGCTATGCACATTTGGTCTGACCCCCCCCCCCCCATTGTTTGTTCATTTTCTCCAGCCAATTACTTGAATTTTTAGCTCTTTGTTAGAGTAGGACTCTGCTTTCAGAGTGGAGAGTGCTCTGTCCTAAGCTTCAGGGGTCTTGCGCAGGTGTTTTAAGAGATATTTCCAGGGACCTGTAAATTGTTAGTTCTTCCAAGGTTGTGCAATGAAAGGAGAGGTGTTTACTCCTCTCCTGACCTGTGCTCTGATCTGTGAGTGACCACAAACACTCTTTCCTGCCTTGGAACTGTGAGGAGGAGTCCCTCTCCACAGCCACCACAAGCCCTGCCATGCCAGCACTCTTCCTCACCCCAGGACTGCCATCCAGAACTGCCACTCAGATCCAAGCATGGGCAAAGCAAGAGAATTCTGCCTCAGCACCAGCAAAGAGAACCCTGCAATCTCCCTCTGATCAGCCACTCAATCCCCACATTGTCTGTGGGCTGAGACTGGAAGCAACTGCTGCCACTGCTGCTACCACTGCCCTGGGGCTGGGGCTGGAACTGGACCCCACTCCTCTCTCGCCCAGGTCCCACAGACCTTTCTTACTGACCTTCGAAGTTGTCCTTGGTGTTTGTGGGTTGAGAAGTCTGGAAATCATCACAGCTGCCAGTGATTCAGTGCCCTGAGGCCTGCCCGGTCTGCGCCAGCATGGCCCACGCTGTACTACACTCAGTTCCAGCCCCATGGGATAGACCTTTCCTGTCAACCGTCCAGATTGTCTTGGGCTAGAAATTTGTTACACTCTGTCATTTTGTGGGTTTGGTAGCTCCAGAATTTGTTTAGAGTCATTTTTACAGGTATTTGGAAGGGTTTGGAGGAGAGCTCAAGCAAGTCCCTGCTTTTACTCTGCCATCTTGGCTCTCTCTTGCCCCCTGTTTTGTACATTTGGCACAGTGATTTTGTTTTGTTTTGTTTTATTGGAAGGGATTGGTGAGAAGAAAGAAAACTAATTTTTTTTTTGGTAATTGACAAAAATTAATTAGAAAAAAGTAGTGTTTCAGTTAAGCCTTGAAGGAAACTAGAGATTTCAAGAAAGAGAGATGAAGAAACAGATTCCATGCATGGAGGACAGGCAATGCAAATATGTGGAGTTGGAAAATAGAGTGTCTCATCTGAGGAATAGGACAGAGGCCATTTTGTCTGGACCATAGCATACTTGAAATGGAGTAATGGAAAATGACACTGAAAAGCTAGGCTGGGGCCAGTTTGTAAAAGGCTTAACCTTTTACAGAGGAGACAGAGAAGTTAATAGTTGATCCTTGAGGGCAGAGAACATTTCATTTTTTTTTCTTGTATTCCCAATCACCTAGCATGTCTATCACACAGTGGCCACTTAATAAATCCTTTCTGATGGCTTGATTGATTGATTAGGGTAAAAACAGTTGGGTTCAAATCTAGGTGATCATTTGCTAGATGCGTGACCTTGGGCATGTCACTTAAGTTCTCCAAGCCTTGGTTTCCTTATCTGTAAAATGGGAACAATAAAGCACTACAAAGGAAGGGTGCTACAGTGGATAGAGTGCCTAGGGTCAAGAAGACTCATCTTCTTGAGTTCAAATCCAGCCTCAGACACTTACTAGCTGTGTGACCCTGGGAAAGTCACTTAACCACCCTGTGCCTCAGTGTCCTCATGTCTTAAATGATCTGGAGAAGGAAATGGCAAACCAGTCCAGTATCTTTGCCAAGAAAATCCCCAAAGGGGGTCACAAAGAGTTGGACATGACTGAAATGACTGAACAAGGAAAGACCACAAAGGAATGAGTGAAACTCAGATGAGAGAATGTGTGTAGGTAAACCATAAAATGCTTGACAAATGTGAGCTATTCTCCTCATAATGCTATATTTACTGACTTGGCTGGGCCTACGGCCATGCGCATGTTGCTGAGCAGGGGGCATATATAGACAGGACATGACATCTTTGACCAGCTGTGTCCCTACAGCTGTTGACCTGGATCTAGGAGCTGTAAAATTCCATTCCCCCCTCCAAGATCTCCTGAAGACAGAACTCCTTTAATTGGTGAAGGAAATAACCTTTATGTCACAGAAGTCTATGCTGCTGGGCACAGCCTTTGCTGATGAGTTATTAAAAAATATTGCCTTCTGCCATTACTCTGCCATAGTGACCAGCAGCCTGGTCTCCAGCACTTATGGTGAACCCCTCCTCCATCTTTGCTCAGCCCCACCCCAATTTGCTGTGGCTAATGGGACAGAAAAGGGCCCAGGGTCAGCAACATGAAGAGACAAACTGGGGAGAAGGCAGTAGTAACCAAGCTTCAGTGGCCAAAGGAGGATTTGAAAAGAATCAAAGAGACAGAAAAGGGATTGACGATAAACTGTCCAAGCACAGGGAGTAAAGAGGTAAGCTGGAAGACTTTTGGAGGCAGGAGGCATAGATTCCTGGGCTGCGCCCTGCCCTAAAGCCTCTGCTCATAACGCAAATGCCACGAGAGGTAAGCATAGCCTGACGTGTGCCAGCCAGTGATCCAGGAAGCTGTTGGAGGCAGGAACAGAGGTCCCAGTCAATGCCAGGGCAATGCACAAGGAAAAAGGAGCTGGAAAATGTACTGTTGACCTGGCTCCCAAGTTCCCTCAACTGAGTGGACATTGACCCTCTGGAGGCCATTAGTGGAACAGAACTGGCATTCAGACAGGGAAGTCTAGGTCTGAGCACTTGAATTATGTCTCTGGAGCTTCTTGGTTTGAGACAAGCATGGTTAAGGGCTACCTAGGTCTGTGGGGAGGGGGCTGCAAGGCTGTAAGCCACGTGGTCATTATTTTAATATGTAATTGACCAGGTGATGCTGGTGAGCAAGGCAGGCCAAGATACCAATTTCTCCTGAGCTAGAGGCTCTGACTGTACCTGCCTGAGGAACTCTCTCCCCCTCCTTTCATGTGGGCAGAGTTTCCCTAGCAACTCACTGCTTTTCTGAAGCATGGCTTTCTTTTCCAAACCAGTATGCAAAAAATGGTTGCCTGGGCCTCCTTGTTTAACTTCCTTCATGGCAAATGACTTGTGTTTACCAGGAATATGGCATACCAAGGATTTTCTTATCCTCTCCTCTCCTCCCCACCTCTTCCCTCCCTTCCTCTCCTCTCTCTCCCAGCCTCCTCTTTCCCCCTTATTGTCTCCTCTCCTCTTTTCTCCCTTCCCTTCCCTTCCCCTCCCCTCCTTTCTTCTTCTCTCCTTTGCCCTCCTTTCCCCCCTCTTTTCTTCTTCCCTCCCTTCCCCTCCTTTCCCCTCCCCTCCTCTCCTCTCTTTTCTTCTACCTCCCTCCTATTCTCTCTCTTTCATAAACTCTCACCACTATTAAATGTATGGCTCTCAAACTCCCTAGTCAGTATTCACCGGTGGAAAAAAAAACACACCGAGCTTCCAAAAGCTCAGTAATTTAGCCCTCCTCCTTTCTGAGTTGTCCCCACTTCCTTCCCAATCTACTCGCATACATTTAAGTAAGTAAAACTGGCACAAGTTTGATTGCTATCTAATTGTAATACAGTTTCCAATGCATAACAGGAAAACCCCAAAATACTGATTAAAGAGATAACAAGTCTATTGTTGGTCTCTCAGTGTGCAGATAGAAAGAGTTTTCTCTCCCCTTGCCTCATTCTCCAGTGGGGATGGATGAAAGCAGGAAGTAAACAATGGTAGATAAAAGGGGAGTCACTCTCCTCTCTAGGAACCCCAAGCTAGTCACAGCAACTCAGCACCTATTTCTTCCTGTTCAATGGGCACTAACAGACTTCTTTGAACTGCCTTTTTCTGTATGACAATGTCCCCAGTGCACAGGTCAGGTTGTTCTTGCCACACAAGAGGAAGCCATGATGATCACCTCTCTGTTCAGACAGTCATTGGAAAATTTCAGCATCAGCACCCTGGCCAGGGCCCCTCCTGACTCTGAGCTAGTCTTACATCATTGCCGCTACCCACTGTCTTTCAGGTCAAAGTCCCCTTACCAGCTGGGTAGAGGAAGTGTTGTTACTCTTCCAAGACCAAACAGAACCAGGCAAAAAGCTCCATTACTTTGTCTAAAAAATAGACCTCTTATCCTGATCTTTGCTGGTCTTTGGGAGACCAGACCAAATATATGTGTATCTGATTTGATTTCTTATGCTTCTACTATATGAGTCAAGAACTATATATAGTTAAACCATCCTTGGGTCATCATTTCCATTGTTTTATGCCAGTATGATTCCACCAAATGCAGCACGAAGGGAAAAGGGCAGAATTTCCTTGATAGGTGTAGGCTAAGCCAAGAGATTGATTAGATAAATCCACACAGACCACACTACTACATCAGCATTATCATCCACAAAAAGAGGGTGGAAATGGAGCTGGGAGATAGAGGTTACTAGATCCTTGAGAAGTATAGAGAGTTTGGCATTTCTGCCCAAATGCTTTCTGGTATTAGATGGATTGCTTAAGCATGCCAGCATGAATGGGAAATGCCAACCTCTGGTCCTTATGAACAAATAGGCACAAGCAGTGCCCACGTATAGTTAAACCTGTGATATGAGGGAAAGTTTGGAGTAGTGGAAGGCCTGGTCAATCCCAGTGGCCTGATACTCTGGAGAACCAAGTTCTCTTTTGTTAGTTCTGTTGACCTCGGACAAATCACATCACATCTCTGAGCCACAGTTTCCTCATCTATGAAATGAAGGATCATAGGATTATAGATTTAGATTTAGAATTGCTCCTTAGAATTTGGAGAAGATGAATCCTAAGATCCTCCCAATTATATGCCCTCAGGCTTCTTCTAGCTCTCATTGTAATTACTTTGTTTCTAAGGTGAACTAATAAGATACTTGACAAAAAAATTCAACACACTTTCATCAGTATCTTATTCCCATTAATCCCACTGATTCTGGGGAGAAGGTTTCAGGGTGGAACACATGGTTCACAAGGTCTTTGTACCTCATGAGGGTGGTCCATGGTTAGAAGGTGACAACTGCTGCTGTATTCCCTAGAATATGAGTATGAAAACATCCCTGCCAAGGGGTCAGCAATAAGTGATCTGGGCTAGCCAGAACGAATGACGGCTTGGTCATTGAGTTCGTTCACTGAGTACAGCTAGTACCAACATCTAGGGCTCTGAGGCATCTGAGGATGAAGAGGTAGAGAAGTTCTCTGAAGAACTCACTAAGATACCCCAAAATTACATCAACACGTATACTTCAATGCTCAGTAGCTTCAATGCAAAGGTGAACATAGATGAGGACAGCACAAAACATGGTTCAGAAGTAAGAAATGAGAAAGACTAAAGATTTCAGATTACACAAAAGCCTTGGATCTATACATAATGAATATCTTCAAGAAAATCATTTGGAGGATGCTGGACATAGTGAACACCAAATAACATCACAAAAAATGAATGGTACAGGTTAATATGAAGAAAAGTGTTTGCTATTGATGTGGGTCATTCCTGAATCATTTGTCTATATACCATTTGACCACTGACATGTTAGAGGAAAGATAAAAATTATAAAGCTAGAAAAAAGAGCAAAAATGAGAAAAAAGTATGGCATACAATTAAAACAATTTCAGCTTGACTTATCTGAGTAACCTATTGATACTGCAAATGAAAAAATGGATGGAGGAAAGGACATTGCTACAGATTATAACAATTTTGTAGAGATCTGATTAAGGTAAATCAATTGTTGTTATGGAAAAACCAGAAGAGACTAAAAACCACCTCAGTTCAAAAACCCTTGAGCTACTTGGCAAAAAGAGAGAGATGGAAGCCAAGGGCAAGGCCAGTTTAGAATACAAATTCATTCATAGAATCTTATAGAGAAGGGCAGAAGAATATTATGAGCTACATCACCTCATAAAATCATAAGAAGCAGTGAAATAAAAACACAAATTTAGAAAGAGCTTGGCAAGTGATCCTATTAAGTAGTCACTCCAAGGACATTTAAGGATGAAAGTGGAAGGAGGATAAGAAACAGACGAAAGAAGGAAAAGATCTTAAGGGTTTTTATAATGAATTATTTTCACTACCAAAGACAGTGAAGCCACCATATCTGTAGTCATCACAATCATGGATGTGATATTTGAGAAGGTAAAAATGGTGGGGCAGAGCCAAGATGGTGGCTGGAAAGCAGGGCCTAGTGTGAGCTCCCCACCAAGTCCCTCTAAAAACCTACAAAAAATGGCTCTGAACCAATTCTAGAACTGCAGAATCCACAAAATAGCATAGGGAAGCAGGGCTCTAGCCCAGGACAGCCTGGATGGTCTCTGGGTAAGGTCTATCCCGCATAGAGCTGGGAGGGGAGGGGAGGGGAGTAGAGCTGAGTAGAGCAGAGCCCAGTGTGGGCAGGGTGGACCGACCAGACAGGGAGCTGGGCGGAGCGTGCCCTAGGACCCTGAATCAGTAAGCTGTGGCAGTTACCAGACTTCTCAACCCACAAACACCAAGGACAACAGAGTAGGTTAGTGAGAGAAGCTGCTGGAGACTGGAATAGAGTTTGCCGTTCGGCCACCCCCCACCAGGGGCAGCAGAGGTGGGGCAGCTACAGAACTACAGCTGCAGTTGCTTCTGGCCCCAGGCCCACCTGGTGGGAGGAATGAAGTGGTAGATCAGAGCAGGAGTGAAGAGCCTGCTGAAGATCTAAGTCCAGTCCAGGTTGGGGGTTCTTGGGGAAGGAGGAGTGCTGGTGTGGCAGAGCTGGCACGTCCCCCCAGGCTTGGAACATAGAACTCTTTAATCTGCAAGCAGTCATACCCCACCGAAAAACTCAAGGGTCAAGTGAGTCAGCTGGGAACATGTCCAGGCAGCAAAAACGCACCCAGATTCAGGCTCAGACTCTGGAATCCTTCTTTGGTGACAAAGAAGACCAAAACATACAGCCAGAAGAAGTCAACAAAGTCAAAGAGCCTACATCAAAAGCCTCCAAGAAAAACATGAACTGGTCTCAGGCCATGGAAGAGTTCAAAAAGGATTTGGAAAAGCAAGTTAGAGAAGTAGAGGAAAAATTGAGAAGAGAAATGAGAAGGATGAGAGAAAACCATGAAAAAGATT
>CM053628.1:48751689-48802806 GCA_028646595.1 Phalanger gymnotis | reverse complement strand
AAGGGAAGAGGGGAGAGAATTTGGAACTCAAAGTTTTAAAAAATAGATGTTCAAAAACAAAAACAAAAAAATTTTTGCATGCAACTAGAAAATAAGACACACAGGCAATGGGGCATACAAATTTATCTTGCCCTACAAGAAAGAATGGGAAAATGGAATGGGAGGGGAGTGGAGTGACAGAAGGAAGGGCTGACTGGGGAACAGGACAACCAGAATATACGCCATCTTGGAGTGGGGCGGGGAGGGTAGAAATGGGGAGAAAATTTGTAATTCAAACTCCTGTGAAAATCAACGCTGAAAACTAAATATATTAAATAATAAAAAAAAAATTTAAAAAAAAAGAGAAGGGGAAATGACATTTGAGAAGAAAGATGGGGAAAGCAGTTGGATTCAACCAAGTGTACCCAGGGGAAGTGCATGCTGGTGCAGTTTTTCACAGCCTTGAGGAATCCATTTTCGAGGGATCTAAAAGAGGGGGAAAACCTCATTATTACCAAATAAAGATAATGGAGGAAACAGCAAACCATATGTGTACTCTTCCGTCTCCATAAAATTTTTATGAGAACGATCTACACATACATCAAAAATATTCTTTTTGAAGGTATTAATAGGGAACAGGTAGGCTTTTGCAAGCCTATAGGCTTCTACAGTAGACCACATTTTTACCACCACACAATTGGCTGAAAGATTTAGAAAAGACAAGATCCCACTGTGGTTATTGTTAGTCTATAAAAGCATTTGATTCAGTAGAGCAAAATGCCATCTTAAAGGCTCTCCTCCCACAAGGCATTTCTCTTATGGCTGTCAAAATCATATAAGATCACCCAAAAGATATAACAACAGAGATAACCTTATGTGATGAATATCTAATTACTTGTATGAAGTGAAGCATAAAATGGGGAGCCATGTGCTTGCCAAAGAGGTTCACCACTGTCATGGAGGAGATCCAACAGAGTTCAGAGTTTCCTCTAGATGGTGAAGTTTTCCAGATGTTCTTGTTCAAAGCTATCATTGTGCTGATTGCATCGAGCCCTGGAATACCATAAAGCTTCACAAATGACATCCATAATCACACAAATGATTTTAACTTAATTGTCCACACAGGAAAAACCAAGCAGATGATGAATGCCTATTGTCCAAACTCTAATACACAGTCAGATGGACAAGCCGTAGAGCACATCCATCAGCAATATATCTTGGTTAGATGCAACACATGGAACCATCTGGGCCCAGAATTGAAGAGGAGGAGGAGGAGAGGCATGCTTGGGAAATTGCTAAATTCTTTGACCCCCAAACTTCTCTATGAAGCAAAGGCCCGTTTATTAACACAAGTATTCTTCCAGTGCTGTTGTGTGGTTGAGAATTATACAATATTAAAACCTCTTAACAACGGTGGAGGGCTGCATGGTGAGTGTGATCAGCCTGTGACACACGCCCAATAAGGATTATTCTGGGAAATGATATAAAGGCAAAAGAAATATAAGATTGCAAAGGAAGATGGGCTTGTTATATAGTACAAGTGAGATAGAACAAGTGGAGAGCTTGTGTGTTCTGTTGGTATCAAGTAAACATGGGGAAAGTCTCCACAAGTTGGGTGAACTCCCTGTGTGGCACTTATGGGGAGGACACGGACAAGAGTCTCACTGAATCTCAGTACATCAAGGAGTGCTGCTATTGTCATTGTGGTTGTAGTAGTAGTAGCAGTGGCAGTAGTAATAGTAGTAGTAGTAGCAGTGGCAGTAGTAATAGTAGTAGTAGTAGTGGTGGTGGCAGTGGCAGTAGTACTAGTAGTGGTAGTGGCAGTAGTAGTGGCAGTAGTAGTGGCAGTAGTAGTGGCAGTAGTAGTGGCAGTAGTAGTAGTAGTGGTGGCAGTAGTAGTAGTAGTGGTGGCAGTAGTAGTAGTAGTGGTGGCAGTAGTAGTAGTAGTAGTGGTGGTGGTAGCAGTGGCAGTAGTACTAGTAGTAGTAGTAGTGGTAGTAGTGGTAGTGGTAGCGGTAGTGGTAGTAGTGGTAGTAGTAGTAGTGGTGGCAGTAGTAGTAGTAGTAGTGGCAGTGGCAGTAGTAGTAGTAGTAGTAGTGGTGGTGGTAGTAGTAGCAGTAGTAGTGGCAGTGGCAGTAGCAGTGGCAGTAGTAGTAGTAGTAGTAGTGGTGGTAGTAGTAGTAGCAGTAGTAGTGGCAGTGGCAGTAGTAGTAGTAGTTGTGGTTGTTGTTGTGGTTGTTGATCCTTCATTTTTGGAAAAGACCAATCATGATGGAGGAAGACTGGGAAAGTAGGAAGGGGGCAGGTTATAAAGTGTTTTAGAAAGCAAAGGGAGGATCTTATATTTGATATTGGGGGTAATAGGGAACACTGGAGTTTACCGAGTAGGGATGTCACATGCTAAGATTTGCATCACGTGATGATCAGTCTGACAGCTGAGTGGAGGATGGACTGGAGTGGAGACCAGGGAAGGACTTACCAGCAGGCTATTGCAATGGTCTAGGCACGAGGTGATAGAGATGAAACCAGAGTGGTGGCAGGGTCAGAAGAAGGCCTAGATGAGAAATGTTATACAGATACAGTTGACAGGATTTGATAAGTGATTGTGGGAAGTGAGAGCTGAGGAGTTGAGGATGACACCTAGGTTGTGATCCTGAGTGACAGGGAGGATGGTGGTGCCCTTCTTAATAGTAAACAGGGAAATTCAGAAGAGGAGAAGATTTGTTGGGAAGATAATGAGTTCAGTTTTGGACATGTCAACTTAAAGATATTTATGGGACATCCAGTTTGAAATGTCTAATAGGCAGTTGGAGATGAGAGACTGGAGGTCAGGAGAGAAGGTGGAGCTGGATAAATAGATCTGAAAACCGCCATCATAGAGATGATAATTCAATCTGTGGAAGTTGATGGGATCACCAAATGACTAGTATAGAGAGAGAAGAGAAGAGGGGGCCTTAGGGCCTAGCCAAATGTAGACATGGTCCATGAGTACTCTCCTTCCCCTCTCCACCTTTTGCTCTTGCTCAGGGGAGCAAGGATCAAAGCATTGCTTCCTTTGCTACTGAAAGAGGTGTGGCTGCCCTTTGGATCCACTCACTATCCCTGTGACAGCTGGGACCATAAAGCTTTTCTCACTTTCTTTCCTCACTACTAATTAGTTAATGATAATTAATCATTAATTATAATTTAATTTATTCCTCACTACTACTCCCTATATCTGTCATCTCCCCTCATTAGAATCTAAGTTCTTTCTAGGGCAGGAACAGTCTTGCTTTTCTCTTGGCATCTCCAAACACCAGTGAAGCACTTGGCAAATAGTAGGTGCTTAATAAATAAATAAAATTGATAGAAAGGAATGATTGATTTAGAGAGGTTTGTTGACTTGAACTGAGAGCTAATGGCTACTGTCTTGATCTTCCTGGCCACAAAGAATGTCTCCTAGCAAGCCACTTCTGGCTGTTGCAGTAACCCTTCAAGATTAACTCCTTAACATACTTGAAGACTGTGAGGATTTATAGGAGAGATCTTCAGAAGTGATAATCGGGTAGTTCCTCGGTACACCACATGGGCTATGCTGGATAAAAGTGAGCCCCAAGCACCTTCAGGACACTTAAAGGGCAGTTTGGAGGGGTCAAGATGTCACGTCCTGTCTATATGTGCCCCCTGCTCAGCCACATGTGCGTGGCTGTAGGCCCAGCCAAGTCAATAAATATAGCATTATGAGGAGAATAGCTCACATTTGTCAAGCATTTTATGGTTTACCTACACACATTCTCTCATCTGAGTTTCACTCATTCCTTTGTGCTCTTTCCTTGTTCAGTCATTTCAGTCACGTCCAATTCTTTGTGACCCCATTTGGGGAATTTTCTTGGATAGACCCCTATCCATTTCCCTCCCACCTGTAACAGCAATGCTACTTGCAACTGCTGTGGGGATGTAAGATCAATAACACCAGCACACAGGAGGGCTGCGAGCACAGGTTCTTTGATCTGCTTTTCTAAAGGAAATCAACTTTAAAGGGGTCAACAATCTTACTTTAACTGAACATACATATCATTCACGTAGTTCAGGGGAAAAGTTACCACCCTAAACTCCAGAGAAACTACGAACAGAAATTACAGGCAGGAATTCCAAACAGAGAAATAAAGACCAACGGACAGGGCTTCTGTCTGAGAAATTAGCACAGATCAACAGACATATCCAACTGTCTGACCAACATTTTATATACATAGTTACCAGAGAGAGAAGCACCAAAATCTGGGTTTTCAAAGCTGGGGGGCTCCTTAACAGCTACACAGAGTCTCGTCTGGCCAAATCACAGGAACGCTCTTCCGATGAGTGAGCCCAAAAGCAGAATGCTAACCTCAGAGTATATATGCCCTTTTTAGAGCCAGAGGGCATCAAAACCCTCGTGACCCAGTGCCTAATTAAAAATTAGCTAAAGGTGTGGGCCTTCCTACAAAACAAGCCTCCCTTAATCAAGCTTCCCTTGATGGGCTCCACGTGAGACCTATCAATGGGTGGGAAAGATCTTCAATTTGTATTAATATCACACCACCCGGTCCTTGATCTTTCCTGTGTATCACGGGTTTGGGGAAGATGAAGCCATGAAGTGACTTGTACATCTCAATAGTTGGCAGGATCTGAGTGTTGTTCCTTGGCATGGGCATTCCTTCCATATCTTTGTTTGGTTCTTCAAGGCAATTCCTGTAGAACATCTCCAAGTTCAGGCCTTCTGAAGGACTATGTCTTCTGTCCAAGGACCAGCCTAGTCAAACACAGAGTGATTCGTCATCAGCTGGCTGCCGGATAATTGTTTTTGGCTATAGTATCATGCAAGAGCTGCTGATGATTAAATGAAATCCTGCTCTGAAGTTGTTATTCACCCTCTGTCATCCATGATGTCCATGGAGAACACAGCCTCAGTGTGGTGTGTAACCTGCTAGGCAATATTTGTGGAGATGCATGGCAAATGCCCTTTTACACCAGCTGTGGGCATGTTCGTGTGCAGGCATCTGGACCTGTCTTTCTAATTCAAAATGCCTCTGCTAATTTCAACACGTAGTGAACAAAATTTTGGCAGACCTGACACAAAATATATAGTAGCTCATTTAACTGACATTTTAATTTTTCCCCCAGGGCTTACCCAACGCATGCAAGAGACAGGGGACATTCTGTAGCAGTTGCTGGTCCATGGCCTCTGCTACAAGGTCATAAGATGTGAATTTCACAACCTTGTCTTTTCTTGGATGTGTGTTAGAATCCAAGAGCCTGTCATGGCCCTTGTTATTTAATGACCATATAACAACTATCAGTATGAAACAGATCATTGAGGGCATGCAAATTTGTTTTGCTACTGTTAAGACTCTTAACAGCATTACTGGTGACCCATATGGGTCAATGATGTGTGACATCGTGTGCCAGGATATCAGCAGTGCCTCCATACCATGTGACCTGGCAGAAGGCTGTGTGGGTCCTAGTACAGCCCCTTCCATTACCACCTTACCCATTGCACAGGATACAGGTAGACTGCAAAGCAATGTGGTCTAGTAGACAGACTGCCAAATTTGATATCAACCAACATGGGTTCAAATCTTGCTCTTCTTGTGTGACTTTGTACAAATTTCTTAACCACTCTGGGCCTTGGCTTCCTTTTTTCTACAACAGGGGGTTGGAGAGTGTAAGTGGGAGGATCCACAGTAAATCAATCACTCCACTCCACTTAAAGTAAGTGATTAAAGGTGATAAACTGATTCTTTATCCAGGTGAGAACAGGTTTCAATGATCAACCATAGGCTTGGAGCCTATCAAGTGGGGCAATGTTGCATGGCTAGGGAAATTTGGTAACACCCTGTGGGCCCTTGCGTAAAATCAGTAGAGCTACAGGAAGCTAGTTCAAAACTGGAGAGATCTGAGCAAACAGAGAGGAGAAAAACTTTTAGTTAAACCCCTGAGAAGGAGTCTATTGTAAGAGAAGAACAGAACCCTGGGCCTCAGTCTCTGCCTCAGTCTCCCCCCTCCCCTATAAGAGGAGGACTTCGCGAACTTTAGAGGTCCAGAGGACTTCCAATCTTTCCATCAGTGTCCTAGCAACACCTTAGGGACAGCTGATGGTGGTGTCTACATCAAAAGCCAAGGACAGAATGGCTATGAGATCAAGGATCTAAAAAAAGGCCCACAGAAAAACTATGCCATACTGAATGAGGCCTCCAACAAAAGGATTTTGAAGAGCTATAATGGTGTTTTATACCAATTGTGCTTGCTGTACCACCTTAGTAAATACTCTTCTCTAAAAGTGAATTAATTCTAATTGATAATCAATGGACAGTTATGTCAGGAAGCACACTGGTGGGGGCTTGTGCACCATAGTATTAAAAAGACAACCTCCAATCCCTCAAATCTACCCCTAGAGGCCTGAGGGGTCATAGAAGCCTTGTTCTGGGGATCCAGCCTACAAGTATGAATAGGAGTTTGGGAAAACAACTCCAGAATGTGTGCTACAATTAAATGACCCCTAAGGCCTCTTTCTGTTCTAAAGATTCTTCTCTGCTTGAGGCAGCTAACTGGCATGGTGGATAGGACTCTAAACTTGGAGTCAGGAGGTCCTGAATTTGAATACTGCCTCAGATATTTACTAGCTGAGAGATAGGGAACCTGCAGCCTCGAGACCACAAGTGGCCTTCTAGACCCTCAAGTGTGGCCCTTTGACTGAATCCAAACTACAGATTTGTTCTGTGAAGTTTGGATTCAGTCAAAGGGCCACACTTGAGGGCCTGGAGGGGATTTGTTCTTTGAAGTTTGGGTTAAGTCAAAGAGCTGCACTTGAGGACCTAGAGGGCCACATGTGGCCTCGATGCCGTAGGTTTCTCACCCCTGTACTAGCTCTGATGTGCCTCTGGACAAGTCTCTCTCAGCTTCAGTTTCCTCACCAGTAAAATGGACATAATAGTACCTACCTTACAGAATTGTTGGGAGAGATATTCATTAAGATTATTAAACGGATTGTCCTCTGAGTCATCACTGATCTGCTGAAGTTTTAAGGATGTTGCCTATAGCCAGAGATCACTTCTTCAAACCATGCCTCAGGTTGCCACTGGCCCCGTAGATAGCCTTGTTTTTTTAAAGAGATTGTCTGCAACATATGTCAGACCACAGGCATGTTTTTGGTCTGGCTGGCAAAAGCTACTATGGGTGGAGATCTGGTCCAGAGATAGACAGTTGCTTGCTTAATATCGTATGAGTGATGAATAGTAGAACCAGAATCTGAAGCTGGGGCCTTTAACTTTAAGCCCGGGATTCTTCCCATTATAACACGCTTCCTTTATAGCTGCTCCTTGCCCTGCCCTCTTGGCCCAAATGCAACTCTTCCATAGAACATTCCTTCTATTTGAAGGATTCCTTCATATTCAAAGACCACTCTCATATTGCCCCCAAATTTTCTTCTCCCCATGTTGAATATCCTGTTTCTTCATCTTTCTCTCAAGTGACATTGTTTTCAGTGTCCTCATTATTCTGCTCACTGTTGTTGTGGTTCTATCATTTTTCAGTCTTGTCTAACTCTTCCTGACCCCATTTGGAGTCTCGTTGGCAAAGATACTGGAGTGCTTTGCCATTTCCTTCTCTGTCATTCTGGTCACTCTCCTGTCCAAAATGGACATAATCCTCCAAACGGTGTTTAGGTTGGGCAAAGTTCAACAGGACCACCAACTCCCTCCATTCTGGACACCATGCCTCTATTAATGAAGCCTAACTGTTGACTTGAGTACTCCAATGGATATGTGAGCTCATCAATGTGGATGTTTCCTCCAAAAGTTCAGATTTCAACCCATCTATATCAGTTCATTCTTTGAATCTCTTGTCTATATCCTTCTATGAAAATCTTAATGGAACACATAGGCTGCCCATTAATTAGTTTCACTAGCTTCATACATTTCTCTAACCAAGTCTTTCTTTACAGTTGTTTAAATAATGTGCTGTGGCCTAGTGATACCCACTGTGTGCCTTGGATGTATGTTGGTATCAAATGTTTGATGGTACCTCCCAAAATTTGACACCCCTTTATTATACTCATTTTTATACTCATTTTCATTCTTTTAAAATATTTATTTGTATTTTTCATTCTTTAGAAACTGTAGAGTTTGATGACTCCCAACAAAAACACTGGCATCATATTTGCTTTAAAAAAAGACGAACCTTTGTTCTAGCAGAAAGTTTGGGCCATCAGGAGAGCTTTATAATTACTCAAAGGTGATCCAATCTGCACCCCTCCTCCTGTTTAACTCTGGGCCCAGCTCACTGTCTATTTGCAGAGTCTGACCAAGACATATCTATACTTATAGATAGATATAGAGTGTATATAACATATGTGTGTTTAGATAGATAGATGATGGATGGACAGATAGATGGATGAATAGATCGATAAGCAGCAAGGCAGTACAGTGGATAAGAATTCCGGACTTGATGTCAGGAAGACCTGAGTTCAAATTCCACTTCAGATACCTTACAAACTGTGTGACTCTGGAGAATTCAACTAACCTCTCTCAGCCTCAGTTTCCTCATCTATAAACTGGGGATAAAAATAGCACCTATTAGATTCTGGGATTTGAATCAGAGTACCTGGCTAGGAAATACTAGTTTCGATGAGCAGTCTTGTGGATTTCTTGGAATGTGTCATGAGGATTCACAGCCCTCAAGTGTTATATGAACCCAACTATTATTATTATTGTCATATAGATGAAGGTACTCCTTAAGTTTTCCAGCTATATGCATGTCCTAATCTCTTCCTTCTCTCGGTTTTTATCATGTTAGACCCAGCTCTTTCGAATGGTTATGGATATTGTTAAGGAGGTTCTGAAGCAGTTTCAGGGTTTAGGAGATCAGCACACCATCCAGGAGGCCATCCAGCTGTGAGAGCATCTGGAACATCTCTCCAACCACAGGGAATCCCTCTCCTGTTTGGTGTCCTGGATCCCTTCCAGTAGCCCAATGTTAATGATCAAAGGCTCACTAAACAGGGCTCCTTCACTCAGGGGTTATATCTTTGAAGGGGTCTTTCCTCATAATGGATATATGGGAGAAACCTTGTTGGAAGAAAGCCTTCAAGTTGTCATTTTACTCTACTGAATCAAATGCTTTTTTTGTAGTCAACCAATAAGCATGGAGAGCTTAATTGCGCACTATCATTTGTCGCATTTTTATTCTTTCTTCTAGTTTTGTGCTACTTTTGATCCTTCTTTTAAAAGATTGGTAGTTTGATGGTCAAAGATGGCTAATTCAGGAATCATGTCCACATTGATTCTTGTCAATTAAAGTATAACTAATTTCATTTGTTTCTAGTCTATCACTTTCAAATGATTTTATCTGAGCATTAATGCTGAATAGACACAAGCTTTCTGTGTAATTCAATACAACAAGCATTCATTGTAGACCCACTGGGTCAACCAGGCACCATGCCAGATGTTAGGGATGCCAAGATAAAAAACAAAACAGTACTTTCCTTCAAGGAGCTTACATTCTCTCAGGGACCAAGAGAAAGGGCAGAACAATATGGACAGAGAAAATGAAATACAAAATAGATATACGAAGTGATTTCTGGGGGAAGGGCACTAGCAATCATTGGAAGGGATCAAGATAGGTTCATATTTTTGTAGGAGATGGTACTTGAGATGACTTTGGAAGGAAGCTAGGGAACCTATGAGGCAGAGGTGAGCAAACAGTATATTCCAGTCCAGGGGTGGGGGTGGGATTGGCCCATGTAATGGCGAAGAGATGGGAGATGGAATCCTTAAATGAGGAACAGTAAGTAAGCCAAATTGGACAGAATGCCAAGCAAGGAGAATAATGAACAATAAGTCTGGAAAAGAAGACTGGAGTCAGATTGTGAAGGGCTTTAAAATCCTGAGGTGTTTGAGTTGGTATTTTATCCAAGAGGCAAGAGGGGAGACGTTGCAGTTCCTTGAGCAGGGGAGTAACACGGCAGACATGTTCCTTAGGAATATTGATTTGGTAGCTATGTGGGGGATTGGATTGAATGAGGGAGAGATTCATCGGGGGAGGCTAGTACAGTGGTCCAGGTCAGAAGTGATGAGGGCCTGGACTAGGGTGGTGGCTGTGGAGGTGGAGAGAAGGGGATGATTTCAAGATCTCTTTTGGAGGCAAAACCCCATTACTGGGCAACTGTTTGAATGTGGGGAGTAAGGAAGAAGGAAAAATCAAAGATGATTCCTAGTTTATGAACCTGGATGCCTTTGGTTACACTGTTGGAGATATTGACTAGGTGACTGGCATTATTGTAATCTACAAGTCTTTGGTTTTGGTCATTCCTCCCTTATCTTACACAACATCTCTTGTATCTGATCCCTCCTTTCTACAATTGTAGTTCGAGCCCCCACATCCTCTTGTTTGTACTATTCTAATGGCTTCCTAATTGGTCTCCCACCATGAAGTGTCTCCCCACTTTAGCTTCATACGTCTGCCAAAGGGATTTTCTTTAAGGGCCATTCTGATTGCCTCCATTATGCCATCAACTCCAGGATCCTCATGGCTTTTAAAGCCCTTCACAATTTGCCTCCAACCTCTCTTACCAGTGGATTACATGTCACTCTCCTCTCCAAACTCAACTGTTCAGATAAATTGGCACCATCTTCTACATGAAGCCTTTCCTGAGTCCTCGCCAACTGCGAGCTCTCACCTTCTCTAACTACTTGGTATTTTCAAAAAGTTGATTCTGTATATCCTTATATATGAATGTATGTTCTTCCTAGATAGGGTATAAGATCCTTGACGGCAGAGACTTTTGTTTTTGTAACCCCAATGCCTAGCACAATGTCTGATGATAGACTCCTATACCCATACCCACACTCACGCTCAACCTCACACACACACACACACACACACACACACACACACACACACACACACACATACACACTGCTTAATAAATGCTTATGGATTGATCGACTACTCCTGATCCGTAGCTTCCAACAGATTTTTCACTGCCTTTACAAGTTCTCAAATTTGCATTGAATTCATAAGAGTATAAAAGCATGGGCAATAATTATTTTGCTGATGGTCTTTTTGCAAATACATGCCATAAGCATTGCAAAATGAGATAAACAAACAGCTAATAATTTGGGCAATTTCTTTGTGCCCCTCTCAGCGAGGGTCTCACTGGGCCCTTTGCTCTCACCCCTAGGGCAGTTTGGCAAATTCTCCTCTAGGTTGACATTAATCCATCAGGTTGGAGAACCTGGGGCCTGGAGGCCACATATGGCCTTCTAGGTCCTCCTGCATGGCCTTTGACTGAGTCCAAGTTTTACAGAACAAATCCTTTTATTAAGGGGATTTGTTCTGTGAAGTTTGGAATCAGTCAAAGGGCTGCCCTTGAGGACCTAGAGGGGATTTGTTTTGTGAAATTTGGATTCAGTCAAAGGGCTACACTGGAGGACCTAGAGGGTCACATGTGGCCTCAAGGCTGCAGGTTCCCCACCCCTGGGCCAGTCATTCAATCAATTCCCAATCCAATCTGCCTAATTTTATTATCATCCAGTCCATATTTCTCCACCTTGTCCAAAAGTATCAATAACCTGAGATACTTGGTCAATTGTTTTGCTGCAATATGGGTAGGTTGTGTCAAACTATGTGCCTTCTGGAGTAGAGTCCATGCAAGATTTTGTGACTGGCTGGTTCAACTAGTCTGACATTTGAGACCTAGCCCAGTGGTAACTGAGACCACTCATGCATCCATTGGTCCTGTTGCATTTGGAAATGAACTTGATGGGGGCAAATGCTTGGGAGGTGATTCTCCCCTGTGGACCCAGGTAGTATAAGGGATTGTATGTCTACCTCCCAGATGCTCATGGTGGGGAAATGTTTATACTTCTTTTTTTGTTATAGTTTTGAAGTGAATATCCCCCAGTAAAAGTTAAATGATGTTAAATGGAACTGAGGCTCTAATTGCTGGCAACTAACAGTGGGGAAAGGGAAGGGAAGACACTATAATGGGGGCTCGAGCTGATAGTATTAGAAAAACATACATCCTTAACCCCTCATAGAAGCCTGTAGCCAGACTCACTCTAAAAGAATGAGGCCAGAGCCTAAGTTACATATGACTGGTTATCATCTTTTTCTATTCAGCTACATCTTAGCTCATTGAAGGAATGCACTATGCTGGAATTGAATTTGAATAATGTTTGCCAAGGGGCAGTGAGGTGGTGCTGCAGTGGTCAGAGCACTGGCCATCATGTCAGGAGGACCTGAATTCAAATCCAGCCTCAGATACTTACTATGTGATCCTGGGCAGGTCACTTAACCCTTTTGGCCTCAGTTTCCTCATCTGTGAACTGAGGTGAAGAAGGAAATGCCAAACCACTCTAGTATCTCTGCCAAGGAAACCCTAAATGGGGTCATGAAGAGTCAGAAATGACTAAAAATGAGTGAACAACTGACAAAAAGTTTGCCAGAAGATATGCTGCCCCTATAGCCCATTTCCTTTGGGGAGTGAGTTTCATGTGACCTACACACAGTCAAGGGCTCTCAGTTGGCTTAGCCTTGGGCCAGCTTCTTATCTGTGTTTCCTAGAGAGTTGGGCTCTACTGGAGGACAATGGTAGGCCACATGTGCTGCCTGGGTACCCACAGGATTAGCATGACATTACCATAGCTGTTCGCAGCTTGGTAGGTTTGTGACTAGAACAAGACTAAGCAAGAACAAACTGTAGCCCCACCTTTTCTTAAGAACAGAGGAATCAGCCAACTCTGAAGTCTTCTTTTCTCTAACCTAGTGCAGTGGTGAAAACATTGAAATGAGAGTCAGAAAGCCTGAGTTTGAGTCTTACCTCCATAAGACTCTTGCCCCAAGCCTCAATTTCCTCATCTGTAATATGTGGATAATACCACTTACCTCAAGGGGTTGTAGTGAGGGAAATGCTTTGTAACCTTTAAAGGGATGTAAACTGGCGTTATCATCATCTGTGGACCTTCTGCAATGTCTCTTTGAGGAACGGAGGTGACCCTGGGTTCCTGAAGGTGACAGAAGTGAATCTGCTCCAGCAGCTCCTACCAAACCAGAAGAGACAACAAGGAACAGTGGCCAGAATACCAGATTTTGAGTCAGAGGACCTGGGTTGGAACCTCAGCTATGATCTTTACTCCCTATAGGACTTTCCAGCCCTGGGTCATAGTCCTTCTATAAAATAAAGTGGTTGGACTAGAATGCACCTCAACTCCTTTCTAAGACAACTTTAGGCAAGTCCTTTAACTTCACTGTGCTTCAGTTTCCTCATCTGTTCAATGAAGCCTGCTCTCCTGATTGGTGACTGCCTCTCCCAGAGCACTCTGTCAGAAAAGCCCCCATCTCTGCTTTACTTCACTCCCAACTCCCTGGCCTTTTCTTCTTCCTTGGCAATCCCTACCCTCACTAGTTCTGGATTTACAAACTATGAGCAAATCAATTCTTTTATTGTACTTGGATGAGGTGTGTCAACCTATTCCTCTGTGAATCTGTGGATCTTATCATCCGTGTAACTTTCCAGACCAAATACCCCTCTCTGGTTACTATTCCATTACTTGTAAGCTCTTTGAGTATACAGGCTCTCTTTGCTTTTTATATTTCTAAATGTATGTGCTTGGCCCATAATTAATATATTCTTTTTCATTCATTCATTCGTTTGTTCATTCATTCATTCACGAGGACGTTGGATTAGATGGTCTCTAAGGTGTTTTCTGGCAGTAGATCTACACTCCCTTGATAATCAGTAAAGGCTTCAAACATTAGCCCAGTCATGGACCTTCATCTTAGGACCAGCATAGCGAAGGTTGCAGTCTCCTCAGGGAATGATTTTTTGAGGGGATATGTCAGGAAGCAATTCATACTGAGGCAAGGAAGGACCAAAATAAGAGAGCCCTCAAACTTGGGAAATTCTGTTTTTATGGCCTAATTTTTCATCCAAGGACCAACTGGTAGGGAGCCTCTCTGAACCAATGTAGTGGATAGGGTACTGGAATTGGGAATCATGAAGCTTTGGGTTCAAATCCTTACATACACCTGCCGTGTGACCTTGGGATAATCGCTTAACCTTTCTGGGCCTCAGTCATCTCATCTCAAAAATAAAGGGGTTGAACTTCAGATGATAGAGATGAAAATGATGGAAATGGAGATGACAACTCTAAAACTCTAGTCCCATGAGCTCAGTTACGTTAATCCTTGGCCAGTAGAAGGTCCATCACTAGGTCCAAGTTTCTTTGCAACTTGGTGGGCCCACCTAGAGCTTGAGCTCAGCTGGGTCTTTGAAAATGTCAAACCCTCCATATCATGGCCCAGAGCAGGGCTAAGCCCAGATGCTCCAATGAAGGAGTGGTGACTGAGCTAATAAGCAAAGGAATAAATGTAGAGAGTGAGGAGAGCCCAGAGGTATCTGGATAATTGACTCTTGGCTGCACCTTCTATGTTGGGTGGTTTATTGGAAAGAAAATAATTCATAGGATAGCTCATGTCCTCCTTTATAAGGTTCTTATCAGCCAGTGTGGATTTGAGTACCTTAAGAATCGACAGTGGAACATAGAAACCAGGAAAGCTATGTAATCTTGCCCTACATTAATGGAAGCATATGGCCTCAGATCAAGGGAGGCCCCAGTCCCCCACTGCCCTCAGTCTTTGTCAGGTCGCATCTGGAGGATTGTTTTCAGTTTGGGGAACCACATTTTAGGAAAGCAATTGATAGACTAGAATATGTCCAAAAGGAAACTTTCAGGACAAAGGGGAGACTGAGAGACATAATACTTATCCCTTCCACATTGTGGGGGTCAGAGGTACAGCATCCCCACGATCTAGAAAATCCTCAAGAAAATTTTTGTCCCTCCCTTCGTACCAGAGAAGTAGTCTGAATTATTACAGCATTAAAAAAGATGTTGATATTTGTAATGGTAATTTAAATTTGAAGATCTTTTCCACCCATTAATAGGCCCATGTGACTTGCTTATGTCACAGGAAGCCTAAGTCACATGTGGTGGGAGGAGCTTGCTGAATGAGAGGAACAGGAAAGGGTGGAGCAGGAAATGCTCAGAGTGGTTAGAGCTGAGGGAGAGAGCAGACATGTGCTAGCTGTGCTGTAATTGTTGGTGGCATGTCATCTGCAACTTCTCCAAAACTCCTCCCAAATATGTGTTTAATTTCTTATGCTGACCCGTGATATATCGAAAACTGGCATGGGAAAAGTTGAGATGTGGAAAGGAAAACTGTACTAGGTTTTGGCTCATAGGAATTGTGATTTTATCAGTGTAAGGAATTCCCACTGAGGAAACTCCCTTTACCAACACAGATCACTGCTTGCTCTTCAAACTTAGTCTTAATAGAGAGGTACCTGGGAAGCACTGAGATGTGAAATAACTTGGTATGTCAGAAGCAGATTTGAACCCAGGTCTTCCCGTTTCTGAGGGTGGCTCTCTATCCACTATACCAGGGCTGTCCAGCCTTAGGTTTTTATTGAAACAATAGACAATATATTTTGATTTGCCATTTCAGCGAGAGCTCTGCGGTAGCTTGACTTCGTTTACTAAAGCATTTATGTGAATTTCTATATTTGTAGGCCGGGCTGCATTTTGGACAGCCTTGCACTATACCATGTGGCTTATTACTACTATACTTGATGAAATGGCAGTAAACCTACTCATTGTTGTACATGCTGTGTCCTCCCCAAATCTGGGCCCAAATTCTGTCTTTCATTTACTACCTTGAATAGGTCTTTTCACTTTCCTGAGACTCATTCTCCTCATCTATAAAATAAGGAGGCCTCTGAGGGTTCTTTCAGATTTTGGTCACTTTCCCTCCCTAGGTCCATTTCCTTCTCCATAAACTGAGGTGGGACCCAATGATCTCTAAAGGTGCCTTTCAACACAAGATCTAGTCTCCTCTGACTATATTTTTCATTGCAGTCTTCCTTATCTAGTAGTTGTTACATGTTGTCATATTATCCTTTGGGATTGCAAACTTCTTGAGGGTAGGAACAGTCATTGTAGAGGGCCCCAGACCTATCAGACACTTAACAGTGTTTGTTCATTGACTCCGAAGCAATTTCATCTCCCTCCTCCCTGTAGCCCTATCTCTAGATTCTTGATGCTAATGACAGGGATATTTCCTCCTGTTCATGCCTCATCAACTGCTTTGGGAAGAGGATGGTACAGCCATCTCTAAGTGCTGATTGGTCAATTTTCAGTGTGCCCATTTATACCTCAGAAATCAGCAAACACGACAAATTAGGGCTTGGTGAATTGTTTTGTTGATAGCCTAGACTTAAGAAAGTGATAGAGTAAATGGTAATAATGCAAATGAAACTGCAAATTATGCCCTATGTACAATTTTTGGGGGTGGGGAAGCTGGCTGTTGAACATTCACCAGCCTACCCCTGGGTTGGCACTATGGCCCCAAGGCATTTAATGAAGAATCTGCAGATTGTAAAGATCCACCTTTGTCTTTTGTGGCCCTGGAATAATGAACTCAGCCCCATCTTCCAACATTCTGTTTCTGGTTTTCACTGGCCTAATTCTTTCCCTTTCTAATTACTCCTTATGGCATCAACATGGCGCACAGGGCATGAAGTTAGAAGCCCTAGATGGGATAAGGGGTGAATTCTTGTTCCCAAGATGAGAGAACCTAGTTCTAGAGCTCAAAGGGGATGGCTGGGACTAGAATGCAGGTGACAGGGGACCTTTGAACACTTTGAACACAGAATGTCAGAGTTGAGATCTTAGAACAATGAATGTTAGGGCCAGGAGGGACCCTAAAACACAGAATGTCTGAGTGGAAGTTCTTACCCTTTCAGCTTGGGTAACTGAGCTCAGAAAGTGAAAACTAGCTGCCCCCATTTGCTCAGGTGGAACCAGGACTGAAATTGTCCTTTTTAGACTGCCGGGCCTCTTCCTCATTGACAGCCATAGGCACAATGCTAGGAATGGACGGCAGCTGGTGCGGAGAGGGGGGCAGGGTATAGCTACTATGCCATCCTGTCCACTCTGCCTTGACTTTGAAAGCAGTCATTTAAGACAGCAGGGCCACAATCCATTTCCTTAAGTGAAGAGGTGGGCATGGGATTCCAAGAGCATCCTTTGGACTTCCCAGATTGGCCCTAGCCAAGATTTTTAATCCTCCAAAGGTACAAAAACCTTCATCTTGAACTTTCTCTTTGCGTTAGGGAGGCATATGATATAGTGAGGAATGGGGGAGGGGGTTTGGTCGTCTCTACCACAAATCCTCAGAAGGCCTAACATTAGTGAGTACTAGACACTGAAGGTGGAAGGGAATGGGCCCAGATCAAGTGGGCCACTGGTTGGGTCTTTGGGCCAAAAAAAAAGATACAAAGTCCACAAAGTCATCTTTGGTGTGCTCAGGGTCTCCTCCTGCCTGCTAAGCACCCCAGGCTTGCCTTACCAAAACTGAACTCTTAACGAGAGTCTTAAGAAACTCAATGGGCTGAGGTATCAGTGATTGAAAAGAATAAGAGCTAGCAGTTTAAGGTTAGCAAAGCTCTTTACAAATATCCCATTGAATCCTCACAACAACCCAGGAAGGTAGGTGCTGTTATGATTACCATTTTATAGGTAGGGAAACTGAGGCAGAGAGGTGAAGTGACTTGCTAAATGTCTGAGGCTGGATTTGGACAGGCAGCTTCCAGACTCCAGCCCTAGCACAGCATCCACTGTGCTCCTAGCAGTTTCTGGAAACACCTTACATGGCAACTTGGAAAGAAGGGGTGGTATATTTAACAGGACAAACTGAAACTAGCTCTAAGGGTAGAATTTCAGCTACACAGGACTTCTAACTTTGAAATTCTACCACATGGGTAACCTTCTCTGCATAAAGCTGGCCTTTGTCCCTTAGATCTGTTGGTCCAACCCTTTCATTTTACAGACCGGTAAACAGAGGCTTAGAGAGCGAAAGGGACCCTCTCTGGGGCTTTCAGTCTCAATGGGTGGTGCCTTCACTCTGGTAAGTGGAGATTTCCCCAGGTAATTAGATCAATGATAGCTGGGAGCCTTTGAGGTGGGGGACGGCCTCTCCCTGAGACCTGGCTGTCCTAGGGGACCTGGCAGAGCCCCTTCTGTCTCCCTGCCCCCAGTGTCAGGGAAGTTACTGCTGTGTCCTTTTTCCCATTGGTTTACAAGGCTCTTCAGTTTCCCAATGGAAAGTCATGAAGCTGGGCCAAGTTCCATCTAGGCCTTTCAGCTCCAAGGTGGGCTCCCTCAGCCCTGAGCCTTTGCTTATCCAAACGTCCCAGGTCAGCATCATAATGAAGTCAGAGCAGGGGGAATTTATAACCCCCTGAGAAAAGAATTTAAAAAAATGAAAATGAAAATAACACGGAAGGCCACTGGGCATCATACCAGCTCTTGGCTTCAATGAAAAAAAAAGCCACAGAAAAGAGTTAATTAAAAAGACCTGAAGACATTTATCTGCAATTTTTCATCATTTTTATGTTTTAAGCAAATTAACGACTGTGATAAGGGGCCATTAGACAACCTTGCCCAGACCTCAATGTGAGGAAGAGCTTGGTCTCAAGTTGTTGTTGGCTGGCAGGCCTGCCGAGACTTTCCACGTCGAGAGACACTGCTGAGGAGATCAGGCAGAGGGAGACAAACCTCAGGAGGGTGGGTAGACAGGTGGACCCCCAAGAAATGAGCTTCTGCTGGTTTTTTTTAAATTTTTTTTATTGTATTTAGAGCAACAAAATATTCCAAGATTACAAAAGAGCTGAACACGAGAGCTGGGGACTGAGAGGCCCAGGGGAGGCTTTGTGAGAACTGAGGCCCCACCAAAAGACATGTCAAAGCAAAATCAATCCATTTCTATTCTCTTACCCACCCCCTCTCCCACATTTTTCAAGCTTTTTTTTGACAACAGAAATTCTTAATTCAGTAGATTACTCCCCTCCCCCCTCATCAAATTCAAACCCGGTATTCTCAGGTCATTCCCAAAGCTCCATTCTAGGGGTTGGCAGGAGGGTTCCAAATGGTGATACCCAAAGCAGTCAGTCTGGGGGCCCAGGTGAGTTATAGGACAGACATGAAGGCCCTAGGGGCTCTTCTCTGGAGGGCAGTTAGCACGCAGGGAAGCATTTGCTTGGATTTTTTTAAAGTGCCCTGAGGGTGGGGATAACAGTCAGTTTGGGGGCCCAGAGGCTTACTCTTACTTATTCCTGTATCCCCAGAAAAAGTTCCTTGTTTTCCTTTTTGGGGGGTGGGGTGGGGTATTCCAGCTTTTGGTAGGCTACATCAACCAAATACAGAGAGAAGCCAGGCTGGAACTGGCCTCCCCCCCTAAAGTGAACTGGGGAGCAACCAATGCATGATAATTTGTTTATTCTTTCAACCAAATTGTGTGAGGGAGAAAAATCCAATAAAACCCCTGCATCATTCTATTTGAAAATCTGCCTAGTTAATGAAGTCACCCACCATTTCCCTCTGGGGGATTCTGATTGTTTTGCTGCTCTCGTGACTAGAACAAGGTCTTTGAGACAAATGACCGATGGGGAATTATCCTGCCTTCCTCTAGAAATGGGGGTGGGTTGAGCGACTCTGGGCAACAGGCCCCAGCAAGAAATTAATACAAGTGAAAATCCCCATAGGCAGAGGAAGTCCTTCCACCTACAGAAAAGAAGCTTTATTACAGAGACAGGTTAACAGAGAAAACACAATTTCATTTGCCATAATCTTTACAGAAAGTCTTCAAAACCAGAATTAAGAGCACAAGACACCCAATATATAGCAAGAGCAACTCGACGGTGTTTGAGTTCCCTGTTTGTGCCCCTGTGCCCCAGCACTCCACAGGACTGGTGACATGGGTAGGCCAAGGGAGCCCCCTTGCCCTCTGCCTTTCCTTCTTCCTGACCTCTCTGATCCCTCCTCACACCCACTCTCCACTTGGACAGAGACTGGGGCTGGAGCTGGCCCTGTGATCCAGGGAAGACTGGTGCTTCCCTCAGCTTTCTCCTTCCCCCAGATCCCCAACAACCTCCTTGAGGTTCCAATGAGTCCACACCACACCTGTTGCACGTGTGGGTTCACAAGGTATGGTAACAATTCTCTTCCCCTTCTTCCCTCCTCCCTTGTCTTCCCTGAACCTCTGGGCCAGACAACTCAAGCATCCTGTCCACCCTGAGAGGACCTCTGAACCAAGGTCAAGGCCTCTTGTTAGTACATAGCATCAGATATTACCTGGAACCAAACGTGGATGGCAAAGCAAAAGGGAAAAGGAGCAGAACACATATATCTATATATAAAATTCGATTTTTGAAACATGGATACAAATACTCATTTACAATATATTTCAACCCTCTGCGGCAAACTGCAGAGAATTCGGTGCGCCATCTCAGTGGGCAGAAATGGGAAATTCTGCCTGCTGTCTGTCCCTCTAGTGCAAATCTTGTCCTTTTGAATGCACCCTTTTCTCAGCAGGGCTTCACATCTTTAGCTATGCTAGACACTAATGCCAGCAGATGCAGAAGCCAAACCCAGCTCCATTTCTAAACATGCAACGGTGGAGCTTTGGGGATTTGCTCAGCAGCTACCAAAAGAAAAACAAAAGCTAATTTTGCTAATTTAAAAAAAAATCACGCATCAAAGGACCCAGAAACCCAGTTTTTTTTCCTCCAAATTATATTCAACTTCTCTAAATGCGTAAATTGTGAAAGAAAAACATATCTTGTAAATGAGTCATCAGCCAAGTCCTTTTGGCTTTGGCTGCCTTACCAAAGAGTGGCCACTCTTTCTCTTTCTCTCTCTCTCTCTCTCTCTCTCTCTCTCTCTCTCTCTCTCTCTCATAACAGTTTTGGTATCTTAGCAAATACATTTGTTGTCTTTGGTTACATTGAATGGTGCATCCATTTCTCCTGCTCTCTCCTGCTTGAAACTACCTTCAAAGAGGTCAATAGTAACAGTCCAGCTGCCCATAAAAGGTCAACTTCCTTTCACAAGAAACCACAACCACACATCCACCATGATTATGATGAATGTTTGGCTTTGGACTCTCAGACTGCGCTTCAACATTCCTGTGCACCCTTTCCCCTCTCAGGCAGTGGGACAGGGCTGGGTGGGAGCCCAATAGGGCCAAGGGTCCTCTCACCGAGAGGGGGCCCATGGCATGGAAGGGAGGAGCCTCTCTTCTAGGGTGAGGGTATAGGATGCTGGGTCATATGGGTGATGAGGGTAGGGTTGCGGTTTGCAGGGGAAAGCAGAAGGTGGGAGATGGAGAGGAAGGGAGAAAGGGCAAGAGGAGGGAAAAAGGGAGAGGGAGGGAAAGAAGGAAGGCAAGGGGAGGAAAGACAGAGGGAGAGGTAGAGAGACAGATGGAGAGAATAACTAGGAACGTGGATTGTGTGACAACAGAGAGCTGGTGTTTGGGCAAAAAAGGAAGGAGGGGACCAGGACCTTGGGTGCCATCAGGCTTGAGCAGAATTAGGAGGCTAAGACAGTGGCCGTCTGTGGGTTGCTCACAGGACCAACTCAAAGTAAGGCCATTGGAATCATATCACGGCCATGTGGGCTGAGGACAATTCTTGCCTCAGAAGGCCCAGAAGACTCCATCTAGAGGTCTGCGTGCATATCTTTGTGGCTGGATGGACAGAGGGTGGGCCATCAGCACAATGGCATTTCCCAAGCCTGACCGTTACCTCAGCAACTGCCAAATGGGCAAGCTGGAGAACTTTTTTTTTCTATTCTTTTTAGAATCCCAGTCAACATATAGAAAAGATATATGTACTGCTGCTATATAAGATCCTTCAAACGCTTTTTTCTTGAGTAATGTAATTAAAAAAGGAAGAAAGAAAAAACAATTGAGCTATTCCAAGTGTTGATGACTACTGGAGGGCACAGAAAAGCCTGCAAGCCAAAAGGCTGAGCCCTGCCCGAGATCAGAGACCAGCCTGGCACCACACTTGGGCACCATGCAGACAATGGCTGAGACAGGAAAGACGTTCTGTCCTGCTCGACACTGAGTTTGTCATATCGGCCAAAATGCACAGCTACAGGGGATGCCCATTGTCTCTCCTGGGCAGTCCCTTCTCCTTTGGCCTTCCTTTTGTACCCCCTGGCTCACTCTTGGGGGTCTCTGCTTGGCAGGGCAATGCCATGGAGGAGGGTGAGGCTAGCCTCGTGGCTTCTTGCCCCTTGACACCTGGAGTGGACCTCAGCCCCTAGTGAGCATGCCAGCTCTCAGCTCTTTGTATCATGTCGAACACGTGCAAACAAAAGCCTTCCTTCCCAAAGTCAATTGCCGCAACTCCAACGATGACCAAAAAAACCAGAAACAACCCCCCTCCCCAATCAAAACCATCCCCCTTTGACCTAACGAGGAGAAGCCAAACCAGACTTTTCCCTGCAGCTTTGGGAGCTCTTTATTCCCAAAGCAAAGCTCAAGGAAATGGATTTCAGTGTGCACGGAGTTACACAAACTGGACTTGGTGTCATTTCTCAAGTCTGAGTCATCCAGTTGTAGCTGCTTGTTAATTATACTTCTATGTTTTGTATTTTGGCTTTAAAATTATGTATATATATATATGTATATATAGGTGTATATATACATATACATATATATATATATATGTTCACATAGACAAGATTTAATCAGGAAATCCACAACGATGAAAAAGCTGGTACTCAGAAATGAAAAGGGGCATCTCTAGTATTTACAAGCAACGAAATAAAGCCAAAAGATGAAGATCCTTTTGGAAACAGTTGTAAAGGAAATGTAACCTAGCTTAACTGAAAAACGGTGAATTACTCTTTTTGTTTTTTGGGGTTTTTTTTGTTTTTTGTTTGTTTGTTTTCTATTAAAAACAGCTAAAAATGATGCTGTGAGTTTACATAAACCAGATGTTACTGTGAGAAAGAAAACTGGGATTTGCCTATTTTCCCACAGAAAGGGAGCCCATCCACTTACATTTTCCCAGCTGGACTTGCTAGAGTAGCATGACTAATCTCAAGCTCCCTTCTCTCTCTATATTCAAAAGAAGCCATCTGTGAGTTTAATGGGCTACAAGTAAAACTTCAGAAATCTGGCTAGAACACCCTTGCTGGTTCAAGTTTTCTGGAGCTATCTTCTCCATAAATGTGATAACAGGTCAGCCAAGGCTGGCGGTTTGATGGTTCCCACATCTGGAACTTAACAGGTGGAGAAAGCAACAGGGGCTCAGAAGGGGAGGTGGCAAAGCTCTTCTGTAACAATAAGGCCTTGCAGGGTGCAGGGCTGAGGGATACACAAAAGTCATCAGAATGGGAGGGGTCCTCTGAAGGGCACCATCCCAGCCCTGACTGTGCAGGTGGCTGCAAAGACCTCCTCTGCAAAAGAGGCACTGGTTTCAGAGGAAGTCTTAATGGCTCCAGCTAACCCCAGATGAGCAGAATGAAACAGAGAGTCTGTCCTTAGAGGAAGAGCTCCCCCTACCTCCCCCGATCCTCCTGGCCAGTGGCTAATACCAGGGCCTGGCATAAGTAGGCAGTGAGTCTTATGCCAGGGTATTATCCCTCCTGGCTTCTGCCTTTACCCTGCTCAGCTTATCCTGAAGACCAGTCTCCTCTTGGCACATCCTCTTTTGCTACAGACTGTGGGTGATGATCCAGGCTGAAGAGGACATCTGAGGGATGTTCGCTGCCGAACGCCAGTTTCTACCAGTGGTTTTGGTCCTGGCACATCCACTTTTTCTTCTCAAATTGTGCCCTGGCCACTCACTGACTTGATTCCAAAGTGTCAGGGAGTGTTTACTCCAACTCCCAAAGCCCTCTTCAGTAGCAGGACAATGGGATCTTCTCTTGTTCACCAGCCTCCCTGCCTTTGGCCAGTACGGAGCCTGGTCGGGTGTCCATGCTGCCAGATGATGGCCAGTTTCAGCAGTTTGGCTAGCGACTCTAACTCTTTCCAGTTGATCAAAAGATGCTCTGGATACGAGACTGTTGATGTCAATCAGCCATTGTTGGGAGCCTCTAGGCCTCAGGGCAGGCAGAAAGAGTACTCAAAGCCTGCTGGCCTTCTTGGGTGTAACTCTCATTGGAGAGTCTGGGTAAAGATTCTGGGGTAGGGAGTAAGTCACATCCCATAAGCAAAGTGAATCTAGTAACCAGACCCAGAGAAGAAGGAAAGGGAAAGGGAGTCCTGGGGCGTTGGTGAGGTGGAGAACTTCATTGGGTCTTTGGAGGAGGTGGGAAAACAAGGCTGGGCATAAGCCTTGAGCAGGGGGGATGCCCAGTGGTGCCAATGCTTACCCTGGGCTCTATTTCCTGTCCCCAGGGACAGCCCAGTTTGTTCTTGGCCCACCCAAGGCACGGCAGAGCTGGAGAACAGAGAGGTTCCCACTGGGCTAACCTCGTTTCAGCCTCTTCCATGTCTGCTCAGGCTAGAGTCTTAGCATGAGGGAATGTCCAACACTCTCAGTAGCTGCTGAAAGCTGTTGTGGAATGGTCTCCTCTCCTGAGGGCTGAGGCAATGAGGAAAGGGGAGAAGGGAGGAAAGGGGGTGGGATACAGGGAGGACTTGGGGAAGACACTGCATGGCACATGGGCAGAGCAGACAAAAATATCAGAGCAAAGTTTCAGACAAAAAGCAGATTCGGTACCATTTGAGTGCACTGCAGTGGGACTTTCTGATCATCCAAAGAGCAAAATTGGACGTATGGGTATGCACAAGTGCGTGTGTGCGCATGTGTGTGTGAAGGGGGTGGGGCTTCCCTTCTTTCTCCTCCCCAGGTCTGTCACTGGGGGAATCTCCTGAAGGCCACTGGTGGCAGAGTGGGTGCTCCAGGTGAGAAATGCTAGCACTCACATACACCCACACATCCCCAGGGAAATATTTGGGGCTGTTGGTTTGTTTGTGGGTATTTGTGTGTTTGTCTTTTAAGGGAGGGGAACTGCAGTGAGGTGGTTTTTTTCTGTCCCCTTAAATACCCAAGATTTGTCATGGTGTTAGGTGAAGAAAATGGCCATGTGGCCATCAGAAAGACATGACTGGCCTGGGTGTGGCCACAGAACTAGCGGCAAGTATTCAAAGAGATATGCACCATCCAGGCTAAGGAGTCAGAAGGTGCTAAGGTAGGTGGGAAGTTAGAAGAAGTGAGGCAAAAAGGAGGCTGTGGAATAGAAGATGGCAGTGAAGGAGGACGGGGTAGAAGGGATGAGAAGCTTAGAAGGCAGTAAGGAGTTAGGACTATCTCTAAGACACACTGTACATCAATAGAGGGAATTCCCCAAGGCACTGCAGAACAGTAGTGCAGAATTACAACAGGCAGAAGATGGCAGAAAAGGGGGAAGGAAGGAAGGGCTTGAAAAGCATCACTGTGTGTGGAAGTAGATAGGCTTGACTTTTCCGGAAAGGATCTTGGGCACTTGTACAGAGATGATCTCGGCCATCATCTCAGGAAAGTCCACGCTCACCATGTGTGACTTGATTAGTAGGTCGAAGGTGAACTGGTGCAGTTCTCTGGCAATCTGTAATGGGAAGAAGGGAGGAAAGGGAGGTTGGCATATGAAACTCTACCTTCATTCATCCTCTTCAGAGCAACTCCCTGTGGAGGCACGATCAGGCAGGCAGCCAAGCTGTCCTGCAGGGGAGGGCTGGACTCTTGTCCCTCTGGGCCCTTGTTACTTGGTGTGCTTGAAGCATCTCAGTCCTCAGTTCCCTTTCTCTCAGGGTCTAAGGGCTAATATGTGTAGATGGCTTTCTCCTGAATTTCCAAAGACTCTACAGGAATCCCTTGTGCCTTTGGAAGGTCCTCAGTTCTAGGACCAGTGCCCCCCCCCAACTTCTACCAGGTGGCATCCTGTATCCTGCCTTAGTCAATATTTAGGAGTCTTGAGCAAGGGAGGAAATCCAGATCTGAGTAGTCTGGCAAATATCTGCCTGAATCCCAAACTCTGTTCCTGATGCCCAACTAGGATGCCCTGGTCTGCTTGTATTTCTGTTTTGACAATTTGGCCAAAACATCTCCTTCCCTGTCTCTAGCTCCTTTTCTGTATCTCTCACTGGCAGTTTTTCTCTCTCTCTCTGTCTCTGTCTCTTTCACCTTCCAACTCTCTTAATTTGTGTTGCTTTGTCTTTCTCTCACTCTCCATCCCTTCATCTGACTTGGCATTTCTGCCTCTCTCTATCTCCTTCTCTTCCTCTGTTTCATCTCTGTATCTTTCTTTCTATCTCTCTCCATCCCTCCCTCTTTCTCTTCCTGTATCTCTCTCTCCCTTTCTGCCTCCCTCTTTCTGTCCCTCCCATTTCCCCCTACCATCTCCTCCACTATCACCTTGTCTCTTTCCCCCTCCCTCTTCCTTTAATTCTCTCCCTCCTCTTCCTCCCCCTCCAACTAGATCAGACGACTTACAGGCTGCACGGAATCCAGGAGTTTGGTGAGTTGGTAAAAGCGTCGTGAGCAAGAGGTTGGATTTTTTCTCTTGCAGGCAATTATCCGATCGAGCTCTTTAATGTAGTTCATTCGAAGTTCGTCAAAAAATTTCTGATTCTTCAGTCCATCCACTGGAACTGATTCGGGAGGAATTCAAAGTGGTGAGAGGAGAAAGCCCAAGGGACTATTAGAGGAGTGTGGACCCAGCAATGTAATTAAGGTAGCTGGGGGGGAGGGGTTGGCTCGGAGGACTTGCTGTTGCTGGGAAACCAAAGATTCTGTTTCTTATTATTTAAAAGCTTGATGGGAACTTGGTTTGCTTTCTGGGGGTGACAGTGGGATCCCAGTGTATCTGTCACCATTTTCTAAAATTCATTGGATCCCAGACTTAGGGCTTGCACAGACCTCAGAGGCCAGCTAGTCCAATTCCAGTAAGTAATTGGGGAGTAAGTAATGTGGGAGTCCAATTCCCTGCCTTTCCTGAAGCAAAATGTTGCATTTCTGGGCTCTTGGCATTTTCCCTGACTGTTCCTCAGTCTGGAATGCTCTTCCTCCTCCACTCCCTGGCTTCCTTTAAGTCCTACCTAAAATCCCATCTTCTACAGGAAGCCTTCCCCCAAGCCCTCTTAATTCTAGTGCCTTCTGTCTCTTAATTATTTATTTATCCTGTATGGAGCTTGCTTTGTAGATATTTGTTGGCATGTTGCCTCCCTGTTAAGACTGTAAGCTCCTTGAGGGCAGGAACTGTCTTTTGCCTTTTTGTATCTCCAGCGCTTAGTGCAGGCACTTAATCAATGTTTACTGATTGATTAAATGTGGTTTTCTAAGTCAATATGTGGCTGTAAGGTTTAGTGGCCCAGGTTTCTATTTGAGTTTCATACCACTACGCCCCCATATCTTAATGACATACTATCAAAGGCAATCAGGTGAGATGGTATCTAGCCACACCTCCACAATCTCACACTTCTCAAGTTGATTTGTGTAATCAGACTGTGAGACTGCCTATTTAACCCATCTTATTGGACTGGCCCAGTGCCCATATCTTTTTTGCATCTTGGCTTTGATTCATTGTGTGTCAGCCATCCCTTCTGGCTTTGCCTCATTTCCAAATGCAAATACAAATGCAAATCTTCACAGGCACCACCTGTGCCTCTATCCAAGCCACTGATGAAAATGTTAACCAAGGGACCAGTCAGAGATCCCTGGGGTTCCCCACCCTCGACCTGCCAAGTTGACATGACCATTCTTCGAGTCTGGCCATTCAACTAGTTTGGAACCCACCCAACTGTGCTACTCTGGAACCCACTTCTCTCCAGCTTTTTTTTCTCACAGAAGGAGCAGGAGAGACTTGGTCAAATATTTTCCCCAGATTTAGGTAAAGAGCTGATCCTCTTGCTTGATAAACCAGTTCAATAAGGAAATGAGGTGGGTCTGGCAGGGCCCACTCTTGACCATGGCTCCCCTTCCTAGATGGTCACTAGCCATCAATTTAATAATATGCTCTAGATCAGGGGTGGGGAACCTGTGGCCTTGAGGTCAGAAGTGGCCTTCTAGATCCCTGGGTAAGGCCTTTTGACTGAATCCAAGTTTTATGGAACAAATCCTTTTATGAAGGGGATTTGTTTTGTGAAGTCTGGATTCAGTCAAAGGGCCACACTTGAGGACCTAGAGGGGATTTGTTCTGGGAAGTTTGGATTCAAAGGGCCACACTTGAGGACCTAGAGGGTCACATGTGGCCTTGAAGCTGCAGGTTCCCCACCCCTGCTCTAGAATTTTGCCAGGAATCCAAACGGAGCTCACTGGCCTTTGGTTGGCAGGCTCCGACCACCCTGCCTCTTTCTTTTTTCACAGCGGGAAGAATTTTGTACCCCAAGCCGGAAGACCTGACTTCCAGTCCTGCTTTCTGCTATTTACTCGCTGTGTAATCTTGAGCAAGTCACATTTCTGTTCTCTGAGTCTCAGCTTCTCCATCTGTCAAATGGGGATGATCCCACCTGCTCTGGCTACCTCTCAGGGCACTTGGTAAAGCTGAAAGCATTCCATTAATGTCAGTTATTATTGTCACTCTCATCACCATCATTGATATAAGCATCAGTGATGTATGATGGGGGCCAATGGAAGTAGATGGGGGTGGGGGAAGGGGCCTCACAGGCCCTCTAGTCCAACCCCTTCATTTTACAGAGGAGGAAATTGAGGCCCAGGGAGGGAACAGGACTTCCCAAGGTCACACATAGGATCCTAGGTCTAGAGCTGGAAGGGACATCAGAGGTCATTGAGCCCAGTCCCTTTGTTTTACAGAGGGGGAAAGTGAGGCCCAAGGAGGGGAAGGGACTTGGCCAAGGTCACACATAGGATCCTAGGCCTAGAACTAGAAGGGTCATCAGAGGCCAGCTAGACCAAACACTTAATTTTACAGAGGAAGAAACTGAGGCACACTATGGCTAAGTGGCTTGTGCATTGTCATAAAGGTAGTGTCAGAGCTGGCCTTTGACTCCCACGACTCCAAGTTCAGAGCTCTTATCACAGCACCACACTCACTTTTGAGGTATCTAAGTCTTTCATCTAGCTCTGACCTTAGTGAAATGGATTCATCCTGTGACATGGACCAAAATGGTGGTGAACAGGGGTGCTTCAGGACCATCTGATCTTTTTTTCACTCTTGATGGCAAATGAAACTCCCTCTGAGGTCCACATTAAAAAGGGGACCATGCGGGGGTGGGGGGTAAGGAAAGAGAGGGGTACTCACTAATGCTGAAGAGCAGCAGGGCCTTCATGCACAGAAACTCCTGTGGTGTGATCTGGAGCCAGCCAAACTCCTGGGAGAGATGTCTCATCCGGACACACTGGCTGTACATCCTTGATTTGTGCATCCGGTATCTGGGAGAGGCAGAGAGGATAAGAGTATGAGACGTGCCGCAGAGGCTCATGGGTACAAAGCCCGTCGCCACCCCTCATCACCCCCCCAACTAAAGGGGATTCCATTAGGGCAGGTCAGAGGCGGGACCTTCCAAATCCTAATCAATATTCTTTTCTCTGCTGGTGGAAAAGAGAAAATTTCCAGGGCCCCTTCCTGTTTCCTGGGAGGAAGACAGGAAGTAGAATCAAATGAAGCCAAAGGGAAGACCACGTAGGCTCCTAGGCCCAGCCTAGGCCTAGCTCCTGTGATCGTAGTTGCCAGAGCCTTTGGACATCTGATATCCTTCTGCTCAGAGGTTGGCCAATAGAAAATGAGAAGATTTAATGCGTCCCCCTGCCTCGGTGCCCAAATGTCCCCTCACCGTACCAGAAAGATGGCAGATTCTTGAAAGAGCTCACAAGGGCAGTCCACTGTGCCCCTCTGAAATCCATTTTCAGTCTTTCACAAACCTTCTCCAGAACCTCTAGTCTGTGCATGCTTTGGGTAGCACAGGAACCAGAAACCCCAGGAAGTGCCTGCAGACCTACCCACAGGAACTAGGGAATACTGACAATGGAAAAAGAACTCAAAGGCAGACGCCCGAAAGCCCCCAATTTTGGGGCCCCTGTGAGATGCTACCCACTCTAGGGAGGCTTAAAGAACAATCCTAGGGAGAGTATTAAATTGCCTGTGGGAGACAGAAGCGCCAAACCCCAAAATTAACTGACCCTTCCCACTACTCTGATCCAGAATGTGGCTTTCCAGTAACTCTTTAAATGCCACAGAGAAATGAGAGAGGGCAGGCCCAGAAAGCCTGGTGAGGTGAAGCCTGTTGCGAGTTAGGGCTGAATTTGACTACAAATGATGGTGGCCTGGTTGCTGGTGGAGGGAGCTGCTTGGAGGGGCTTACTCCCCCTGCTCTTCCACGCCATGTCACACCTTGCTGAAGGTTTGCTCTGAAGCCTCTTAAGGTGGGGCCCTGTCCTGGCTCTGGCACTCAATATGGACAGCTGGTTTGGGGGCTCTCCCCAAGCACATCCATCCATCTACTGTCCTGACCTCTCAGACTTTGGTAGGGAGGGGTGTGAGGTAATATATGCAGCCACTCTCATCCCAGAGTTACTCCTTCACCCAACACTTAAGATCTGGAACTCCAAGAGCTCTTAGAGGGCTTCTAATCCCAGCCTCTCATTACCTTGCAGAAGAGAAAACTGAGGCCTAGAGAGGGGAAAAGAGGGAGCTAGGCTCCAAATCCATATACAAGACATTCAGAGGCAGCCCATGGCAGAAGGAAGAAAAGGAAGAGGAGGAAGGGAGCCCTTGCCTCCAGGACACTTACTCATTGAACACTAGGTCAGGAGCAAAGTAGAGCATCCTGGAATTGACATTGGTGAAAGATCTCCAGCCCATGGCAAACACCATAAGTCCCATCCAGGAGTACTGAATAACAGCCATCTGGTCATCCACATGCAGGTTCCGGAAACCTAGGAAGAAGTCAGGAACAGGGGTTAGAGTCCCTAGAGTTGAGTCTCGGAAAGGAATGTAGGACAGGAAGATCCGAGCTTGAGATCTCAAAAAGGACCTCAGAGGCCAATGATTCCAAACCCCTCCTCCTCCTTTTATAGAATAGGAAACTGAGGCCAAGTGAAGGGAAGCCATGTGTCCCAGGTCACAGAGATAGCAAGAAACAACAGTGCCAAGACTTGAACCTAGGTCCTTTGGAGGTTTTTGGAGCACTGAACTTGGAGCAGGGTCAGGAAAAGTCAAGGTTCAAATACTACCTGGGATGCTAGGTGTGGGACTCTGGGCGAGCCCCTTCGTGTCTCTGGGTCTCAGTTTCCTCATCTCTAAAATAAGGAATTGGATTCGATTCGATGGCCTCTGAAGTCTCTCCCAGAACTAACATTTTGTGTTCTAAGATTCTTCCCAGCTCTGACATTCCATATTCTAAGGCCCTTCCCAGCTCTGACCTTCTCTGTTCTAAGGCCCCTCCCAGCTCTGATGTTCCCTGTTCCAATACCCCTCCCAACTCTGCTATTCTATGTTCTAAGAGCCCTCTCAGCTCTGCCATTCTCTGTTCTAAGGGCCCTTGTTAGCCACCTTGTCATTCTATGTCTTTTCAATTCGAAGCTAGGATGTAGATAAAGCCAATCACTGTATGATGGCTCTCTCCTCTCCCCAGTTCCTCCACAGATCCTCAGCTCCTAATGGGCAGGAGCCATCTCATATTCCTGTAATACCAACAGCACCAAACCCAGTTCTAGACCACGGCAGGAGCCGAATATGTGGCTTTTGGAAGGAGGTGAGGCTGTAAAAGGAGGGTACAAGGCATCTGCCTCCCGAGGTGGAGAGAGGAACAAGGACCTTTGGATTACTATTAATCTGGTGGGTGGAGTAGCTCGGCAAAGAAGGGAGGAAATGCATCAGGATTTTCAGGCCTCACTTGTTTCAGCCAAGAGAAAGGAAGCTATCGATGCATTATGATGTGGCTACTGGGAAAGCAGCAGCATCTGCTCTGGATGCTTCTGTCTAGGGAGGGGGAGAGATGGGGAAACTGAGGGAAAAGGAACTAAGGGGGACAGAAATTGGCCCCTCTGGTTTCTTTACCCACAGTTTAGGGGTAAACTTTTGAACTTCCAGGACCTGACGGAGTCACGGCTGCATCACAACCTAGGGGTGGAGAGTGGAGTTGGAGACAGGGTGCCTTGGAATACTCTACTGTGTTCCTAGAATGTCCCAGGGGACAGAGGCCTGTTTGGAGGTCAGGCCGCTTGGGGCCAATTCTTACCTTTGCCCCCAGGGCAATGTCTGCTCCCTGGGGAACCCTCTGATTTACTTAGCTCCTCATTCAAGAAAGGGCCTTAGATCTAGAAAGCTAGAAAGGACCTGAGCGGCCACCAAGTCTGACTCCTTCATGTTACGGATCAGGAAACTGAGGCCCAAGAGGGGAAGTGACTTATATAAGGTCTGACAGAGCCCGAGCTCTACCTCTAGAAATGCAGGGGACCTGTGAGGCCGCTGAGTCCAACCTTGCTATTTTACAAAAGAGGAAACCAAAGATGTCACTTCACCAAGTGACTTGCCCAAGGTCACACTGCTAGTAAGTGGCAGAGACTAGATTTGAACCCAGGGCCTTGGACTCTAAATGTATCACTCTCGCCACAACATCAAGTGGTTCTCACTCTTGGTTCATGGAAAGGATGAGCTATCAATCCTTTGAGAATATGGGTTCCTGGGTGATGGGGGATGTGATCTGAACCTCCAAAAGGAAACAACATATCTTTGGGCCCCAAAAAGGAAAAGCCCCTGGACTTTTCCACATGGCTCAGGCCCCTGGCATTCACCTGAGATAACTGGCCCTTCCCTGTTAATTAACTGCTCTTTCACTGTCTACACCTGGCCCCACCCTCAACTGCCACGCCCTTAATTCCATCTAGACCTCTTCTTAGTTCCCACAGTCTTCTGTATAAAAGATCCATCTTGCCTCTGTGAAAATGCTCAGATTCCTTAAGAGTCTAGCCAATATGGTGGATTTTTAGAATCACGCCCACCTTCTGTCAGTGTTCTAATAAGCCTTGTCTTTGGCTAAAAGAAAGCTTGGGTCAAATTTATTTGGGCAGGACCCGCGTGTCGCTATTTTGGGGTCCCAGCACCCTTAAACCTCAACAGTGGGCATTATTTTGGGTTCAGAAAGGCTGGAGTGTGAAAGAACTGGGTCTTGGAGGAGCAGTGTCACGTGAGTGCTGTCAGTGTGTGTGCATTCCTGTGTGTACTGCACATGCACACGTGAGGTTCGAGGTATGTATGAGTGCATGGGGAGATGCTTGTGCAATTGTACTGTACATGAGATTAGGGACAACTGTGAATGCTAATGCTGTTTATAGAGAGCCAAATTAACTTGGCTCAGTTCTGTGAAAGGATTTCTAATTAGTCATTTATGAGAACAGCACACCATTTAGGGCTAATTACCATATGTAAGGTAACTCCTAAAGCTGCCTAGCAGAGCAATGGATCTGGCCCAGGTCCTCGGTGGGGTGGGGAGCAAACCTTACTGCCGACATGGACTCCCTGTGTGGCTTTGGGCAAATAGCTGAACCTCTCTGAGACTGAGAGGGAGCTAGCAGCCTAGAGGTGGGACGTGCTCTGTACATGAGAGAACTCCCCCTTGAATCCTTGTGGGATTTACATAAAAGAACAATGATGCATGTTCATAGAGTGTGTTAGATTCATTTTCCTATGATTTTTACTCAATATTGTGTATGTTCAGTCTTCTGTTAACTTGATAGTCTGGGTACAACTTGAGAGGGGTGGCCTAGATAATCTCTAATGTTTCTTCCAGGTATGACATTCCATGTTTTATGTTCTAAGGACCCTCTTGGCTCTGACCTTCCCTGTGCTCAGGCCCCTCCCAGCTCCAAAGATCTCCCCTATGGTGTTGTCTGGGGGAAGGGTCCTGGTACCCCACCTGCTGCCCTGACTGGTTGTCTTCCCATCCTCCTTACCAGGCAGGGCCTTGGCCCACTTGACCACATGCACCAGCTGCCTCTCACCCAGCTCATTCAGGCTGGACAACAGAGCAGCGAAGGAGTCAGGTTGGTTGTTGTCATGGCCAGCACAAACCACGCCTGGCTCGATGGCCTCCAGGACATTCAGGAAAATGGGTTGGCACTCATAGCCTTCAATGTGGGAAACTGTGAGCTTCTGCCCCTGATCCTCATTGGGGTTGGTGGAACTGGAGGCCTCGCCTTCCTCCTGCAGCTTCAGGTTCCCAAGTTTCTTTAGCTTCCGGGCTGTGCGGGAGGAAAAGGCAAGCATGGCATTATCACTCAGAGTCCCAAACAGCTGGCAGTGGGACCTGTAAAGAGGCTCCAGGTTTGGCAAGGGCTCATTGCTCAAAGTCAAATTTCAGCGTGTACTCATCTGACTTGGCGTCAGAAAACCTGGGTTCGAGGCCTGGCTTTGCCACTTCCTAGCTGGGGAACCATGGCCAAGAATGTCAGCTCCTAGGGCAGCTAGGTAGAGCAGTGGATAGAGCCCTGGAGTCAGGAGAACCACAGTTCAAATCCAGTCTTTAACACTTGACACTTACTAGCTGTGCACTAGTTGTATCCCTTACCCACAAGCATGACCTAAACCCAGGCAAAGTTCAACAAGTGGAAAGATCAATAAAATTCCAACCCAGTGCTAGGTATCCTTCATGACCTTAATTAATTACCAAGTGAATGGTCCTCTCAGTCAGTTCTGGAAGCTGGGATGGCTGGGTGGGCTTTAAAGATGGAGCAGTTCTAAATCACTACTAACTAGAGAAATGCAGATTAAAACAACTCTGAGGTATCGCCTCATACCTATCAGATTGAGTAACATGACAGAAAAGGAAAATGATAAATGTTGGAGAAGATGTGGGAAAATTGGGACATTAGTGCATTGTTGGTAGCGTTGTGAACAGATCCAACCATTCTGGAGAGCAATTTGGAACTAGGCCCAAAGGGCAATCAAAGTGTGCATACCCTTTCATCTAGCAATACCACTACTAGGTCTGTATCCTAAAGAGAGCATAAAAAAGGGAAAAGGACCACCATGTACAAAAATATTTACAGCAGCTGTTTTTGTGGTGGCCAAGAACTAGAAATTGAGGGGATGCCCATCAATTGGGGAATGGCTGAACAAGTTGTGGTATATGAATGTAATGGAATTCTATTATGCTATAAGAATGGGCTATAAGAAAGGATGAGCAAGAGGATTTCAGAAAAACCTAGAAAGACTTACATGAATTGATGCTGAGTGAAGTGAGCAGAACCAGTAAAACACTGTACACAGTAACAGCAACATTGTCCTATGATCAACTTTTATAGACTTGGCTCTTCGAAGCAATACAATGATCCAAGACAATTCCAAAAGACTCAAGATGGAAAATGCTCTCCACATCCAGAGAAGAAACTATGGAGTCTGAATGCAGACTAAAACATACTATTTTCACTTTTTTGGGTGGTTTTTCCCCTTTATTCTGTTTCTCCTTTCACAACATGACTAATGTAGAAATATGTTTTATATGACTGCACATGCATAACCTATATCGGATTGCTTGCAATCTTGGGGAGATGGGAGAGGAGAGAGGGAGGGAAAAATTTGCAACTCAAAATCTTTCAGAAAATGAATGTTGAAAATTGTCTTTACATGTAATTGGAAAAAACAAAATACTATTAAATTAAAAAAAGTTGGAGGAGTTGTTGGAGTGGTAGAACAAAGTCCAAATGGGGACAAAGTTGGAGTGGTGGCAGTGGGAAGTGGTGAGAATGGGGTGGAGGCCAGGGAGGCCAGATGGCAGCAGCCAGAGTGGGGAATAGGGGACCCCAGGGAAAGGTACACTCATATGATTGGAGGAAAGGAAGTGAGCAAAGTAGCTTTGGACTCAACTAGAGAGGGCCTTGAATGCTCCTTTAAGAGTCATAGTATAACTTGAGAATGCATTCACTCAGAACACTGATTAAGCACCAACTGTATGCAGAATACATATGCAATGAAAGAGATAGAAGGCACTGGCTCCTGTCTTTAAGGGGCTCAGAGTATGTTCCAGGTGGAGGAGATCTTTGTCCTGAGTGGCTGCTGTGAGCAATGGTGGAGGGGAAGCACTGGATATGTGGCTGAATAGTAGGGTTGAGAGATAGGACCTCAGTTTCCTGTAAAGTGAGGACTAAAGGGCCTCTAATATCCCTTCTAACTCTTGCTTTAGGATTCTAGGTGTGACCTTAGGCAAGCATTTCTCCTTGGGCCTCAATTTCCCCTTCTGTACACTACCTGGTCTTTGATGGCCCTATCATCCATGAATCCAGGAGCCTAAAGCTCTCTAGGCCTCAGTTTCCCCCTCAGTAACAGAAGGGGGTTGGACTCCATGGTCTCTGAGGGCCCTGACAGCTCTAGGTCTAGGATCCCAGGAGTGATCTCAGAGCAGTTCCTTCAGACCTCTGGCCTCAGTTTCCCCTACAGTAACAGGAGGGTGTTAGAGGGCACAGCCTCTGAGGCCTTGTCTTCTCTAGGTCTAGGAGCCTGTAGGTAGGAAGTGCCTGTCCTTGAGCTGCAGGGTTGGGGTGGGGGAAGGGAGAAGAGTTAAGATACTGAAGTAAGACTCAACAGCTCCTCCAGATTACATTTATAACAGTAATACCTAATATTTATACAATACCTTAAGGTTTCAAAGTATCATAAATATATTATCTCATTTGATCCTCACAACAATCCTTGGAGGGAGGTGTTATTATTACCATTTTGCAGTTGGGGAAATTGAGGCAGAGAGCAGTGAAGTGACTTGGCCAGGGCCACACAGTTAGAAGGTATGAGATAGGATTTGAACTCAGCTCTTCCTGATTCCAGGTACACTGTGTCTCCTAGTAGCTTATCTGACACTGGGGCCTAGCTGCCCCACCACTTCTATGGGCTCAACAGTCTGGCCTAGTCCAGGGAGGGCTGGGCCTATGCGCCAGCTGTCATTCTGGGGCCTGGTTTCGAGGGCTGAGGGTGACACATCCTCCCTTGTCAGACCAGACCTGCTGCTCTTCCCTGACGGTTCTCTCAGGTGCAATGCTACATGGAGCTGTGTGGCTGGTTACCTGGCACCATACAGACTCCTGGGCCCTGAACTGCAAACTTGCCTAGAAGCCTGGGGATGGAAGGCCTGGCTCGGACCCCTGCCCAGGGAATCCCTTCCCAATGGGACCAGTGAACCCTGATTTACAGTCTTTGACTCATGCTGTGTCTAGGCTAGGAAGAGAGGGCCTAGGCCTATGTGGCCAGTCAGGCTCAGTGGGACCTTTGGAGAAGCTAGCTTTGTTGGTGGTCCTCCTGTGATCCTGCTGGGTAGAGACCGGCCTCTAGCCTGTCCCCAGCTCTTGGCACAGTGCCTGACACATAGTAGGAGATGTTGGGGAACAGATGGAAGTATTATGCACGCCCAAACCCTCTCCTATGCCCAGGCCACTCACTACCTTGCTTTCGGATCCTTAACTCCATTACTGTGACAGGCAGTGTGGCATTCTAGAAAGGACACTGGCCTGGAAAACATAAAGCCCTGGGTTCAGGTCTGGCCTCCCACATGCTGGATCTGTGTCCCTGAGCAAATTCCTTCATCTCTCCATTACCTCAAATGTAAAATGGCCTCCACAGCCCTGAAGGGCTTTTCTAAGCTCTAGACCTGGAATTCCCTAGGACCTAGTACATGGGGCTGGGTGCTGCCCTTACATGTAGGACTTGAACCCAGGTCCTCCTGACTTTTGAAACCAACTCTCTAGCTACTACACATCAAAACTACTACTACTACTACCACTACTACTACTGCTGCTACTACTGCTGCTACTACTATCGCTACTACTACCACTACTATCACTGCTACTACCGCCACTACTGCCGCTGCTGCTGCGGCTGCCACCACCATTACTACTACTACTGCTATTATTACTACTAATACTACCACCACCACCCCCTCTACTACTACTACTACTACTACTACTACTATTATTACTACTACCACCACCACCACCCCCTCCACTACCACTACTACTACTACTACCACCACCACCACCACACCACCACCCACTCCACTACTACTACTACCACCACTACCACTATTACTACTACTATCACCACCACTACTACCACTCTCTCTACTACTACTACTGCTACTCCTACTACTACTGCCAAAACTACAACCTCCTGTACTACTGCTACTCCTACTACTACTACCACCACCACTCCCTCCACTACTACTACCACCACACCCCCTCCACTACTAGTACTACCACTGCCACCATTACTACTACTACTATCACCACCACTACTACCACCCTCTCTACTCCTACTACTGCTACTCCTACTACCACCACTACAACCTCCCATACTACTGCTACTCCTCCTACTACTACCACTACCACCACCACCACTACTACTACTATTGCTACCACTACCACTACTACTACTATGATGGCAATGACAACAGGACTAGACCTATGATTTCATTACTTGTTGCAATTCATTGCAGTGAACAAAGTCTTTCAATGTCGATTGTCACCTGGCTCTGCACCTTAGTCTTCACGAGGTACCTGGGCAGTGAATGCTTAAATGACTTGCTCAGTATATGTCAGAGGTAGGACTAGAACCCAGGGCTCTCTGGCTTCAAGGTCAGCTCAGTATCATGCTACATGGCCTTTCCATATGGAGTTTACACTCCTCTAAACTCTTGCCTCCTCCAGCACCAAGCACAATGCTTTGTATGTAGTAGGTGTCTAATATTCACTGATGGTTGTTCCATGTCTGCATCTTGCCCAATGCTTGTCTCCATACACTTCACCTTGCTTACCCAGAATTCCAAAGTCTGAGTTGGAAGGAACCCCCTGGGCCACTGAGACCAAGTCACATCTAAACAAAAGCCCCCTTTCTACCATATCTGACACATGGTCTTTGCTTGAAGGCTAGCAGTGTAGGGGACCCACCATCTCTCAAGGTCCTCTGACTTCAAGCCCAAATTTGCCCTGTTTCACCTTCTCCCCACTGCTCCTGATTCAGCCCCTTGGGACCAAGTAGAACACGGTTAATCCTTTTTCCATATGAGGGCCCTTTAAGTATTCAAACCCAGCTACCATATTCCCACAAAGCCTTTAGTCCTCAAGATTGACATTGTTAATTCCCCTACCAGATCTTTATGAGGCATAGACTCAAGGCCCTTCAATATCCTGGCTGCCCTCCTCCTCTGGATTCTTTACAGCTTAGGGCACTGGTCCTTCCTAAAATGGGATGCTCAGAACTGCAAATCCAGTGCTTTAGCTGTGGCCCAATCAGGGCAGAGAACAGAGAAACAATCGCCCTATTTCTGGAAGCTTTGCTTCTTTTAGTGCCTAAAATCCAAATCGCTCATTACCATATCACTGGGCCGACTCATACTGACTTGGGCAATCCAGGGAGCCATCCAGATCTAATTCCACTGCCCTCTGCTGGTCTTCCCTGCCATCAAAGACCTCCCTGCTTGAGATCTTGCTTGACTAGCAGCTCCCTGAGAGCAGGGATTATTTCCATGTTTGTTTTTGTAGTCCCAGCACCTAGCACTTACTGGGTGCTTATCGATTGACTACTCTTCAATTTCCCGAACAGTGCAATCATCTACCTAGACTTTCTTTACCTCCTACTGGTGCAATCTCCCTGGACCATCTGATTCTCCTGAGTGAGGCTGCCTAGCTTCTGGATCTGGGTGTCCCATATCCCAGCAGGCCCTCCCTACTAATGGCAGCCAGCCATGAAAGAGGAAATCCTTCAAACAACACCCCCTATTGGGCTGTCTTCTTGATCTCAACAGCAACTACAACACTCCTGACCCGGTGATGCTTTGACCGTTAGTACAGGGCCCCTTAGTCTTTTGGGTTGGTGAACTGGCTCGTCCTTGCCTCCTTCCTCTTCCTCACTCCACTTATCTGTCAGTGGTCAAATCTCACCATTTCTACCTCTACGAATATCTCTAGCATCTAATCCTTTCTCTCTACTCCCAAGTCTGCTATCTTCGTCACCTCTCACCTCTACTACTGTGACAACCTGCATTTTGGCTTCGTTCTTTCAAGTCTATCCTTCACACTGCTGCCAAGGTGACACGAAGCCTGCTCCTGTGTGCCCCCAACTGCTAGTGACCTTTCCTCCTGCTGAAACTATCTTGTATTTAACTGCATTGCATAAATTTGGATTGGTTCTCTTTAGGTTTTCTCTCTCTCTGGCTCTCTCTCTCTGTCTCTCTGTCTCTCTCTGTCTCTCTCTCTCTGTCTCTGCTCCTCTCTGTCCCTGTCTCCTTCTCTGTCTCTGTTTCTCTCTCTCTCTCTGTCTCCTCTGTCTCTGTCTCTCTGTCTGTCTCTTCCTCGCTCTCTGTCTCTGCCTCTCTCTCTATACATATATAGTGTGTGTGTACACACACACACATATATATACATATACATACACACATATGTATACATATAAACATGCATACATACACAGGAGTGTCCCCACTGCCTCCCTCATTAAAATGTTAGCCCCTTGTGGGAAAGGATGTTTGGTTCGTTGTATCTGCACCCCCATCCCCTATTAGCCTAGTGTCTAGCACAGGGGGCAGGGACAGGGATAGCATGTGTAATTTCATTGCTATAGGGAACTCCTTTCGATGATGCATGTTGGCACCTCCTCTGCAACTGTCCTAGGCAGGACTTGCATGAGGTCGTCCTGGCTTTCTGTTCAGAGAGGGCACTTAAGAAGTACTTGTTGAATGACTGATGGATGGCATTTTTACTGACAGATGAAAAAATAATCATGAAGCCTCATGGAGAAAGGAAGTCCTGAGCCCCAGAGAGATGCTGATTGCTCAACTCAGCAGATAAACCCCCTGAGGTCTGCTGTTCATCTTTATTTCGGGGCCCTGCCAGCCATGCCAAGCCTGCCACAGGGCAGCTCGGGAAAGCAAAGTAAATGCGCCTCCCTAGGTTTGATGTTGGAAGAGTAGAGGGAGGGAAAAGACACGACCACACTGATGACTGATGGCGCCCTGGAAGAAGGCTCATGAAAATAACAAGGAAGACTGGGGAGTGAATCCAAAGTGCAGGATGACCCTGTCCAACAATTATTTATGTAGCTCTCAGGCACAGCCAGTAATAAGAAGCTGTGCAAGCCTGATGCCAACTCCCACCCCCTGCTGCCTGGCCTGCCATGGGTTCTGAGCTGAGCCTCAGCTGTTTGGGGAGGGGGCAGAGAGGGAAGCCCGCTGGCACGGCCTGGCCCCAGGAAGGGATGCCCGCCTTCCGGTTTGGACCGTAGACTTGGGCCGGGCCCCCGTAGCAGTGCCTGCTGGGAGCAGGTTTCGAGGAATACTGCAAGGAAGTGCCCATCAACATGGGCATGGGAAACAATTATGATCATCTCCTCCTTGCATTCTTCAGAGCACAAGATTTATTGGCACAGAGGGGCTGGACTTGTGAGGCTCCAATCCCAATTGCTGCTACCTGGGTGTCACAGAACCAGTCAATTCTCCATCTCTGAGCGGCTGTTTCTGGGCCTTGCACATGGCTTACCCTGACCCATCTCAAAGGTGCCCTGCAGCTTAAACCCAGATTCACTCTCCTTTGTCCCCCAGTCCGTGAAGTCTCTTGATTTTACTTCCATCTATGATTCTGCGATCCCTGCTTTATTTCATCCCTCCACTTGGCCCAGTTCAAGCTTCATCTACAGTCACTATGATTGTGCTAAAAAAGAATCCTTCAAAATCCTTTTTTTTTTGGGGGGGAGGGGGCATTTCTGTGCATGGCAGTAGGCAGAGCTTACACATAACAAAGGGGTATGAGCACAGTCATTAGGAGATTCATACACCTCCAGAGGGGAGGAGGGCCCTGGTTAGCAGGCTGGGAACACATAAGAGGCAAGCCATCAAGACATGCTCAGCATACTTGCCCTCTGAAGACAGGGCCCAAAGGAGATCTGTTCCTGTATTTAATATTCCAAGGACCCACCCAAAGATTCCTTTCATGGATGCAAATCGCAACCCTCTAGTGGCCAACTTGATGGTGGTGAGACCCTTGGGTGACACCCCAGTTGGAAGAACATAGTTCAAGAACTGAGAGGGGCCTTGGAGGAAATTGAGTGATTTTACAGAAGGGGAAATAGGCTCAGGGATCTGAAGTGACTTGTCCAAGGTCATACACAGGCTCTTACAGCTAGAGCTTGAAGGGACCTCAGAGGTCAGCTAATACAATACCATCATTTTACAGAAGGGGAAACTGAGGTCCAGGGAGGGGAAAGAACTTCCTCAGCGTCCCACACAGGATCCTAGATCACCTCAGAGACTCCCTAGTCTGACTCTCATTTTGCGGATGGGGAAACTGAGGCCCAGGGAGAAGGGGCTTGCCCACAGTCACATAGGTAGAAAATGGCAGGCCTGGAATTTGACCCCAGATCCTCTGACTCACTGCCTCACAGGGGCACTCTTTCAATGTACCCCACTGCTTCCTCCCAACCTGAAAATGCCAAGTGTAGGCCTAGTGTAGACCTTTTGTAGGAGAATCGATCTAAATTCGAAAAGGCTCATCACCAAGTTGGCCTCTGGGTGATGGATTTTTGACTGCCACAGTCATGCAGATGCTAACACATAAAAAGGCTGCTATCTGGAGGGACTAACAACAGGGGTAAAATCAGAGGTCACTGTAGTAAAAAACAGTGCTCCCATTTTAATAGAGCTTCTGGGTTTTAAAGTACTGCTCTCCCGTTTGCCCTGGAAGGTCAAGATGACAAGCCTCATCTTTTATTAATACTAATAACTGATACTTCATGAAAGGCTCTCCCAATTGCTTCCAAGAAGTAGCTAATCCCCTGCCCTCCACTATAAAAGGCCCAAAGGGCCTGCTCCTGGTCCAGATGCAGCCAGGTGTTACTGCCTCTTCGCCCAGGACAGTGGCCATACCAAACAGAGTAGAAATCAGATTGATTTCACTGGGGAAGTGGAGAGGCGAGGGGGCGCCGCAGGGCATTGTTCTCTGGCTAGAGCAGGACCAGCTGTGTTGACAGACTACTTGGAAGGAAGGGTTGAGATCAGGCTTGCCCACTAGCTTCAGTTGCTGTGCAGGAACACACAGGCTGCTTATCCTAGCCACACAGCTGGGACCCAACATCATGGACCAGCACCAGAGCTAGCCAGAGCCAAGCAATAAGAGGGGCCTAAGAACAAGGATGTTAGGGTGGGGAGGGGCCTTAGAACAGGGAATGGCAGAGCTGGGAGGGACCTTAAAACAGAGAATGTCAGGGCTGGGAGGGGCCTTAGAACAGGGAATGTCAGGGCTGGGAGGGACCTTAGAACAGAGAAGATGAGAGCTGGGAGGGCCCTTAGAACAGAGAAGGTCAGAGCTGGGAGGGCCCTTAGAACACGGAAGGTCAGAGCTGGGAGGGCCCTTAGAACAGGGCAGGTCAGAGCTGGGAGCGCCCTTAGAACAGGGAATGTCAGAGCTGGGTAGGGCCTTAGAACAGGGAATGTCAGAGCTATCAATCAATCTCCCAAGAATAGAGTTTGTCAGAACTGAGATCCCATAGCTCAGAGGTTCTTGGCCTGCCTGACAGTCAGTCTGGGGAAGCCTAAGGATCCCTTCTCAGAATCATGGTTTTATATGCATAAAACAAAACATAATATGCAGGATAACCAAAGAAACCAATGCTATTGGAATAGAGTTCTCAGAATACTTTCCTAACAAACTAAACAAATCCACAGACTCCACATTCAGAAGACCTTCTCTAGTCCAACATCTCCCTTTACAGATGAACAAAGTATGAGCGCAAGGGGGCTAAGTTACCTTGTTCTTGGTCACATGGGGCTTAAGTTCCAGAGCCAGGCCAGGGACCCCAATCATCAGCCCCCCCAACCAGGGCTCCCATCTCTCTACATTAAGCTGCCTCCCTCATTTCCCTGCCAAGGCCAGGCTCTTGTCCCATATGAAAGGTGAAGCCCAGAGGAAGATGGGAAACCCATGTGGGCAGTGTACTGGTGACTCTGTCCTTCCTCCTTGCTTTTGGGCCTTGGCTCCCAGGGGAAACCACTGGAAGGAGGCTGCTGCTCAGGCATTTCCCTATCCGAGGTCTGGAGACTAGGCAACAATCCAGCATGGGGTGGAGAAAGCATGCGAGTTTGTAGGGTCGCAGGACTTCGAGCTGGAGGGGACATTGTTGATTATCAAATCTATCCCCTTCACTTTATAGATGAGCAGACTGAATCCCCCCTCCCAAGGGGAAATGACTTGTCCAGGGACACACGGCTAGTAAGTATTGGAGGCTGAATTTGAACCCAAGTCTTTCTGTGTCAGGAAGAGCTGTATGATGCTAGGCAAGTCCCCTAACCTCCATATGCCTCCGACAAATCCCTAGGCCTTATTTAGCAAGTTACATTTGGCTGTGATTTCTGCTGGGAGAAGGCATCCCTTCACACTAAGGAGACCAGGGTTTTTGCATGAAACACTAGGTTAAGGTTCCATGATGCACCTCAAGGGCTCGGTGAACCAATCAATCCATCAATGATCTTATTAAGAACTTAGTCTTCTCTGGGGATACCGAGACACAAACAGAACAGCCCTTGTCATCAAAGACCTGATGTTCTCTTGGGGAGAAAGTGTGGCCTGTTATTTTAGGGTTCTTTGACCAACCCTCCCAGGGCCGATGGGAGGATCTGATGAGATTAGCACTGAGCCTGGCGCGTAGTAGGTGCAACAGAAATGTTAGCTTCTTAGTTGTCTTCTTCAAACACTCTATGTTCTAGAACCCCACATTATGGCAACAACAGAAGGTCGATAAAGGTTTGAAGCAATCTCTCTTGGGTTGGGGCTGTGCTTATAAGGAGACATTGGACTACACTGGAAAGATAGCTGGCTCTGGAGTCAGAGAACCTGGGCTCAAATCATGCCTTTTTTGCTTAAGGTAAGGGTAAGTCCCTTCCCCTTCTTCGGCCTCAGTTTCTCTTCTGGGACTTGATGGCCCCAGATGTTCTCTAGCAGCTCTAGAGCTAGGTTCCTATGTGGGACCTTGGGAAGATCCCTTCATCTGCCATGACTAAGCAGAGAATTCAAAATTCAACATGACCACCATTCCTCAAGAGTTGGGATAGATGACTCAGGGATGGCATGTGGGAGGCAGGGGTGTCTGGGGGGTTGGGGGTGGGGTGGAGGCCTGGATGAACAATAACACCACCTCGCATTTCCATAGTACTAGAAGGTTTGCCAAGTCCTTTAGAGGCCTCATTCATCCTTGAAACAACCCTGTGAAGTGGGTGCTATCATTACCCTCTATTTTATAGATGAGAAAACTGAGGCTCACAGAGAATTTCTTGGGTGTTATATAGCTTGTGTATGTATCTAGAAGTGGTGCAGCAGATAAAGCACTGGGCCTAGAGTCAGGATGACCTGAGTGCCAATCCAGCATCAGACACTAGCTGTGTGACTCTGGGCAAGTCCCTTAACCTCTGTCTGCTTCTGTGTCCTCAACTGTCAAATGGGGATAAAAACAGTACTTAGCTCCTAGGGTTATTCTGGAGATAAAATGGGATATTTGTAAAGTATTTAGCATAGTGCCTGACATGAAGTCAGTACTATATAAATGTTTTCTTTCTTTCTTTCTTTCTTTCTTTCTTTCTTTCTTTCTTTCTTTCTTTCTTTCTTTCTTTCTTTCTTTCCTTCCTTTCTTTCTTTTCTTTCTTCCCTCCCTTCTTCCTCCCTCCCTTCCCTCCTTCCTTCCTCCCTCCCTCATTTCTTCCTTCCCTCATTCTTCTCTTTCTTTCTTCCTTCTTTCCTTTTCTCCCTCCCTTCCTCCTCCCTTCCTCTTTCCCTCTCTCCTTCCTTCCTTATTTCCTTCCTTCCTTCCCTCTTTCCTTCCTTCCCTCCTTCCTTCCTTTCCTCTCTCCCTCCTTCCCTCCTTTCCTTCTTTCCCCCCTCCTTTCTCTTCTTTCCTTCTCTCCTTCCTTCCCTTCCTCCCTTCCTTTCTTCTCTCCCTCTCTCCTTCCTTCCTTCCTGTGACCTCCTAACCTAGCACTCTACCCATGTGACCTTGTTTGCACATGGATTAGGCACTTCAGGTCCCAGGCCCCGTAGGCCTTAGGTGTCAGCCTTCCCAAGTCATGGCCAAAAATCCCTGCTCTTTGGTGGCCAACCCTGTGGTGACAGTTACCCCCTTCTCCTCTGCCTGGTCCACTAAATGAAAACCATGCATCTCAGGCATATGCCCATCCTCAAACATTTCTGCTTGTGCTCCTCTCCCTGGCCTAGCCTTTGAGACGCCAGGGTTACCTCCATGCCACAGGGAGGGGACCTTAATGGAATATGAAAGTAATATAAAGGAGTTTTTATTCATGGTGGAAAATTCTTCTGGAAACCAACCTGGACTCTATGTGAGTGTGCATTCGAATGCTCAAATTATGGAAATCAGCTTTCTGTTGCTGAAGATTCCAGGCTGCTCTTTCTGCATGGGCCAAAAGGCAAAGGCAAAGCATGGCGGGGCAACCCTCTCCCTACACCAGTCTCATGTGGGCTCTGGCCTTCACACAATGGAGCCCTGTCCTTGCAGCTTTCACTGTCCCTCTCTGGGTCTCAATTTCCTCCTTTGTAAGAAGATGAGGTTGGGCTAGATGGTCTCTGGGAGTTCCTGTTCACTCTTAGCCCTGTGAACCTAGGATTGCTGAAATGAATGAATGAACAAATGAATGAATGAACAAACGAATGAATGAACGAATGCATGAATGATTGAACGAATGCATGAATGAATGAAGGAATGAACAAAAAACGAATGAATGAATGAATAAACAAAGGGATCTATAAAGACTTGTAGCTAGAAAAGGGAAGCCTGTGGAACAGTGGCGGTGGGGCATTTATTAGTCTCTCATGCCCCAGAAGGGTGGGATGAGACTAGGCCTGGGATTTCATCTGTGTAGGCCACTTCTAATGAGGAAATTCATGTGACCAATGCAAGCTGGGCCTAAAAAGCAGCCCAGAAAAGTGAGAAGGCAAGTGACTTGTCCTGGGTCACACAGCTAGGATGTGTCAAGGAAGAACAGTGAAGGGGTGAGCCTCTCCCTTCCTCTACTGAGCAGAGATGACAGCTGCTTTGTGTCTTCACTGAAGAGGGGAATGGGAAACAGAGTTTAAATGTAGGTGGCTGAATCGACATGGGATGGAGTCAAATTACAGCCCACTCTCTCAGTCTCTGGACAAAGCAGTTCAGTAACTTATTCCAGATTCAAAACCATCAGACATCATGCTTTAGTACTGGAACTGAACATCTCTTGTGTGACCATGGAGCAGTCACTTAACCTCTCCGATCCCACTTCTGATGTTGTCTTGAATTGACTGCAGAGTCAGGAAGATGTGGATCCAAGTGCGGCTTTTCCATGTAAACTGACTGGCTGACTATAATGAGACTGAAACTTAGTTTTCTTATCTCTAAACACAGAGAAACAGAGGAGGCACTGGCCTTGAAGTCAGGTAACCTAGAAGTCCTGACTCTGATGCATCCTGACTATGTGACCCTGGACTAGGCACTTCTCTGGGCAGCTCTCTAGGGCCAGAGATTGACTGATCCCTAAAAGCAGAGAATTTCTTCACTGGGGAAACTATTTATACCAAGGAGAATCACAGGTTGGTCCCTATCTCTGAGCCAAGGACAAACCTGCTTGTACTTCCTTCCCTTCTAGAAGCTTTAGAAATCAGCTGGGTCACCTCCTTCATTTTACAGGGAAGGCCTGAGATACAGAGAAGGGGCTGTGACTGGTCTAAGGTCACACAGCTGCTAAGTGGAAGAGCTAAGCTTTGAATGAGGCCTCACCGGGCACTTGGGGGAAGGGTTCTGGGAAGTCGCAGAGGCTTGTCTAACAATCAGCTATTACTCATTCTCAGAAAATCTGTCAGAGGAGAGGGCAGAATGCCACCTCTGCAGGATGGCAATGGATAAAGGAGGTATATAAAAAAGCATCAACTTCTTTACCCAGCAGGCTAAGGGGTGGTTTCTGAAGTACTTGATGTATATTACGTGAAAGCTTGGGCAGGGGTGGGGAACCTGGGGCTTTGAGGCCACATGTGGCCCTAGATGTAGGTCCTAAAGTGCAGCCCTTTGACTGAATCCAAACTTCCCAGAACAAATGCCCTCTAGGTCCTCACGTTCAACACCTTGAATCCAAACTTCACAGAACAAATTCCCTCTAGGTCTTCAAGGGCAGCACTTCGACTGAACCCAAACTTCACAGAAAAAAATCCCCTCTAGGTCTTCAAGTGTGGCCCTTTGCCATTAGGGCTGCACTTGAGGACCTAGAAGGCCACACGTACCCTCAAAGCCATAAGTTCCTCACTCCTGAAATGTAGTGAATAATGGTGGAGTTGGGAAGACCTGAGAGACTTGAGTTTGAATCCTGCCTTAGCTACTTAAATCTCTGTGTGATCTTAGGACAGTCATTCAACCTCTCACAGCCTCAGTTTCCTCACTTGTAAAATGAGTTTAGTAATAGCACCGAGGTTGCTATGACGATTAAGTGAGATCATATATTTAAACACTTTGCAAATCTCAAAGAACTTACATAAATGCTAGCAATTATTATCCCTGTGAAGTAGATGCTTGTAGATTCCCATTTTACAGAGGAGGAAAATGAGGCTTGGTGGGGTGAAGCGACTTGCCCATGGTTACACGTCTGGTAAGTATCTGTGAGGCAAAATCCGAACTCGGGTCTTCTGATGGAAAGTCCAGAGTTCTCTCTACTTGGTCCCTTGTAATTTATGACTCTAAGATCCACTGTTAAGAAGTCTTTAAGTTTAAAGAACACAGGCCAGCAGTTCTCAACCTGAGGTCTGTGAACCGGTTTTTGAAATATTTTGATAACTCATGGATTTTATTTTATGCATTTAAAGACATGATTCTCAGAAGGGTTCTAGAAGCTTCATCAGCCGGATTGCCCAAGGGGGCTGGGACATAACAAAAGGCAGGAATGCCTACTTCCATCTGGCAGCGCAGTGGGTTGGTGGGCGGGGGCTCCAAACCACACGGAAGCATCCCTGGGGGGCCGAAGGTCAACTTAGTTTTAAAATATCATGTTGTCTGTATTTTATTGTATTTCTATTTATTTTGTGACATATTTCACAGCGACATTCCGATCTGGTCTGGCTGCGCGGCCCACCTGGGAATGCTCCCCACTTGGCCCTAGGCCCTTTCCTAAAGCCTTCTCGGTCAGTGGGTCACCTGGTGCAAGATGCTGAGGTCTCTGTGGCCACTTCCTTGCCCGCTCAGTTCTCATGCCCCTAGTAAAGGGCTGGACCCTAAGGACACGAACTCCATAGAGGGGGAGGCCTGGGGTGGAGCCCTGGGGCCACCGAAGACTGGACGAGTGGGAGTGAGGAGCGAGGGGCAGGGTCTTAGAGAAGGAAAAGGGCAGCACTGGAGCTTCCTACGTGGCATAGTACCTCCTCCCTGCAATCCCCCTAGATTTGACTGGTCCACACTTTTAAATGTTCATATAGCAACCCTGGCAGAATGTGAATACCCTGAGGGCAGGGACTGGTTCATTTTTGTCTGTGTTCTCAGGGCCCAGTGGAGTACACATAGTAAATGGTTAATAAATGCTTGCTGACTGAGAGAAGGCATGTGCGTGTGTGCGTATATATGTGTGTGTGTGTGCGATTGAGTGCCCAACTAGCAGGAAGTTTGACAGGCCAGGACTTGGGAGCACGGGCATACAGGCATACAGGTAACTAAACCTCGGTTCCCTCTCCACAGAGCGGGAAGTACCCGGGGAACAGAGATTATTAGAGCCAGAAAGGGCCTGAGAAATCACCTGGTCTGTTTGGTTTGAAGAGGGGATGAGACCACAGGGCTAGTAAGAGAAAGAGCAGTGACTCGAACCCAGGACTCCTTCCCTCCTTTTGCTGCCTGCCTCCCTGATATTTGATTGCTTTTCTTACTAGACCATGCATTTCTCTCTTCAGATGCCCCCTCCCACCCCGCCCTCCTGGGCCAGTGGAACGCTTGGCTAGAAAGACAAATATCGCACTTTATCTTTCAAGGTTTATGTGGGAATATTTAGTCTAATGGACAGATAATGAAAGCCGTCTCCCTGTGCTCAGCAGAGAAGCAGGGGCCTACGGGGGCTGAATTTGGCCTACGCTGTTAGATGCGGTCACTGGCTGCTGCTTCTGCTTAAGCCTTTTGCTTTGTTCCAAGGGAGGGTCTAATTCCTGAGGGTGTATATGTGCGCGTGCGTATGGCATTATGATATAGAAACAAAAGGCGTCTATAAAACTTATTAAAAAAAGATTGAGTCTAATGGAGTCTAGTTCATGTCAGAGTAAAAGGAATGATATAGAAGGCTGTGGAAGGAGGCCAGGGCTGTTCTCCAAGTCTCCTCTCTCTGGGCTGTTAATAACCACCGTGCCAACAGCAAGGAGTTCACTGTCCAGATGCCATCCTGAGCACAGGGCCCTCCAGACTTACAGAAAACCTGCTCCTACAAAATGCCAGACCTGGCAAACAGGCTCCAATGCCAGGCTTTTCCACTGGCAAAAGGGAGGGGGAGCAGAAATTTTAAAAAACGGATTGGACTAATTTAGAGCATACATGTTTTTACAATTACTTTTCAACTGACATTAAAAACAAATGTTAGACAGCCCAAGCTGAACAGGTCAGGATGACCTGGGAAGCAAATGAGAAAAAAAAAGGAAAAAGAGAAAAAGGGTGGGGGGGGGGGAATGTTAACAGCATTATTTCTGTCAGTCTGCCGTAAATAATAAAATACCATTGGTGTATTAATGGCTTTATTAAAGGAAAACTCACTAGCAGAAATGTCACATTCCAACAAACAGAAATAAGTTAAAAAAGAAAGTGTATTAGCTTTCCAAAACACGTAAGGGGCCAGTTGTCAGCCTAGAGATTATCGCTGTGCCCCAAACATAGAGGAGACCCCAGTCTGGAATCCCTGGCTGGCTTCTCTCCAGAAGGAAGGTCTCAGAGGGCCAGGAGGTGAGGGAAGTGTGTCTGGGGCTGGGGGTGGAGAGCAAAAAGGAGGCCAGGATACAGGGAAGGCTGGGGGGGCCCAGGGCCTGCCATGTTCCCACAGTTATGTGTCCCTCACTTCTGGAGCCTGGGTTTAGTCTCTTTCAGTCAGGAGGAGCCCCGTTTCAACATGGAGGTTTTCAGGGACTGAGAATACCAAAATATTAGCCACCAATATCACTGGTTGAGCTGACGTGGGAAGGAAGGGAGGGGATGGTTTGACTGATATGTGGGAGATGCGGGTGAGGAGGAGTTAGTGCAAGAACAAATGGGCAGATGAGGCAGGAAGGCCCATGGCCAGAAAGGGGCCTGAGCTGGGCTCTATCTTCCTAGC